>CM077801.1:7833797-7893797 GCA_039737535.1 Lagodon rhomboides
TGTGTGTGTATATATATATATATATATATATATATATATATATATATATATATATATATATATATATATATATATATATATATATATATATATATATATATATATAGGGTGTCACGATTTCGATTTTTAATCGGAATCGACCGAAATTATGTCACAATCTCGAATTTCGAATTTAAAAAAAGAATCGTCGATGCTGCCTCGCCCCGCGTCACGTCCAGTCGGCTTGTCAGACGGAAAAAAAAACACAGGTGTTGAAGTGTTGTGAGTCAACCTCCTCTAACTTAGCTACTAGCTAAGCCAGTAACTGTTAGCTACAGCCAGTAGCTATTAGCTACAGCCAGTCAAACGATAGCATGGTGTTACACCATTCCTGTTCGGCTCCCGGACCGTGGTCGAGAAGCACAGGGGAGATGATTTCCTCCAGGGCCGAAGTTTCTGTTTCCCTTCGGGGTGAACCCCCTTTCACGTGTTAAGCTGGTCGGGAAATAAGACCAGGGAGCTTTGCTGTATCTTGAGGAGCCGTCGCCTTTATTCACAGCCAAACTGCAGCCTATATTGTACACTTTATTGCTGTCGCTACTACTGCGACTCCTTTCTCTCTCATTCATTCACTGCCCGCACGTACACACGCTCCCTCACTCTCGCTCGCCCACTTACACCTTACGCACCTTACGCACACACACCTCACGCACCGCCCTATTCCTGAAAGGGGCTACGCCACTCTTGCAACAATTATCTGTGTGGTATATTTTCAACTGTACGGAAATAGTTTGTTAAGACACTAAATTGTTCAGAGAAGACTATGGACATGGCTGTTTTATTTTTTTGTTTGTTTTGTTGTGAACTTGAATGTCATCTTCTGTGAAGAAGACTGCAGTTACAAAAGAGAAACTAGATGGCAGGTTAATTTGTTTAAGTTTCCAATTGACTTAAGATATAAGTTATTGTTACATTATGTTATTAATAAATGTTTTAAATTTGACAAGTAGTGTGGTTCATTGTGAACAGAGGTCAGATATTATATTGCATAAAAGTTTAGTCTAAAATAGCATAGCAACCTGTGCTTTACAAAAATACATGTAAAAATCGAGAATCGAATCGAACCGTGAGCTTAGAATCGAAAATGTAATCGAATCGAGGATTTGGAGAATCGTGACACCCCTAATATAAATATAAATATATATATATATATATATATATATATATATATATATATATATATATATATATATATATATATATATATATATATATATATATATATAATGTTAACCCCCAGCTGACGTGTTAGGAGATTACCTGAGTTAGATTCAAAAGTTCTGTTTCATGAACATTATTTTCTTTTCTCATTGCTTTTTCTCTTCATACAGGACTGGTGGTGCCATTAAAAGCAGAATATGCCTGGATGCTCTTCAGTCCATCAGCATGGAGGACACTGTGCATGACATTGTAGACCCAGAGTCAATCAAACCACCACTAGTGCCAGAAAAAATTCATGTCCAAAGTGAAGACATCATCGGTCATCCTGCATCCATCACTTACCATGTGTGTTTGTCTGAAAAATAAAGCTTGACAATATTTATGGAGTTATTACTTGTTTTTGATTAGCATATTGCTTTTGAGACATGCATGCCTAGACCCAGTGATTCCAATATCTTATACTGAAGGTTAGTTTTATAAACAAGTCCGAAGGGTATTTCAATAAAATAGGGTAAAGTGCTATGTTTGTTTTGACATTCATGCAATTAGAAACAAATCACTTTAGAAAGATGCTTTAATAGATAAATAATGAAATCACAAATATTTTGAAATGTAAATTTTGAACAATATAAAAAAAGAAAAATATATGTACAGTATTGCACAACACTGAAACTATTTACAGTTTACAAGGGTAACAGCAGCTACACCCTCCTGGGAATGAACCCCAACATGCATCCAGATGCACCATGAGGGCTGGACCTGGACAGGAGGTGCAGTTGGAGGAGCAGCAGGGGCTGACCGGCTGAGGACATCAAAGATGAGGCTGGGGTCCCGTGCCAAAGTTTGCTCCAATATGTGGTGTGCCTGATGTACATCCAAGCGTTGAATTTGCTCCTAGTAATTACAAGATCAAGTATATACTAGTAAAAATGATGTTTACTGAGGCTCATAACATCCATAGCTAAACAGCTAACAACTGTTACTTTAGATACAATGATAATTGTTTGAGTTTCGAACCAGACTATTACTACTGAGACTACTTACACGTTCAAATGCAATCCTCTGCAATCTCAAATTAAAGCGCCATGTTGTTTACCTGGCCTCTTCAGTCGCGTGCAGGTTGCAGGCCGTCGCGTGCACGCCAGCCTCCTCTGGGGGAGGGACTTTGGAGGCAGGGCAGCAGGGCAGCAGTGCAGCGGAGAGGGAGGGGGAGGGATCTGAAAGTTGTACTTGTTCAAATTTAATGCTAAGTCCTCTCTCTCCTCAGAGTTACCAACTGCATCTTTAATGGCATGAATAATTATATCTTAGTTTTCCTGTCAATATTGTAGATGATGTCATCATTCAGCAGTTCACATCCTTCCTCTCTGTTGAGGGCAGAGATGAAGAATGTGTGTCCTATCGACCACTGAAGCAGCGTGTGGATGTCTTTCTGCACTCCAAACTCAGCACGTCCCACCCTGAGCTGCTAAGGTTCTGCCAGAGTGTTCTCCTCCTGTCCCATGGACAAGCCACAGTAGAGAGAGGCTTCTCAGTAAACAAGGAGGTGGAAACGTGCAACCTTCTTGACGAATCTCTTTAAGCACTGAGATGAATTTGTGAATAGGTCAGTGGCTGTGGTGGCATTCTCAAAGTGCTTTTGACCAAGGAGCTCCTGGCCTCTGCTGCTTCAGCAAGGTCATGGCATAGGCTATACCTGGAGCATGAAAGAAAAAAGAAGGAGAGTGCCACACAAGAACTTAAGAGGATGAGCTGGAGGACCTCTGGAACCAGCGCTGGGTACTCAGCAATGTGACTGAGTCACTCCAAATAGACGCAGACAAGTTAGCTGAGATGGCTGAGGGAAAGGCAGGAACGAAGATGGCCGAGCTAATTATGAAGTCTAACACTCTTCAAAGACAAAAAGGCTGAACTGCTAGAACTTGACAAAATAATAGAGGAAAAGGCCACACAGTTGAGGCACTTGTAACTCTCTCTCTCTCTCTGAATTTGTGCATCAAGGGTACACACACACACACACACACACACACACACACACCTCTATTCATCTCTGATGTTCTCTGTGTTGGACAGTTTTTGAGTCCAGTTTTAGTTGCTGAAACTTGTTGAAATGTGTTATTCCTTTTAAAGAGATTATGCCCAACTGCCTAACTCAAAGGTAGGCAGGTCTCTTTCTCTCTCTCTCTAACATAACAATGAAATAATTTTTTGTCTTGGGTTTGGATTAAATAACAAATATTGTGTATAGGTCAGTGTTTTTATTGAGGCAAAAAAGTAACAAAGCATCCAGTAATAATAGGTACTTGATTTGAATTGTAAGCATTACTACACTTATTCACTCAGAAAGTTTGGAAACAAATTGACAGTAATCTATTACTTTATAATTAGTTACCCCCAACACTGAAGTTCGAAAGGTTGCCACTACAGTTGCAGCTCGAAGTCGTGTTGGTATTAAAAAATATTGTGAAGGTATTAAAAAAGGTATTAAATTCAACTTAAGAATTTCTGTATCCCTGTCGAATTTGTGTCCCTGTCTATTGATTCATCCAATTGTGGACATGTGAAGCTGCTGCCAATAATGGTCAGATATTTATCTCTGGTTTTTGCAGCTCTAGTGTCAAATGCTGCAGACATATGATAGAATAAACAACTCATGCAGCCTTAAATGCCCCATATTATGAAAAACACGTTTTCTTTGGTCTCTACATATATAAACTGGTCCTCCCTGAGCCTACCAACTCCCAGAATGAGCAAAGCAAACGAGTCCTGCATAGTCTCTGCAGCCCACCCACTGGTAAAACGGCGCTCCTACAGGCTGTTCAGATTCAGCTCCTGTCGTTACGTCACGACAGGAGAGATTTTCATAAGCCGGCCTCCTCTGCGCGATGATAGGAGATATCGAGAGGGGGGCGTTCATCCCGGAGGTGAAGTTCGGTGTGTCGTCGCTCAGAGCTACTGTAGACACGCAAATTACTCTGTTGTTGGTTGTAAAAATCAACATAAGTGCCTATCTTCTGTCCCAGCTACAGAAGAACACAAGAGACAGTGGTTGCGTTTCATTTTTAACGACAGCGTGCCGGCTAGGTTCCTGTAAGTTTGTTTGTGTGTGCTAACATCACATCAGACTGCTTCAGTAACGAGGGTCAGTACAAAGCTGGCTTTGCCTCGACACTGACCATCGGAAAAGGATCAGTCCCAACCATACGGGACCAAGCAACTGCACCCGAGCCACAGGTAAGTGTCGCCACGTTTTGATAGTATTTACAGCTGCCGACGAGTATGGTGAAGCCAGCTTGAAATTGGCTAACTAGTTAGCTCCGTTTCGGCCCGCTATGCAATGCCGTTTGAAGCTAGTTTAATGTTAATAATATTACGAGGGAGCTTGGTTGTCACAGAAAAAGTCTGGAAACATGTGCAGACTGGAGTCGGGGAGTATGCGAACAGTGTCCAAGAGTTTGGAGACTGTGTTGGAGACAAACACAGCTTTCGCTAGCTCTTTTTAAATGTTACCTCATGCAGGTCAGTGGGGAATGGGAGCCGGGTGGCTGTGTTGGGGAGTGGGGAGTTTCTCATGTAATGTCCGTATTTCTTCAGGAGCCTCTTCTTCTGGGTCCGATTCTGGGTCAAACTGGTATGGTTGAACGACAGCATCTCGGCGAGCCATAGCGATACATCCAAACATTAGCGCATGCTACCGCTAGCGTAAACAGCATCGTCTCCCTGAGAGGGACGTGTAGCAGGCAGGGCAGCCGATGACAGATGGAGCTCATTAGCATTTAAAGGTGCAGGCACAGAAACAGCCTGCTCTCAGTAGAGCTCAGCAGAGCTCATTTGAGCGACTTTTAGACAGCTGAAATTGAGGACCACGGATGGGTTTGGGGCAATACATTTTGAATACAATGTTGTTGGACCTCTGTGAAGGATGGAGGCCGTCCGTCCGTTAGGGTTAGGGTCACCGTGTCTGTACTGTGATGGTTTTATAACACAAATAAGCATAACCTTTATGAAATGCACTTACTTGTCTTTGCTGTCTGTTTGAGTAAACGTTCTTCACATAGAAGTACTATGAAACAGAGAAAAAACTAAAATAAACTACAGGACTCGAACTGAGACTCATTGAGTGAAAAAGCAGCCTGCCGCGTGATAACCAATCCACTACACCAGACATACCTTAGTTTGATTAATGGCATAACCTCTAGCCATAACAACAGACACCTTTTGGTCGCAGAAGGTGGCCAGGTCAACTTGTGACCACAGTGTCTATGCATCAAAAAATATATCTAAAAAATATATATGATCAATTTATGTTAGTGTCTGTAAGATTATGTTATAGGCCACTTTAAATAATTATGTAGGTATGACAGCAGTGCTGCCCAAAGGATGCAACAACTGGACAATACCAAAATTAATGAAAATTATCCTCCTCTTTATCTGCTCAACATCTAAGATAGACTCAGTTATTTTCCATCATTCAAGCATTTTATTTCATTTTACTTCAATAGAAGGTTTTTACCAAGACAGCCCTTATTTTTTGGGAAAATCGTGTTTGTGTTATAAAACCATCACACAACAGACACAGTGAACAGACACTGGGGTCACAAGTTGATCTGGCCTCCTTCTGCTTTCAAGAGGTGTCTGTGTGTATGCTGTGAGGAGTGAAAAAGGCTATACCAAGGACCTGTGTGATCTGATTGGCATAATCGATCGGTTACCACATTGTTATTTTTCCCCTCAATGAATGTGAGTTCAAGTCCTGTAATTTTTTTTTCTTTTTTTTTTGTTTAAAAGGGTTCCATAGTTCCTCTATGTGATGCATGTTTACCTCAACAGGGAGGAGAGGCGAGTCAGTGTATTAAATAAAGGTTTATTAGAGATACACATTCACAGGAATCCCTTTTCCTGTTTACAACATCTTCCGTAACAACCAGCATCTTTGATACAGCGACGACGGTTAGACACATTTAATCAAAAGGCAGCCCAAACACGTAACAGGTTTGTTTTTCACAGAGACAACCTGAACAAAGAGGTATATCGGAGGACAGCTACATCTTCTCTTCCCGTTTTCAACATCTGTTGCAGCTACGGCGACCACAGGCGCATTCGGCTGACGGTTGGCAGTTAACATAGCCCTGTGTTAATCCGAAACACCGGCCGCCAGACACTGCCACATATCGAACCATCAAGGTGCCGACAGCAAGCACCGATGGAGGACCGACCGAGTGTGTACTGTTTTTATACTGTGTGCTGTGTGCTGTGTGTACTAATTGTATACTGTGTGTAGATTGTATACTGTGTGTAGTGTGTGTACTGTTTGTGTGGTGTGTGTACTGTTTGTATACTCTGTGTGGTGTGTGTACTGTTTGTATGCTGTGTGTGATGTGTGTACTGTTTGTATACTGTGGTGTGTGTACTGTGTGTGGTGTGTGTACTGTTTGTATACTGTGTGTGTTGTGTGTACTGTTTGTATACTGTGTGTGGTGTGTGTACTGTTTGTATGGTGTGTGTACTGCTTTTATACTGTGTGTGGTGTGTGTACTGTTTGTATACTGTGTGTGGTGTGTGTACTGTTTGTATACTGTGTGTGTTGTGTGTACTGTTTGTATACTGTGTGTGGTGTGTGTACTGTTTGTATGATGTGTGTGGTGCGTATACTGTTTGTATACTGTGTGTGTTGTGTGTACTGTTTGTATACTGTGTGTGGTGTGTGTACTGTTTGTATGATGTGTGTGTGGTGCGCATACTGTTTGTATACTGTGTGTGGTGCGTGTATTGTTTGTATACTGTGTGTGGTGCGTGTACTGTTTGTATACTGTGTGTGGTGTGTGTACTGTTTGTATACTGTGTACTGTATCCGGTGTGTGTACTGTGTGTGGTGTTTGTACTGTTTGTGTACTGTGTGTGGTGTGTGTACTGTTTGTATACTGTGTACTGTATCCGGTGTGTGTACTGTGTGTGGTGTTTGTACTGTTTGTGTACTGTGTACTGTGTGTGGTGTGTACTGTTTTATACTGTGTGTACTGTTTGTATACTGTGTGTGGTGTGTGTACTGTTTGTATACTATGTGCTCTGTGTGGTGTGTGTACTGTCTGTATACTGTGTGTGGTGTGTGTACTGTCTGTATACTGTGTGTGGTGTGTGTACTGTCTGTATACTGTGTGTGGTGTGTGTACTGTTTGTATACTGTGCACTGTATGTGGTCTTTGTACTGTTTGTATACTGTGTGTGTATTGTTTGTATACAGTATGTGGTGTGTGTACTGTTTGTATACTGTGTACTGTATTTGGTGTGTGTACTGTTTTATACTGTGTGCTGTGTGTGTACTGTTTGTATACTGTGCACTGTATGTGGTACTGTTTGTGTGGTGTGTGTACTGTTCGAATACTGTATGTGGTGTGTGTGCTGTTTGTATACTGTGTGTGGTGTGTATAATGTTTGTGTGGTGTGTGTGTACTGTTTGTATACTGTATGTGGTGTGTGTACTGTTTGTATACTGTGCGTGGTGTGTGTACTGTTTGTATACTGTGTGTGGTGTGTGGACTGTTTGTATACTATGTGCTCTGTGTGGTGTGTGTACTGTCTGTATACTGTGTGTGGTGTGTGCACTGTTTTCATACTTTGTGCTGTGTGTACTGTTTTTGTACTGTTTATTGTGTATATGTTGTGTACCATGTATTCAGACTGTGTACTATGTATTTTGTATATACTTTGTATTGTGTATATACTGTGTACTGTGTATTCATACTGTGCGTGTGTACTGTGTATTTAGACTATGTACTGTGGATTGTGTACTGCGTATTTAGACTGTGTAGTAGAGCTGTGCAATTAATCGAATTTTAATCCTGATTTCGGGACTTGGGTCAAACGATCTCCAAACTAATATAGACGAGTTGAAACATTTCAAGCAAGCATTCACTGTCTGTGGTGTACTGTGTGTGTACTGTGTACTGTGTACTCTGCACAGTACACACGCAGTACATACACAGTACACACTGTTTATTGTTTATATACTGTGTATTATGTATATACTGTGTACTGTGTGTTTAGACTGTGTACTATACTCTGTGTGTGTGTGTGTGTGTACTGTGTATTTCTACTGTGAACTGTTTATTTACACTGTATCCCATGTATTGTGTATATGCTGTGTATTTAGACTGTGTGTGTGTGTGCTGTGAACTGTGTGTACTATGTACTGTGTGTAGTACTGTGCGTGTGTACTGTGTAGTGTGTACTGTCTGTGGTGTGTTTGTACTGTGTATTGTGTGTGTACTGTGTGGTGTGTGTGTACTATGTATTTTGTATATACAGTGTATTCATACTGTGTGTGTACTTTAGACTGTGAACTGCGGATTTAGATTCATACAGTGTATTTCTACTGTGAACTGTTTATTTACACTGTGCCCCGTGTATTGTGTATATGCTGTGTATTTAGACTGGGTGTGCGTAGTGTGAACTGTGTTCTGTGTGTGTGTGCTGTGAACTGTGTGTGCTGTGAACTGTGTGTGTGCTGTGAACTGTGTACTGTGTGTGTGTGTGTGTGCTGTGTACTGTGTTTGTGTACTGCAAACTGTGTACACTATGTACTGTGTGTGTACTGTGTAGTGACTGTCTGTGGTGTGTGTGTGTACTGTGTGGTGTGTGTGCACTATGTATTTTGTATATACAGTGTATTCACACTGTGTTTGTGCTTTAGACTGTGAACTGCGGATTTAGACTCATACAGTGTATTACTACTGTGAACTGTTTATTTACACTGTGTCCCATGTATTGTGTATATGCTGTGTATTTAGACTATATACTGTGTATTGTGTACTGAGTATTTCGACTGTGTATTGTGTACTGTGTAGTGTGTGTGCTGTGTACTTTGTAGTGTTTACTTTGTACTGTGTAGTGTGTGTGTGTGTATCGTGTATTTTGACTGTGTATTTCGTATTTTGTATGTAGACAGTATACTGTGTATTGTATACTTAGTATTTAGACTGTGTATTGTGTACTGTGTAGTGTGTGTATTGTGTACTGTGTAGTGTGTGTGTGTGTGTATTGTGTAGTGTGTGTGTGTGTATTGTGTACTGTGTAGTGTGTGTGTATTGTGCACTGTGTAGTGTGTGTGTGTGTGTATTGTGCACTGTGTAGTGTGCGTGTAGTGTGTGTGTGTGTGGTGTATTGTGCACTGTGTAGTGTGTGTGTGTGTATTGTGCACTGTGTAGTGTGTATTGTGTAGTGTGTGTGTGTGTGTATTGTGTACTGTGTACTGTGTAGTGTGTGTGTGTACTGTGTAGTGTGTGTGTACTGTGTACTGTGTAGTGTGTGTGTGTACTGTGTAGTGTGTGTGTACTGTGTATTTCGACTATTGTGTACTGTGTATTTCGACTATTGTGTACTGTGTATTTCGACTGTGTATTGTGTACTTTGTGTACTGTGTGTGTGTACTGTCTATTGTACCTGGTATTTAGAATGTGTACTGTATATTCATATTGTATGTGTACTTAATATTTAGACGGTGAACTGCGGATTTAGACTAATACAGTGTATTTCTACTGTGACCTGTTTATTTACACTGTGTCCTGTGTATTGTGTATATGCTGTGTATTTAGTCTGTGTGTGTGTGCTGTAAATTGTCTACTGTGTTTGTGCTGTGAACTGTGGTGTGTGTGCTGTGAACTGTGGTGTGTGGACTGTGTGCTGCGAACTGTGTACTGTGTGTGTGTGCTGCGAACTGTACTGTGTGTGTGCTGCGAACTGTGTACACTATGTACTGTGTGTGTACTGTGTGGTGTGTGTACTATGTATACAGTGTACACTGTGTTTGTGCTTTAGACTGTGAAACGCAGATTAAGACTCATACAGTGTATTTCTACTGTGAACTGTTTATTTAAACTGTGTCCCATGTATTGTGTATTGTGTATATGCTGTGTATTTAGACTATACTATGTATTGTGTAGATACTTTGTATTTGTATATACTGTGTACTGTGTATTCATACTGTGTGTGTGTACTGTGTATTTAGACTATGTACTTTGTATTGTGTATTGAGTATTTAGACTGTGTAGTAGGGCTGTGCAATTAATTGAATTTTAATCCTGATTTCGGGATTTGGGTCAAACGATCTCCAAACTAATATAGTGTGTATACTGTGTATTGTGTACTTAGTATTTTGACTCTGTAGTGTGTACTGTGTAGTGTGTACTTTGTACTGTGTAGTGTTTACTTTGTACTGTGTACTGTGTAGTGTGTGTGTGTGTATCGTGTATTTAGACTGTGTACGTTGTATTGTGCATTTAGACTGTGAATTTTGTATTGTGTATTTAGACAGTATACTGTGCATTGTGTACTGCGTATTTAGACTGGGTATTGTGTACTTTGTGGACTGTGTTCTGTGTGTGTACTGTCTATTGTCTATATACTGTGTACTTAATATTTAGACTGTGAACTGTGGATTTAGACTCATACAGTGTATTACTACTGTGAACTGTTTATTTACACTGTGTCCCATGTATTGTGTATATGCTGTGAACTGTGTACTGTGTGCTGTGAACTGTGTACTGTGTGCGTGTGCTGTGAACTGTGTGCGTGTGCTGGCAACTGTGTACTGTGTGCTGGCAACTGTGTACAGTGTGCTGGCAACTGTGTACAGTGTGCTGCCAACTGTGTACAGTGTGCTGCCAACTGTGTACAGTGTGCTGCCAACTGTGTACTGTGTGCTGCCAACTGTGTACTGTGTGCGTGTGCTGCCAACTGTGTACACTATGTACTGTGCGTGTGCTGCCAACTGTGTACACTATGTACTGTGCGTGTGCTGCCAACTGTGTACACTATGTACTGTGCGTGTGCTGCCAACTGTGTACACTATGTACTGTGCGTGTGCTGCGAACTGTGTACACTATGTACTGTGCGTGTGCTGCCAACTGAGTACACTATGTACTGTGCGTGTGCTGCCAACTGTGTACACTATGTACTGTGCGTGTGCTGCGAACAGTGTACACTATGTACTGTGCGTGTGCTGCGAACAGTGTACACTATGTACTGTGCGTGTGCTGCGAACAGTGTACACTATGTACTGTGTGGTGTGTGTGTATATGCTGTGTACCATGTATTCAGACTGTGTACTATGTATTGTGTAGATACTTTGTATTTGTATATGCTGTGTACTGTGTATTCATACTGTGTGTGTGTACTGTGTGTGTACTGTGTATTTAGACTATGTACTGTGTATTGTGTACTGAGTATTTAGACTATGTACTTTGTATTGTGTACTGAGTATTTAGACTGTGTAGTAGGGCTGTGCAATTCATTGAATTTGAATCCTGATTTCGGGATTTGTGTCAAACGATCTCCAAACTAATATAGTCGAGTTGAAACATTTCAAGCAAGCATTCACTGTCGGTGGTGTACTGTGTGTGTACTGTGTACTCTGCACAGTACACATGCAGTACAGACACAGTACACACTGTTTATTGTTTATATACTGTGTATTATGTATATACTGTGTACTGTGTGTTGAGACTGTGTACTATACTGTGTGTGTGTGTACTGTGTATTTCTACTGTGAACTGTTTATTTACACTGTATCCCATGTATTGTATATGCTGTGTATTTAGACTGTGTGTGTGTGTGCTGTGAACTGTGTGTACTATGTACTATGTACTGTGTGTACTGTGTATTTCGACTGTATATTGTGTACTTTGTGCACTGTGTACTATGTGTACTGTGTATTTCGACTGTATATTGTGTACTTTGTGCACTGTGTTCTATGTGTGTACTGTCTATTGTCTATATACTGTGTACTTAATATTTAGACTGTGAACTGTGGATTTAGACTAATACAGTGTATTTCTACTGTGAACTGTTTATTTACATTGTGTCCCATGTATTGTGTATATGCTGTGAACTGTGTACTGTGTACTGTGTACTGTGTGCTGCCAACTGTGTACTGTGTGCATGTGCTGCCAACTGTGTACTGTGTGCTGCCTACTGTGTGCGTGTGCTGCCAACTGTGTACACTATGTACTGTGCGTGTGCTGGGAACTGTGTACACTATGTACTGTGCGTGTGCTGCGAACTGTGTACACTATGTACTGTGTGTGTGTACTGTGTGGTGTGTGTATATGCAGTGTACCATGTATTCAGACTGTGTACTATGTATTGTGTAGATACTTTGTATTTGTATATACTGTGTACTGTGTATTCATACTGTGTGTGTGTGTGTGTGTGTGTGTGTGTGTGTGTGTACTGTGTATTTAGACTATGTACTTTGTATTGTGTACTGAGTATTTAGATTGTGTAGTAGGGCTGTGCAATTAATTGAATTTTAATCCTGATTTCGGGATTTGGGTCAAACGATCTCCAAACTAATATAGTCGAGTTGAAACATTTCAAGCAAGCATTCACTGTCTGTGGTGTACTGTGTGTGTACTGTGTACTCTGCACAGTACACACTGTTTATTTATGTATTATGTATATACTGTATATACTGTGTACTGTGTGTTTAGACTGTGTACTATACTGTGTGTGTGTGTGTGTGTGTGTCTGTGTGTGTGTGTGTGTGTGTACTGTGTATTTCTACTGTGAACTGTTTATTTACACTGTATCCCATGTATTGTATAAGCTGTGTATTTAGACTGTGTGTGTGTGCTGTGAACTGTGTGTACTATGTACTTTGGGTAGTACTGTGTATGTGTGTGTGCTTGTGTACTGTGTAGTGTGTACTGTCTGTGGTGTGTTTTTACTGTATATTGTGTGTGTACTGTGTGGTGTGTGTGTACTATGTATTTTGTATATACAGTGTATTCATACTGTGTGTGTACTTTAGACTGTGAACTGCGGATTTAGACTCATATAGTGTATTTCTACTGTGAACTGTTTATTTACACTGTGCCCGGTGTATTGTGTATATTCTGTGTATTTAGACTGGGTGTGTATAGTGTGAACTGTGTAGTGTGTACTGTGTGTGCTGTGAACTGTGTGTGTACTGTGTGTGTGTGCTGCCAACTGTGTACTGTGTGTGTGTGCTGCCAACTGTGTACACTATGTAGTGTGTGTGTGCTGCGAATTGTGTACACTATGTACTATGTGTGTAGTGCGAACTGTGTACACTATGTACCGTGTATTTCGAGTGTGTATTTTGTATTTAGACAGTATACTGTGTATTGTATACTGAGTATTTAGACCGTGTATTGTGTACTGTGCAGTGTGTGTGTATTGTGTACTGTGTAGTGTGTGTATTGTGTAGTGTGTGTGTGTGTACTGCGTATTGTGAGTAGTGTATTTCGACTATTGTGGACTGTGTTTTTCGACTGTAATGTGTATTTCGACTATGCATTGTGTACTTTGTGCACTGTGTACTGTGTGTGTACTGTCTTTTGTCTATATACTGTGTACTATGTATTTAGAATGTGTACTGTATATTCATATTGTATGTGTACTTAATATTTAGACGGTGAACTGCGGATTTAGACTAATCGTGTTTTTCTACTGTTTTACACTGTGCCCCGTGTATTGTGTATATGGTGTGTATTTATTATGTGTGTGTGTGTGTGCTGTGTACTGTGTGTACTGTGTATGCTGTGAACTGTGTGCTGTGAACTGTGTGCTGTGAACTGTGTACTGTGTCCCATGTATTGTGTATTGTGTATATGCTGTGTATTTAGACTATATACTGTGTATTGTGTACTTAGTATTTTGACTGTGTATTGTGTACTGAATAGTGTGTGTACTGTGTACTTTGTACTGTGTAGTGTTTACTTTGTACTGTGTGTGTGCTGTGAACTGTGTACTGTGTGTGTGCTGTGAACTGTGTACTGTGCATGTGCTGTGAACTGTGTACACTATGTACTGTGCCTGTGCTGCGACCTGTGTACACTATGTACTGTGCGTGTACTGCGAACTGTGTACACTATGTACTGTGCGTGTACTGCGAACTGTGTACACTATGTACTGTGCGTGTACTGCGAACTGTGTACACTATGTACTGTGCGTGTACTGCGAACTGTGTACACTATGTACTGTGCGTGTACTGCGAACTGTGTACACTATGTACTGTGCGTGTACTGCGAACTGTGTACACTATGTACTGTGCGTGTACTGCGAACTGTGTACACTATGTACTGTGCGTGTACTGCGAACTGTGTACACTATGTACTGTGCGTGTACTGCGAACTGTGTACACTATGTACTGTGCGTGTACTGCGAACTGTGTACACTATGTACTGTGCGTGTACTGCGAACTGTGTACACTATGTACTGTGCGTGTACTGCGAACTGTGTACACTATGTACTGTGCGTGTACTGCGAACTGTGTACACTATGTACTGTGCGTGTACTGCGAACTGTGTACACTATGTACTGTGCGTGTACGGTGTGGTGTATGTACTATGTATGTTATATATACAGTGTATTCACGCTGTGTTTGTGCTTTAAACTTTGAAATGCGGATTTAGACTCATACAGTGTATTTCTACTGTGAACTGTTTATTTACACATGTATTGTGTATATGCTGTGCATTTAGACTATATACTGTGTATTGTGTAATTAGTATTTTGACTGTGTCGTGTGTACTGTGTACTTTGTACTGTGTAGTGTGTGTGTATCGTGTATTTCGACTGTGTATTTTGTATTGTGCATTTAGACCGTGAATTTTGTATTGTGTATTTAGACAGTATACTGTGTATTGTGTACTGAGTATTTAGACTGTGTATTGTGTACTATGTAGTGTGTGTACTGTGTATTTTGACTGTATTGTGTACTGTGTATTTTGACTGTGTATTGTGTACTGTGTATTTCGACTGTGTATTGTGTACCGTGTATTTCGACTGTGTATTGTGTTTTGTGTACTTTGTGCATGCTGTGTATTGTGTACTTTGTGCATACTGTGTACTGTGTGTGTACTGTCTATTGTCTATAGACTGTGTACTTAATATTTAGACTGTGAACTGCAAATTTAGACTTATACAATGTGCTTCTACTGTGAACTTGTTTATTTAGTGTCCCATGTATTGTGTATTGTGTACATGCTGTGTATTTAGACTATATACTGTGTATTGTGTACTTTGTATTTTGACTGTGTATTGTGTACTGAATAGTGTGTGTATTGTGTACTTTGTACTGTGTAGTGTTTACTTTGAACTGTGTGTGTGCTGTGAACTGTGTCTTGTGCGTATGCTGCTAACTGTGTACACTATGTACTGTGCGTGTGCTGCGACCTGTGTACACTATGTACTGTGCGTGTACTGCGAACTGTGTACACTATGTACTGCGTGTGTACTGCGAACTGTCTACACTACGTACTGTGTGTGTGTACGGTGTGGTGTATGTACTATGTATGTTGTATATACAGTGTATTCATGCTGTGTTTGTGCTTTAAACTGTGAAATGCGGATTTAGACTCATACAGTGTATTTCTACTGTCAACTGTTTATTTACACTGTGTCCCATATATTGTGTATTGTGTATGTGCTGTGTATTTACACTGTGTCCCGTTTATTGTGTGTGTGCTGTGTATTTACATTGTGTCCCGTGTATTGTGTGTGTGCTGTGTATTTACACTGTGTCCCGTGTATTGTGTGTAGGTGTGTGTGCTGTGTATTTACACTGTGTCCCGTGTATTGTGTGTGTGCTGTGTATTTACACTGTGTTCCGTGTATTGTGTGTGTGTGTGTGTGTGCTGTGTATTTACACTGTGTCCCGTGTATTGTGTGTGTGTGCTGTGTATTTACACTGTGTCCCGTGCATTGTGTGTGTGTGCTGTGTATTTACACTGTGTCCCGTGCATTGTGTGTGTGTGCTGTGTATTTACACTGTGTCCCGTGCATTGTGTGTGTGTGCTGTGTATTTACACCGTGTCCCGTGCATTGTGTGTGTGTGCTGTGTATTTACACCGTGTCCCGTGCATTGTGTGTGTGTGCTGTGTATTTACACCGTGTCCCGTGCATTGTGTGTGTGTGCTGTGTATTTACACTGTGTCCCGTGCATTGTGTGTGTGTGCTGTGTATTTACACCGTGTCCCGTGCATTGTGTGTGTGTGCTGTGTATTTACACTGTGTCCCGTGTATTGTGAGTGTGTGTGTGTGCTGCGTATTTACACTGTGTCCCGTGTATTGTGTGTGTCTGTGCTGTGTATTTACACTGTGTCCCGTGTATTGTGAGTGTGCTGTGTATTTACACTGTGTCCCGTGTATTGTGTGTGTGTGTGTGTGTGTATGTACTGTGCATCTCGACTGTATCGTGTGTGTGTGTGTGTACTGTGCATCTCGACTGTATAGTGTGTGTGTGTGTGTGTGTGTGTGTGTACTGTGCATCTCGACTGTATTGTGTGTGTGTCCTGTGCATCTCGACTGTATTGTGTGTGTCCTGTGCATCTCGACTGTATTGTGTGTGTACTGTGCATCTCGACTGTATTGTCTGTGTGTACTGTGCATCTCGACTGTATTGTGTGTGTGAACTGTGCATCTCGACTGTATTGTGTGTGTGTATACTGTGCATCTCGACTGTATTGTGTGTGTGTACTGTGCATCTCGACTGTATTGTGTGTGTGTATTGCGTATCTCGACTGTATTGTGTGTGTTTGTGTGTGTGTGTGTGTACCGTGCATCTCAACTGTATTTTGTGTGTGTGTACCGCGTATCTCGACTGTATTGTGTGTCTGTGTACCGTTTATCTCGACTGTATCCTGTGTGTGTGTGTGTGTACCGTGTATCTCGACTGTATTGTGTGTGTGTGTACCGCGTATCTTGACTGTATTGTGTGTGTGTGTGTGTGTTTACCGCGTATCTCGACTGTATTGTGTGTGTACCGCGTATCTCGACTATATTGTGTGTGTGTACCGCGCATCTCGACTGTATTGTGTGTGTACCGCGTATCTTGACTGCATTGTGTGTGTATATGTGTGTGTGTGTGTGTACCACGTATCTCGACCGTATCGTGTGTGCGTACCATGTATCTTGACTGTATCGTGTGTGTGTACCGTGTATCTCGACTGTATTGTGTGTGTGTACCATGTATCTCGACTGTATTGTGTGTGTGTACAGTGTATCTCGACTGTATCGTGTGTGTGTGTGTGTGTACCGTGTATCTCGACTGTATTGTATTTTGTGTGTGTGTGTACCATGTATCTCCACTGTAATGTGTGTGTGTACCATTTATCTCGTCTGTATTGTGTGTGTGTGTACAGTGTATTTCAACTGTATTGTGTGTGTATGTGTGCCGTGTATCTCGACTGTATTGTGTGTGTGTGTACCGTGTATCTCGACTGTATTGTGTGTACCGCGTATCTCGACTGCATTGTGTGTGTATATGTGTGTGTGTGTGTGTGTGTGTGTACCACGTATCTCGACTGTATCGTGTGTGCGTACCATGTATCTCGACTGTATCGTGTGTGTGTACCGTGTATCTCGACTGTATCGTGTGTGTGTGTGTGTGTGTGTGTACCGCATATCTCGACTGTATTGTGTGTGTGTGTACCGCGTATCTCGACTGTATTGTGTGTGCACCGCGTATCTCGACTGTATTGTGTGTGTACCGCGTATCTCAACTATATTGTGTGTGTGTGTACTGCATATCTCGACTGTATTCTGTGTGTATCGCGTATCTCGACTGTATTGTGTGTGTGTAGCGCGTATCTCGACTGTTTTGTGTGTGTGTGTGTGTACCGCGTATCTCTACTGTATTATGTGTCTGGGTACCGTGTATCTCGACTGTATCCTGTGTGTGTGTGTACCGCGTATCTCGACTGTATCGTGTGTGTGTTTGTACCGCTGATCTCGACTGTATTTTGTGTGTGTGTACCGGGTATCTCGACTGTATTGTGTGTGTGTGTACCGCGCATCTCGAATGTTTTGTGTGTTTGTGTACCGTGTATCTCGACTGTATTGTGTGTGTGTGTGTACCGCGTATCTCGACTGTATTGTGTGTCTGTGTACCATGTATCTCGACTGTATGCTGTGTGTGTGTGTGTGTGTACCGAGTATCTCGACTGTATTATGTATGTACTGTGTATCTCTAATGTGTTGTGTGTGTGTGTGTGTGTACCGCGTTTCTCGAGTGTATTGTTTGTGTGTACCGCGTATCTCGACTGTATTGTGTGTATGTGTACCGCGTATCTCGACTGTACTGTGTGTGTACCGCGTATCTCGACTGTACTGTGTGTGTACCGCGTATCTCGACTGTACTGTGTGTGTACCGCGTATCTCGACTGTACTGTGTTTGTACCGCGTATCTCGACTGTACTGTGTGTGTGTACCGCGTATCCCGACTGTACTGTGTGTGTGTACCGCGTATCTCGACTGTACTGTGTGTCCGTACCGCGTATCTCGACTGTATTGTGTGTGTGTGTACCGCGTATCACGACTGTACTGTGTGTGTGTACCGCATATCTCGACTGTATTGTGTGTGTGTGCACCGCGTATCTCGACTGTATTGTGTGTGTGTGTACCGCGTATCTCGACTGTATTGTGTGTGTGTGTACCGCATATCTCGACTGTATTGTGTGTGTGTGTACCGCGTATCTCGACTGTATTGTGTGTGTGTGCACCGCGTATCTCGACTGCATTGTGTGTGTGTGTGTACCACGTATCTCGACTGCATTGTGTGTGTGTGTGTGTGTACCGCGTATCTCGACTGCATTGTGTGTGTGTACCGCATATCTCAACTGTATTGTGTGTGTGTGTACCGCGTATCTCGACTGTATTGTGTGTGTGTGCACCGCGTATCTCGACTGCATTGTGTGTGTGTGTGTACCGCGTATCTCGACTGCATTGTGTGTGTGTGTGTGTGTACCGCGTATCTCGACTGCATTGTGTGTGTGTACCGTGGATCTCGACTGCATTGTGTGTTTGTACCGCGTATCTCGACTGTATCGTGTGTGTGTGTACCACTTATCTCGACTGCATTGTGTCTGTGTGTGTGTGTGTGTACCACGTATCTCGACTGTATTATGTGTGTGTGTGTGTGTGTGTACCGCGTTTTTCAAGTGTATTGTGTGTGTGTGTACCGCGTATCTCGACTGTATTGTGTGTGTTTGTACCGCGTATCTCGACTGTATTGTGTGTGTTTGTACCGCGTATCTCGACTGTATTGTGTGTGTGCCGTGTATCTCGACTGTATTGTGTGTCTGTGTACCATGTATCTCGACTGTATCCTGTGTGTGTGTGTGTACCGCGCATCTCGACTGTATTATGTGTGTACTGCGTATCTCGACTGTAT
Organism: Lagodon rhomboides; assembly: GCA_039737535.1. Lineage (NCBI taxonomy): Eukaryota > Metazoa > Chordata > Actinopteri > Spariformes > Sparidae > Lagodon > Lagodon rhomboides. Next base: position 7,853,191 of record CM077801.1, read on the forward strand.
TGTGTGTGTACCGCGTATCTCAACTATGTTGTGTGTGTACCGCATATCTCGACTGTATTGTGTGTGTACCGCGTATCTCGACTGTATTGTGTGTGTGTGTACCGCGTATCTCGACTGTAGTGTGTGTGTGTGTACCGCGTATCTCAACTATATTGTGTGTGTACCGCATATCTCGACTGTATTGTGTGTGTGTGTACCGCGTATCTCGACTGTATTGTGTGTGTGTACAGTGTATCTCGACTGTATCGTGTGTGTGTACCGTGTATCTCGACTGTATTGTGTGTGTGTACCATGTATCTCGACTGTATTGTGTGTGTGTACAGTGTATCTCGACTGTATCGTGTGTGTGTGTGTGTGTACCGTGTATCTCGACTGTATTGTATTTTGTGTGTGTGTGTACCATGTATCTCCACTGTAATGTGTGTGTGTACCATTTATCTCGTCTGTATTGTGTGTGTGTGTACAGTGTATTTCAACTGTATTGTGTGTGTATGTGTGCCGTGTATCTCGACTGTATTGTGTGTGTGTGTACCGTGTATCTCGACTGTATTGTGTGTACCGCGTATCTCGACTGCATTGTGTGTGTATATGTGTGTGTGTGTGTGTGTGTGTGTGTACCACGTATCTCAACTGTATTGTGTGTGCGTACCATGTATCTCGACTGTATTGTGTGTGTGTACCGCGTATCTCGACTGTATTGTGTGTGCACCGCGTATCTCGACTGTATTGTGTGTGTACCGCGTATCTCAACTATATTGTGTGTGTGTACTGCATATCTCGACTGTATTCTGTGTGTATCGCGTATCTCGACTGTATTGTGTGTGTGTAGCGCGTATCTCGACTGTTTTGTGTGTGTGTGTGTGTACCGCGTATCTCTACTGTATTATGTGTCTGTGTACCGTGTATCTCGACTGTATCCTGTGTGTGTGTGTACCGCGTATCTCGACTGTATCGTGTGTGTGTTTGTACCGCTGATCTCGACTGTATTGTGTGTGTGTGTACCGGGTATCTCGACTGTATTGTGTGTGTGTGTACCGCGCATCTCGAATGTTTTGTGTGTTTGTGTACCGTGTATCTCAACTGTATTGTGTGTGTGTGTGTACCGCGTATCTCGACTGTATTGTGTGTCTGTGTACCATGTATCTCGACTGTATGCTGTGTGTGTGTGTGTGTGTACCAAGTATCTCGACTGTATTATGTATGTACTGTGTATCTCTAATGTGTTGTGTGTGTGTGTGTGTGTGTGTACCACGTTTCTGAGTGTATTGTTTGTGTGTACCACGTATCTCGACTGTATTGTGTGTATGTATACGCGTATCTCAGCTGTACTGTGTGTGTACCACGTATCTGACTGTACTGTGTGTGTACCACGTATTCGACTGTACTGTGTGTGTACCGCGTATCTCGACTGTACTGTGTGTGTACCACGTATCTCGACTGTACTGTGTTTGTACCACGTATCTCAGCTGTACTGTGTGTGTGTACCGCGTATCCGAGCTGTACTGTGTGTGTGTACCACGTATCTCGACTGTACTGTGTGTGCGTACCGCGTATCTCGACTGTATTGTGTGTGTGTGTACCGCGTATCACGACTGTACTGTGTGTGTGTACCGCATATCTCGACTGTATTGTGTGTGTGTGCACCGCGTATCTCGACTGTATTGTGTGTGTGTGTACCACGTATCTCAACTGTATTGTGTGTGTGTGTACCGCATATCTCGACTGTATTGTGTGTGTGTGTACCGCGTATCTCGACTGTATTGTGTGTGTGTGCACCGCGTATCTCGACTGCATTGTGTGTGTGTGTGTACCGCGTATCTCGACTGCATTGTGTGTGTGTGTGTACCGCGTATCTCGACTGCATTGTGTGTGTGTGTGTGTGTACGCGTATCTCGACTGCATTGTGTGTGTGTACCGCATATCTCAACTGTATTGTGTGTGTGTGTACCACGTATCTCGACTGTATTGTGTGTGTGTGCACCGCGTATCTCGACTGCATTGTGTGTGTGTGTGTACCGCGTATCTCGACTGCATTGTGTGTGTGTGTGTGTGTACCGCGTATCTCGACTGCATTGTGTGTGTGTACCGTAGATCTCGACTGCATTGTGTGTGTGTACCGCGTATCTCAACTGTATCGTGTGTGTGTGTACCACTTATCTCGACTGCATTGTGTCTGTGTGTGTGTGTGTGTGTACCACGTATCTCGACTGTATTATGTGTGTGTGTGTGTGTGTGTACCGCGTTTTTCAAGTGTATTGTGTGTGTGTGTGTGTACCACGTATCTCGACTGTATTGTGTGTGTTTGTACCGCGTATCTCGACTGTATTGTGTGTGTTTGTACCGCGTATCTCGACTGTATTGTGTGTGTGCCGTGTATCTCGACTGTATTGTGTGTCTGTGTACCATGTATCTCGACTGTATCCTGTGTGTGTGTGTGTACCGCGCATCTCGACTGTATTATGTGTGTACTGCGTATCTCGACTGTATTGTGTGTGTACCGCGTATCTCAACTATGTTGTGTGTGTACCGCATATCTCGACTGTATTGTGTGTGTACCGCGTATCTCGACTGTATTGTGTGTGTGTGTACCACGTATCTCAACTGTAGTGTGTGTGTGTGTACCGCGTATCTCAACTATATTGTGTGTGTACCGCATATCTCGACTGTATTGTGTGTGTGTGTACCGCGTATCTCGACTGTATTGTGTGTGTACCGCGTATCTCGACTGTATTGTGTGTGTACTGCGTATCTCAACTATATTGTGTGTGTACCGCATATCTCGACTGTATTGTGTGTGTGTATCGCGTATCTCGACTGTATTGTGTGTGTGTAGCGCGTATCTCGACTGTTTTGTGTGTGTGTGTACCGCGTATCTCTACTGTATTGTGTGTCTGTGTACCGTGTATCTCGACTGTATCCTGTGTGTGTGTGTACCGCGTATCTCGACTGTTTTGTGTGTGTGTGTTTGTACAGCTTATCTCGACTGTATTGTGTGTGTGTGTTTGTACCGCTTATCTCGACTGTATTGTGTGTGTGTGTACCAGGTATCTCGACTGTATTGTGTGTGTGTGTACCGCGTATCTCGAATGTTTAGTGTATGTGTGTGTGTACCCCGTATCTCGACTGTATTGTGTGTCTGTGTACCATGTATCTCGACTGTATCCTCTTTGTGTGTGTGTACCGCGTATCTCGACTGTGTTATGTGTGTACTGTGTATCTCCACTGTGTTGTGTGTGTTTGTGTGTACTGTTTATCTCGTCTGTATTGTGAGTGTGTACCGTGCATTTCAACTGTATTGTGTGTGTGTATGTACCGCGTATCTCGACTGTATTGTGTGTGTACCGCGTATCTCAACTATATTGTGTGTGTGTACCGCATATCTCGACTGTATTGTGTGTGTGTGTGTACCGCGTATCTCAACTGTATTGTGTGTGTACCGCGTATCTTGACTGTATTGTGTGTGTACCGCTTATCTCAACTATATTGTGTGTGTACCGCGTATCTCAACTATATTGTGTGTGTACCGCATATCTCGACTGTATTGTGTGTGTGTGTACCGCGTATCTCGACTGTATTGTGTGTGCACCGCGTATCTCGACTGTATTGTGTGTGTGTACCGCGTATCTCAACTATATTGTGTGTGTGTACTGCATATCTCGACTGTATTCTGTGTGTATCGCGTATCTCGACTGTATTGTGTGTGTGTAGCGCGTATCTCGACTGTTTTGTGTGTGTGTGTGTGTACCGCGTATCTCTACTGTATTATGTGTCTGTGTACCGTGTATCTCGACTGTATCCTGTGTGTGTGTGTACCGCGTATCTCGACTGTATCGTGTGTGTGTTTGTACCGCTGATCTCGACTGTATTGTGTGTGTGTGTACCGGGTATCTCGACTGTATTGTGTGTGTGTGTACCGCGCATCTCGAATGTTTTGTGTGTTTGTGTACCGTGTATCTCAACTGTATTGTGTGTGTGTGTGTACCGCGTATCTCGACTGTATTGTGTGTCTGTGTACCATGTATCTCGACTGTATGCTGTGTGTGTGTGTGTGTACCGAGTATCTCGACTGTATTATGTATGTACTGTGTATCTCTAATGTGTTGTGTGTGTGTGTGTGTGTGTACCGCGTTTCTCGAGTGTATTGTTTGTGTGTACCGCGTATCTCGACTGTATTGTGTGTATGTGTACCGCGTATCTCGACTGTACTGTGTGTGTACCGCGTATCTCGACTGTACTGTGTGTGTACCGCGTATCTCGACTGTACTGTGTTTGTACCGCGTATCTCGACTGTACTGTGTGTGTGTACCGCGTATCCCGACTGTACTGTGATTGTGTACCGCGTATCTCGACTGTACTGTGTGTGTGTACCGCGTATCTCGATTGTATTGTGTGTGTGTGTACCGCGTATCACGACTGTACTGTGTGTGTGTACTGCATATCTCGACTGTACTGTGTGTGTGCACCGCGTATCTCGACTGTATTGTGTGTGTGTGTGTACCGCGTATCTCGACTGTATTGTGTGTGTGTGTACCACGTATCTCAACTGTATTGTGTGTGTGTTTACCACGTATCTCGACTGTATTGTGTGTGTGTGTGCACCGCGTATCTCGAGTGCATTGTGTGTGTGTGTGTACCGCGTATCTCGACTGCATTGTGTGTGTGTGTGTGTACCGCGTATCTCGACTGCATTGTGTGTGTGTGTACCGCGTATCTCGACTGCATTGTGTGTGTGTGTGTACCGCGTATCTCGACTGCATTGTGTGTGTGTACCGTGGATCTCGACTGCATTGTGTGTTTGTACCGCGTATCTCGACTGTATCGTGTGTGTGTGTACCACTTATCTCGACTGCATTGTGTCTGTGTGTGTGTGTGTGTACCACGTATCTCTACTGTATTGTGTGTGTGTGTGTGTGTACCGCGTTTTTCAAGTATATTGTGTGTGTGTGTACCGCGTATCTCGACTGTATTGTGTGTGTTTGTACCGCGTATCTCGACTGTATTGTGTGTGTGCCGCGTATCTCGACTGTATTGTGTGTGTGTACAGCGTATCTCGAATGTTTAGTTTATATGTGTGTGTATCGCGTATCTCGACTGTATTGTGTGTCTGTGTACCATGTATCTCGACTGTATCCTGTGTGTGTGTGTGTACCGCGCATCTCGACTGTATTATGTGTGTACTGCGTATCTCGACTGTATTGTGTGTGTACCGCGTATCTCAACTATGTTGTGTGTGTACCGCATATCTCGACTGTATTGTGTGTGTGTGTGTACCGCGTATCTCGACTGTATTGTGTGTGTACCGCGTATCTCAACTATATTGTGTGTGTACCGCATATCTCGACTGTATTGTGTGTGTGTGTACCGCGTATCTCGACTGTATTGTGTGTGTGTAGCGCGTATCTCGACTGTTTTGTGTGTGTGTGTACCGCGTATCTCTACTGTATTGTGTGTCTGTGTACCGTGTATCTCGACTGTATCCTGTGTGTGTGTGTACCGCGTATCTCGACTGTATTGTGTGTGTGTGTTTGTACCGCTTATCTCGACTGTATTGTGTGTGTGTGTACCGGGTATCTCGACTGTATTGTGTGTGTGTGTGTACCGCGCATCTCGAATGTTTTGTGTGTTTGTGTACCGTGTATCTCGACTGTATTGTGTGTGTGTGTACCGTGTATCTCGACTGTATTGTGTGTCTGTGTACCATGTATCTCGACTGTATCCTGTGTGTGTGTGTGTGTGTACCTCGTATCTCGACTGTATTATTTATGTACTGTGTATCTCTAATGTGTTGTGTGTGTGTATGTGTGTACCGCGTTTCTCGAGTGTATTGTGTGTGTGTGTACTGCGTATCTCGACTGTATTGTGTGTGTGTGTACCGCGTATCTCGACTGTACTGTGTTTGTACCGCGTATCCCGACTGTACTGTGTGTGTGTACCGCGTATCTCGACTGTATTGTGTGTGTGTGTGTACCGCGTATCACGACTGTACTGTGTGTGTGTACCGCATATCTCGACTGTACTGTGTGTGTGCACCGCGTATCTCGACTGTATTTTGTGTGTGTGTACCACGTATCTCGACTGTATTGTGTGTGTGTGTACCGCGTATCTCGACTGTATTGTGTGTGTGTGTACCACGTATCTCAACTGTATTGTGTGTGTGTTTACCGCGTATCTCGACTGTATTGTGTGTGTGTGTGCACCGCGTATCTCGACTGCATTGTGTGTGTGTGTGTGTACCGTGTATCTCAACTGCATTGTGTGTGTGTGTGTGTACCGCGTTTTCAAGTGTATTGTGTGTGTGTGTACCGCGTATCTCGACTGTATTGTGTGTGTTTGTACCGCGTATCTCGACTGTCTTGTGTGTGTTTGTACCGCGTATCTCGACTGTATTGTGTGTGTGCCGCGTATCTCGACTGTATTGTGTGTGTGTACCGCGTATCTCGAATGTTTAGTTTATATGTGTGTGTATCGCGTATCTCGACTGTATTGTGTGTCTGTGTACCATGTATCTCGACTGTATCCTGTGTGTGTGTGTGTACCGCGCATCTCGACTGTATTATATGTATACTGCGTATCTTGACTGTATTGTGTGTGTACCGCGTATCTCAACTATGTTGTGTGTGTACCGCATATCTCGACTGTATTGTGTGTGTGTGTACCGCGTATCTCGACTGTATTGTGTGTGTACCGCGTATCTCAACTATATTGTGTGTGTACCACATATCTCGACTGTATTGTGTGTGTGTGTACCGCGTATCTCGACTGTATTGTGTGTTTACCGCGTATCTCGACTGTATTGTGTGTGTACCGCGTATCTCAACTATATTGTGTGTGTACCGCATATCTCGACTGTATTGTGTGTGTGTGTATCGCGTATCTCGACTGTATTGTGTGTGTGTAGCGCGTATCTCGACTGTTTTGTGTGTGTGTGTACCGCGTATCTCTACTGTATTGTGTGTCTGTGTACCGTGTATCTCGACTGTATCCTGTGTGTGTGTGTACCGCGTATCTCGACTGTATTGTGTGTGTGTGTTTGTACCGCTTATCTCGACTGTATTGTGTGTGTGTGTACCGGGTATCTCGACTGTATTGTGTGTGTGTGTGTGTGTACCGCGTATCTCGACTGCATTGTGTGTGTGTGTGTACCGCGTATCTCGACTGCATTGTGTGTGTGTAGCGCGTATCTCGACTGTTTTGTGTGTGTGTGTACCGCGTATCTCTACTGTATTGTGTGTCTGTGTACCGTGTATCTCGACTGTATCCTGTGTGTGTGTGTACCGTGTCTCGACTGTATTGTGTGTGTGTGTTTGTACCGCTTATCTCGACTGTATTGTGTGTGTACCAGGTATCTCGACCGTATTGTGTGTGTGTGTGTACCGCGTATCTCGACTGCATTGTGTGTGTGTGTGTACCGCGTATCTCGACTGCATTGTGTGTGTGTACCGTGGATCTCGACTGTATTGTGTGTGTTTGTACCGCGTATCTCGACTGTATTGTGTGTGTACCGCGTATCTCGACTGTATTGTGTGTGTGTACAGCGTATCTCGAATGTTTAGTTTATATGTGTGTGTACCGCGTATCTCTACTGTATTGTGTGTCTGTGTACCGCGTATCTCGACTGTATTGTGTGTGTACCGCGTATCTCGACTGTATTGTGTGTGTGTGTTTGTACCGCTTATCTCGACTGTATTGTGTGTGTGTGTACCGCGTATCTCAACTGTACTATGTGTGTACCGCGTATCTCGACTGTACTGTGTGTGTACCGCGTATCTCGACTGTATTGTGTGTGTGTGTACCGCGTATCACGACTGTACTGTGTGTGTGTACCACATATCTCGACTGTACTGTGTGTGTGCACCGCGTATCTCGACTGTATTGTGTGTGTGTGTGTACCGCGTATCTCGACTGTATTGTGTGTGTGTGTACCGCGTATCTCGACTGTATTGTGTGTGTGTGTACCGCGTATCTCGACTGTATTGTGTGTGTGTGTGTACCGCGTATCTCGACTGTATTGTGTGTGTGTGTGCACCGCGTATCTCGACTGTATTGTGTGTGTGTTTACCGCGTATCTCGACTGTATTGTGTGTGTGTTTGCACCGCGTATCTCGACTGCATTGTGTGTGTGTGTGTGTACCGCGTATCTCGACTGCATTGTGTGTGTGTGTGTACCGCGTATCTCGACTGCATTGTGTGTGTGTGTGTACCGCGTATCTCGACTGCATTGTGTGTGTGTCTGTACCGCGTATCTCGACTGCATTGTGTGTGTGTGTACCGTGGATCTCGACTGCATTGTGTGTTTGTACCGCGTATCTCGACTGTATCGTGTGTGTGTGTACCACTTATCTCGACTGCATTGTGTCTGTGTGTGTGTGTGTGTACCACGTATCTCTACTGTATTGTGTGTGTGTGTGTGTACCGCGTTTTTCAAGTGTATTGTGTGTGTGTGTGTACCACGTATCTCAACTGTATTGTGTGTGTTTGTACCACGTATCTCAACTGTATTGTGTGTGTTTGTACCGCGTATCTCGACTGTATTCTGTGTTTGCCGCGTATCTCGACTGTATTGTGTGTGTGTACCGCGTATCTTGAATGTTTAGTTTGTATGTGTGTGTACCACGTATCTCAACTGTATCCTGTGTGTGTGTGTACCAGCGTATCTCGACTGTATTGTGTGTGTACCACGTATCTCAACTATATTGTGTGTGTACCGCATATCTCAACTGTATTGTGTGTGTGTGTACCGCGTATCTCGACTGTATTGTGTGTGTACCACGTATCTCGACTGTATTGTGTGTGTACCACGTATCTCAACTATATTGTGTGTGTACCGCATATCTCGACTGTATTGTGTGTGTGTATCGCGTATCTCGACTGTATTGTGTGTGTGTAGCGCGTATCTCGACTATTTTGTGTGTGTGTGTACCGCGTATCTCTACTGTATTGTGTGTCTGTGTACCGTGTATCTCGACTCTATCCTGCGTGTGTGTGTACCGCGTATCTCGACTGTATTGTGTGTGTGTGTTTGTACTGCTTATCTCGACTGTATTGTGTGTGTGTGTACCAGGTATCTCGACTGTATTGTGTGTGTGTGTACCGCGCATCTCGAATGTTTTGTGTGTTTGTGAACCGTGTATCTCGACTGTATTGTGTGTGTGTGTACCGCGTATCTCGACTGTATTGTGTGTGTGTACCGCGTATCTCAACTATATTGTGTGTGTACTGCATATCTCGACTGTATTGTGTGTGTGTGTACCGCGTATCTCGACTGTATTGTGTGTGTACCGCGTATCTCGACTGTATTGTGTGTGTACCGCGTATCTCAACTATATTGTGTGTGTACCGCATATCTCGACTGTATTGTGTGTGTGTATCGCGTATCTCGACTGTATTGTGTGTGTGTAGCGTATCTCGACTGTTTTGTGTGTGTGTGTACCGCGTATCTCTACTGTATTGTGTGTCTGTGTACCGTGTATCTCGACTCTATCCTGCGTGTGTGTGTACCGCGTATCTCGACTGTATTGTGTGTGTGTGTTTGTACTGCTTATCTCGACTGTATTGTGTGTGTGTGTACCAGGTATCTCGACTGTATTGTGTGTGTGTGTACCGCGCATCTCGAATGTTTTGTGTGTTTGTGAACCGTGTATCTCGACTGTATTGTGTGTGTGTGTACCGTGTATCTCGACTGTATTGTGTGTCTGTGTACCATGTATCTCGACTGTATCCTGTGTTTGTGTGTGTACCTCGTATCTCGACTGTATTATTTATGTACTGTGTATCTCTAATATGTTGTGTGTGTGTATGTGTGTACCGCGTTTCTCGAGTGTATTGTGTGTGTGTGTACCGCGTATCTCGACTGTATTGTGTGTGTGTGTGTACCGCGTATCTCAACTGTACTATGTGTGTACCGCGTATCTCGACTGTACTGTGTGTGTACCGCGTATCTCGACTGTACTGTGTGTGTGTGTGTGTGTGTACCGCGTTTCTCGAGTTTATTGTGTGTGTGTACCGCGTATCTCGACTGTATTGTGTGTGTGTGTGTACCGCGTATCTCGACTGTACTATGTGTGTACCGCGTATCTGGACTGTACTGTGTGTGTACCGCGTATCTCGACTGTACTGTGTTTGTACCGCGTATCTCGACTGTATTGTGTTTGTGTGTACCGCGTATCTCGACTGTATTGTGTTTGTGTGTGTACCGCGTATCTCGACTGTATTGTGTTTGTTTGTACCGCGTATCTCGACTGTATTGTGTGTGTGTGTGTGTACCGTGTATCTGGACTGTATTGTGTGTGTGTGTGTGTACCGCGTATCTCGACTGTATCGTGTGTGTGTGTACCACTTATCTCGACTGCATTGTGTATGTGTGTGTGTGTGTACCGCGTATCTCGACTGTATTGTGTGTACCGCGTATCTCGACTGTATTGCGTGTGTACCACGTATCTCGACTGTACTATGTGTGTACCACGTATCTCAACTGTATTGTGTGTGTGTGTGTACCACGTATCTCAACTGTGTTGCGTGTGTACCACGTATCTCGACTGTATTGTGTGTGTACCACGTATCTCAACTGTATTGTGTGTGTACCGCGTATCTCAACTATATTGTGTGTGTACCGCATATCTCAACTGTATTGTGTGTGTGTAGCACGTATCTCAACTATTTTGTGTGTGTGTGTCCACGTATCTCTACTGTATTGTGTGTCTGTGTACCGTGTATCTCGACTCTATCCTGCGTGTGTGTGTACCGCGTATCTCAACTGTATTGTGTGTGTGTGTTTGTACTGCTTATCTCAACTGTATTGTGTGTGTGTGTACCAGGTATCTCGACTGTATTGTGTGTGTGTGTACCACGCATCTAGAATGTTTTGTGTGTTTGTGAACCGTGTATCTCAACTGTATTGTGTGTGTGTGTACCGCGTATCTCGACTGTATTGTGTGTGTGTACCACGTATCTCAACTATATTGTGTGTGTACCGCATATCTCAACTGTATTGTGTGTGTGTGTACGCGTATCTCGACTGTATTGTGTGTGTACCGCGTATCTCGACTGTATTGTGTGTGTACCGCGTATCTCAACTATATTGTGTGTGTACCGCATATCTCGACTGTATTGTGTGTGTGTATCGCGTATCTCGACTGTATTGTGTGTGTGTAGCGCATCTCTGACTGTTTTGTGTGTGTGTGTACCACGTATCTCTACTGTATTGTGTGTCTGTGTACCGTGTATCTCGACTCTATCCTGCGTGTGTGTGTACCGCGTATCTCGACTGTATTGTGTGTGTGTGTTTGTACTGCTTATCTCGACTGTATTGTGTGTGTGTGTACCAGGTATCTCGACTGTATTGTGTGTGTGTGTACCACGCATCTCGAATGTTTTGTGTGTTTGTGAACCGTGTATCTCGACTGTATTGTGTGTGTGTGTACCGTGTATCTCGACTGTATTGTGTGTCTGTGTACCATGTATCTCGACTGTATCCTGTGTTTGTGTGTGTACCTCGTATCTCGACTGTATTATTTATGTACTGTGTATCTCTAATATGTTGTGTGTGTGTATGTGTGTACCGCGTTTCTCGAGTGTATTGTGTGTGTGTGTACCGCGTATCTCGACTGTATTGTGTGTGTGTGTGTACCGCGTATCTCAACTGTACTATGTGTGTACCGCGTATCTCGACTGTACTGTGTGTGTACCGCGTATCTCGACTGTACTGTGTGTGTGTGTGTGTGTACCGCGTTTCTCGAGTTTATTGTGTGTGTGTACCACGTATCTCAACTGTATTGTGTGTGTGTGTGTACCACGTATCTCGACTGTACTATGTGTGTACCGTATCTGGACTGTACTGTGTGTGTACCACGTATCTCAACTGTACTGTGTTTGTACCACGTATCTCGACTGTATTGTGTTTGTGTGTCCACGTATCTCGACTGTATTGTGTTTGTGTGTGTACCGCGTATCTCGACTGTATTGTGTTTGTTTGTACCGCGTATCTCGACTGTATTGTGTGTGTGTGTGTGTGTACCGTGTATCTGGACTGTATTGTGTGTGTGTGTGTGTACCGCGTATCTCGACTGTATCGTGTGTGTGTGTACCACTTATCTCGACTGCATTGTGTATGTGTGTGTGTGTGTACCGCGTATCTCGACTGTATTGTGTGTACCGCGTATCTCGACTGTATTGCGTGTGTACCACGTATCTCGACTGTACTATGTGTGTACCGCGTATCTCGACTGTATTGTGTGTGTGTGTGTACCGCGTATCTCGACTGTGTTGCGTGTGTACCACGTATCTCGACTGTATTGTTTGTATGTGTGTGTGTACCGCGTTTCTCGACTGTATTGTTTGTGTGTGTGTGTACCGCGTATCTCGACTGTATTGTGTGTGTGTGTGTGTGTGTGTACCGCGTATCTCGACTGTATTGTGTGTGTGTGTGTGTGTGTACCGCGTATCTCGACTGTATTGTGTGTGTGTGTACCGGGTATCTCGACTGTATTGTGTGTGTGTGTACCGCGCATCTCGAATGTTTTGTGTGTTTGTGTACCGTGTATCTCGACTGTATTGTGTGTGTGTGTACCGTGTATCTCGACTGTATTGTGTGTCTGTGTACCATGTATCTCGACTGTATCCTGTGTTTGTGTGTGTACCTCGTATCTCGACTGTATTATTTATGTACTGTGTATCTCTAATGTGTTGTGTGTGTGTATGTGTGTACCGCGTTTCTAGAGTGTATTGTGTGTGTGTGTACCACGTATCTCGACTGTATTGTGTGTGTGTACCACGTATCTCAAGCTGTACTATGTGTGTACCACTGTCTCGACTGTACTGTGTGTGTACCGCGTATCTCGACTGTACTGTGTGTGTGTGTGTGTGTACCGCGTTTCTCGAGTTTATTGTGTGTGTGTACCGCGTATCTCGACTGTATTGTGTGTGTGTGTGTACCGCGTATCTCGACTGTACTATGTGTGTACCGCGTATCTGGACTGTACTGTGTGTGTACCGCGTATCTCGACTGTACTGTGTTTGTACCGCGTATCTCGACTGTATTGTGTTTGTTTGTACCGCGTATCTCGACTGTATTGTGTGTGTGTGTGTGTGTACCGTGTATCTGGACTGTATTGTGTGTGTGTGTGTGTGTGTGTGTGTGTACCGCGTATCTCGACTGTATCGTGTGTGTGTGTACCACTTATCTCGACTGCATTGTGTCTGTGTGTGTGTGTGTACCGCGTATCTCGACTGTATTGTGTGTACCGCGTATCTCGACTGTATTGTGTTTGTTTGTACCGCGTATCTCGACTGTATTGTGTGTGTGTGTGTGTGTACCGTGTATCTGGACTGTATTGTATGTGTGTGTGTGTGTGTACCGCGTATCTCGACTGTATCGTGTGTGTGTGTACCACTTATCTCGACTGCATTGTGTCTGTGTGTGTGTGTGTACCGCGTATCTCGACTGTATTGTGTGTACCGCGTATCTCGACTGTATTGTGTTTGTTTGTACCGCGTATCTCGACTGTATTGTGTGTGTGTGTGTGTGTACCGTGTATCTGGACTGTATTGTGTGTGTGTGTGTGTGTGTGTGTGTGTACCGCGTATCTCGACTGTATCGTGTGTGTGTGTACCACTTATCTCGACTGCATTGTGTCTGTGTGTGTGTGTGTACCGCGTATCTCGACTGTATTGTGTGTACCGCGTATCTCGACTGTATTGCGTGTGTACCACGTATCTCGACTGTACTATGTGTGTACCGCGTATCTCGACTGTACTGTGTGTGTGTACCGCGTATCTCGACTGTATTGTCTGTGTGTGTGTGTGTGTGTACCGCGTTTCTCGATTGTATTGTGTGTGTGTGTACCTCGTATCTCGACTGTATTGTGTGTGTGTTTGTACCGCGTATCTCGACTGTTTTGTGTGTGTACCGCGTATCTCGACTGTATTGTGTGTGTACCGCGTATCTCGGCTGTATTGTGTGTGTACCGCGTATCTCGACTGTACTGTGTGTGTGTACCGCGTATCTCGACTGTATTGTGTGTGTGTGTACCGCGTATCTCGACTGTAGTGTGTGTGTGTGTACCGCGTATCTCGGCTGTATTGTGTGTGTACCGCGTATCTCGACTGTATTGTATGTGTGTTTACCGCGTATCTCGACTGTATTGTGTTTGTGTTTACCGCGTATCTCGACTATATTGTGTGTGTGTACCGCGTATCTCGACTGTATTGTGTGTGTGTGTGTGTGTACCGCTTATCTCGACTGTATTGTGTGTGTGTGTGTACCGCGTATCTCGACTGTATTGTATTGTGTGTATGTGTGTGTACCATGTATCTCGACTGTATTGTGTGTGTGTGTGTGTGTGTACAGTGTATCTCGACTGTATCGTGTGTGTGTGTGTGTGTACCATTTATCTCGTCTGTATTGTGTGTGTGTGTACCGTGTATTTCAACTGTATTGTGTGTGTATGTGTGCCGTGTATCTCGACTGTATTGTGTGTGTGTGTACCGTGTATCTCGACTGTATTATGTGTACCGCGTATCTCGACTGCATTGTGTGTGTGTGTGTACCGTGGATCTCGACTGTAATGTGTGTGTGTGTGTGTGTACCGCGTATCTCGACTGCATTGTGTGTGTGTGTGTACCGTGGATCTCGACTGTAATGTTTGTGTGTGTGTATCGTGTATCTCGACTGCATTGTGTGTGTGTGTGTACCGTGGATCTCGACTGTAATGTGTGTGTGTGTGTGTACCGTGTATCTCGACTGTATCGTGTGTGTGTGTGTTTGTACCATTTATCTCGTCTGTATTGTGTGTGTGTGTACCGTGTATTTCAACTGTATTGTGTGTGTATGTGTGCCGTGTATCTCGACTGTATTGTGTGTGTGTGTACCGTGTATCTCGACTGTATTATGTGTACCGCGTATCTCGACTGCATTGTGTGTGTGTGTGTACCGTGGATCTCGACTGTAATGTGTGTGTGTGTGTGTGTACCGCGTATCTCGACTGCATTGTGTGTGTGTGTGTACCGTGGATCTCGACTGTAATGTTTGTGTGTGTGTATCGTGTATCTCGACTGCATTGTGTGTGTGTGTGTACCGTGGATCTCGACTGTAATGTGTGTGTGTGTGTGTGTACCGTGTATCTCGACTGTATCGTGTGTGTGTACCGTGTATCTCGACTGTATTGTGTGTGTGTGTGTGTGTACCGCGTATCTCAACTGTATTGTGTGTGTGTGTACCGTGTATCTCGACTGTATCGTGTGTGTGTGTACCGCGTATCTCGACTGTATTGTGTGTGTTTACCTCGTATCTCGACTGTATTGTGTGTGTACCGCATATCTCGACTGTATCGTGTGTGTACCACTTATCTCGACTGCATTGTGTGTGTGTGTTTGTTTGTGTACCGCGCATCTCGACTGTATTGTTTGTGTGTACCGTGGATCTCGACTGTAATGTGTGTGTGTGTGTGTACCGTGTATCTCGACTGTATCGTGTGTGTGTACCGCGTATCACGACTGTACTGTGTGTGTGTACCGCATATCTCGACTGTACTGTGTGTGTGCACCGCGTATCTCGACTGTATTGTGTGTGTGTGTGTACCGCGTATCTCGACTGTATTGTGTGTGTGTGTACCGCGTATCTCGACTGTATTGTGTGTGTGTGTACCGCGTATCTCGACTGTATTGTGTGTGTGTGTACCGCGTATCTCGACTGTATTGTGTGTGTGTTTACCGCGTATCTCGACTGTATTGTGTGTGTGTGTGCACCGCGTATCTCGACTGCATTGTGTGTGTGTGTGTGTACCGCGTATCTCGACTGCATTGTGTGTGTGTGTGTGTACCGCGTATCTCGACTGCATTGTGTGTGTGTGTGTGTACCGCGTATCTCGACTGCATTGTGTGTGTGTACCGTGGATCTCGACTGCATTGTGTGTTTGTACCGCGTATCTCGACTGTATCGTGTGTGTGTGTACCACGTATCTCTACTGTATTGTGTGTGTGTGTGTGTGTGTACCGCGTTTTTCAAGTGTATTGTGTGTGTGTGTACCGCGTATCTCGACTGTATTGTGTGTGTTTGTACCGCGTATCTCGACTGTATTGTGTGTGTGCCGCGTATCTCTACTGTATTGTGTGTGTGTACCGCGTATCTCGAATGTTTAGTTTATATGTGTGTGTACCGCGTATCTCGACTGTATTATGTGTGTACTGCGTTTCTCGACTGTATTGTGTGTGTACCGCGTATCTCAACTATGTTGTGTGTGTACCGCATATCTCGACTGTATTGTGTGTGTTTGTACCGCGTATCTCGACTGTATTGTGTGTGTACCGCGTATCTCAACTATATTGTGTGTGTACCGCATATCTCGACTGTATTGTGTGTGTACCGCGTATCTCGACTGTATTGTGTGTGTACCGCGTATCTCAACTATATTGTGTGTGTACCGCATATCTCGACTGTATTGTGTGTGTGTATCGCGTATCTCGACTGTATTGTGTGTGTGTAGCGCGTATCTCGACTGTTTTGTGTGTGTGTGTACCGCGTATCTCTACTGTATTGTGTGTCTGTGTACCGTGTATCTCGACTGTATCCTGTGTGTGTGTGTACCGTATCTGACTGTATTGTGTGTGTGTGTTTGTACCGCTTATCTCGACTGTATTGTGTGTGTGTGTACCGGGTATCTCGACTGTATTGTGTGTGTGTGTACCGCGCATCTCGAATGTTTTGTGTGTTTGTGTACCGTGTATCTCGACTGTATTGTGTGTGTGTGTACCGTGTATCTCGACTGTATTGTGTGTCTGTGTACCATGTATCTCGACTGTATCCTGTGTGTGTACCTCGTATCTCGACTGTATTATTTATGTATTGTGTATCTCCAATGTGTTGTGTGTGTGTATGTGTGTACCGCGTTTCTCGAGTGTATTGTGTGTGTGTGTACCGCGTATCTCGACTGTATTGTGTGTGTGTGTGTGTACCGCGTATCTCAACTGTACTATGTGTGTACCGCGTATCTCGACTGTACTGTGTGTGTACCGCGTATCTCGACTGTACTGTGTGTGTGTGTGTGTGTGTGTACCGCGTTTCTCGAGTTTATTGTGTGTGTACCGCGTATCTCGACTGTATTGTGTGTGTGTGTGTACCGCGTATCTCGACTGTTTTGTGTGTGTACCGCGTATCTCGACTGTGTTGTGTGTGTACTGCGTATCTCGACTGTATTGTGTGTGTGTGTGTACCGCGTATCTCGACTGTATTGTGTGTGTGTGTGTGTGTGTGTGTACCGCGTATCTCGACTGTATTGTGCGTGTGTGTACCGCGTATCTCGACTGCATTGTGCGTGTGTGTACCGCGTATCTCGACTGCATTGTGCGTGTGTGTACCGCGTATCTCGACTGCATTGTGCGTGTGTGTACCGCGTATCTCGACTGCATTGTGCGTGTGTGTACCGCGTATCTCGACTGTATTGTGCGTCTGTGTACTGCGTATTACGACTGTATTGTGTGTGTACCGCGTATCTCGACTGTATTGTTTGTGTGTGTGTGTACCGCGTATCTCGACTGAATTGTTTGTGTGTGTGTGTACCGCGTATCTCGACTGTATTGTTTGTGTGTGTGTACCGCGTATCTCGACTGTATTTTTTGTGTGTGTGTACCGCGTATCTCGACTGTATTGTTTGTGCGTGTGTGTACCGCGTATCTCGACTGCATTGTGCGTGTGTGTACCGCGTATCTCGACTGCATTGTGCGTGTGTGTACCACGTATCTCGACTGCATTGTGCGTGTGTGTGCCGCGTATCTCAACTGCATTGTGCCGTGTGTGTACCAGCGTATCTCAACTGCATTGTGCCGTGTGTGTACCACGTATCTCAACTGCATTGTGCGTGTGTGCACCACGTATCTCAACTGCATTGTGCCGTGTGTGTACCACGTATCTCAACTGTATTGTGCGTGTGTGTACCACGTATTGCAGCTGTATTGTGTGTGTACCACGTATCTCAACTGTATTGTTTGTGTGTGTGTGTACCGCGTATCTCGACTGTATTGTTTTTGTGTGTACCGCGTATCTCGACTGTATTGTTTGTGTGTGTGTGTACCGCGTATCTCGACTGTATTGTTTGTGTGTGTGTGTACCGCGTATCTCGACTGTATTGTGTGTGTGCGCGTGTGTGCACCACGTATATCGACTGTATTGTGTGTGTGCGCGTGTGTGTACCGCGTATCTCGACTGTATTTTGTGTGTGTGTGTGTACCGCTTATCTCGACTGTATTGTGTGTCTGTGTGTGTGTACCGCGTATCTCGACTGTATTGTGTGTCTGTGTGTGTGTACCGCGTATCTCGACTGTATTGTGTGTCTGTGTGTGTGTACCGCGTAGCTCGACTGTATTGTGTGTCTGTGTGTGTGTACCGCGTATTACGACTGTATTGTGTGTGTACCGCGTATCTCGACTGTATTGTTTGTGTGTGTGTGTACCGCGTATCTCGACTGTATTGTTTGTGTGTGTGTGTACCGCGTATCTCGACTGTATTGTTTTTGTGTGTACCGCGTATCTCGACTGTATTGTTTGTGTGTGTGTGTACCGCGTATCTCGACTGTATTGTTTGTGTGTGTGTGTACCGCGTATCTCGACTGTATTGTGTGTGTGCGCGTGTGTGCACCGCGTATATCGACTGTATTGTGTGTGTGCGCGTGTGTGTACCGCGTATCTCGACTGTATTTTGTGTGTGTGTGTGTACCGCTTATCTCGACTGTATTGTGTGTCTGTGTGTGTGTACCGCGTATCTCGACTGTATTGTGTGTCTGTGTGTGTGTACCGCGTATCTTGACTGTATTGTGTGTCTGTGTGTGTGTACCGCGTATCTCAACTGAATTGTGTGTCTGTGTGTGTGTACCGCGTATCTCGACTGTATTGTGTGTCTGTGTGTGTGTACCGCGTATCTCGACTGTATTGTGTGTCTGTGTGTGTGTGCCGCGTATCTCGACTGTATTGTGTGTGTGTTGTAAGAAATTACATAGTGTTACTGTCTTTACATCAATGTGCTGTAAAGACAGGATCAGGATGTGACAGGAGGAGGGGAGAATGCATTTTGCTTGAGGTGTTAGAAGGCCACAAGTGGGGCACACCCTCTACATGGAGGATACAGAAATGTAGATAAGATGACATGTACCGTCCCATCTAAACATCAAAGGGTCACTGTCCCGGGAAAGACCTGATCAACCCGAACATCAAAGGGTCATTGTTTTGTTAAGAAAATGACTGATGTCTGGTGTAAATGAAGGTAATCTCCTCTCTGTTCTGTATTTAAGGCAGTAACATTTTGAGATCTGGAGAGAACGCTTTGGCCTTCCCTCCACACTGCGTGTTATTAAAGAGATCTGATTCATACGCTGAAGTCTAAGAAATTCTTCGGAGACTTAGCAACTCTCAACCTCACAAAGGAGAATTTCCACTACATTTTGGCGACGAGGATGGGATGGATGATCTGCTGATTGACACCTGAGCCTGGACTGAAGGTTGAGCTGTTGACAGGAGTCTGAAGGAGACTCAGGGAAAATTCCGCTCCGACAAACGGAGGACTGGATCCCACCTGAAGTCAGGCACGGGTGCAGACAGCGGACGCTCCATCGAATAAATGAGTAAGGCGTTTTGAAACATTTGCTCAATTTAGAAATCCTAGGTCTACTCACGTAATGCCTGTGTGGTAGTGAAAGCATATGTAAAAGGGTCCATGAGGGACGCCTATATCTCCATATAATTCCTGTGTGGTATTGGATGATTAATGTGTAAGGGCTCAATGAGGAGCGCCTTTTGTTTTCCATATAATTCCTGTGTGGTATTGGATCATGTTTAACATGAGAGAAACATAAAAAAAAAAAAAAAAAAAGAGAGAGAGAGAGAGACGACAACGCAGCAAGAGGCTGTTTGTACCTAATGAAAAAATTTAAGAGGCTGTAAGGTTTCTTGATACTACTTATTGATGAGTAGAAATTTAAATAGAAGTATATCGAACAGGGGGTTAATTAAGAATAATAATAATAAATACTAATACTATAATCTGATGTGATATATGATATGATACAGTATAGGATTAGATGAGAGGTCCCACCACAATAAAATGGCCGTATGAGTGAAAAAATATACGAAATAAGTATAAAGTATAAACTTTGTTGTGACATTCATTGACTAGTATACAGCTTGTATGCTACAAGGGTGCGTTGCTCGGAACAAATGTGTCGTACAAACCACCTGGCTGAATAAGTTACTCAAAGTTAGTGTATATTTGATGAGATCCAACCATACGCTGTATGGAAAGATCAGTGTGATTGTGAAGTTTGTGTGAATGATAAGCCCATTGAAAGTTTAAGCAAATCTGTCCCGGTGAGTCAGTGAAAACATGAGTAGCAAAACGGGGAAATTAGAAACTGTATCTGACATTTTTTAATGGCTCTGCTGAATTAAGAGCAGACAAATGGGAAAATAATGTGATTTGAGATGTTCAACTTTGGCACTATGTCACCTATAGGGTGTTTTTCCATTAAAAGGCAAATAAAGCATAAGATGTTTAAGATGGTGTAGAGTATGTGAAAAGAAAAGGAAAAAGAAAAGTAGGGAAGGAAAAGATAAACTGACAAGTTTTTTCAAAATCAGTAGCAGGATTAAAAGAAATGGGAAAAGATTGTTTGAGTAAGAAACAGAAGGAGAGAAAATAATGTAGGGCTAGAATTAAGAATGGACCTCCTCCCTGCTGTCTCCTCACCTACCACCTCAGCGTCACCTTCTCCACATGAGGCCAAGCACCCCAAGATGACTCTACGAAAGAAGGGGAGAAACTAATACACGAATGAAACAAAATGAAGGAGGTTGCAGAGGAACCACCTGACACAAAGACTGGAGTTTGGTGGGCCACAGAGTCCTGGACAGAGATCGCAGTCTAAAAAACAAAAGCAAGAGGAGAAGGAGACTGGGTCCACATCGGACTATCCATGAGAGTGCAACAGCACTGAGAAAAGACTGATGCTGCAGAGGGAAGGCGATGGGAACCCTGAGCTTAATCGGCAAGAAGGAAGAGATCCTGAGAAATCCTGGCTACATGCACCACCTAAAGGTGTCTGTTTATTCTTCAGGATTCCCTTGACACAGCCAGAGGAGACAGTGGAGGAAGGTCAGAACACTGAACAGCACATAGACACACAAGAGTACAATTAGAAACAAATAATGATGACACACACACACAGACTGATTGACTGCTAAAGACTAAACATTGATTCCAACACTATTTAATAGCTTGAGGGCTCTAAGAAAGTTTAATTTTAAAGATATAAAAGATGCGAATTCTGTTTATTGTCTAGTCAAAATCAACTTTTTAGACTGGTTAAAGAAAATATCGAATTAGCCCTAAAGCTGTTGAAATCATTGCTTTTGTCATTCAGTCTAGCATAAATCAAGGTGC
This sequence comes from Lagodon rhomboides, assembly GCA_039737535.1. Lineage (NCBI taxonomy): Eukaryota > Metazoa > Chordata > Actinopteri > Spariformes > Sparidae > Lagodon > Lagodon rhomboides. The sequence goes on from CM077801.1 coordinate 7,874,609, forward strand.
CATTGTTGAATCCCTAATCTCACCATGTACCTCCCCCATCTTGCCTGAAAGGAAACCAACAGGGGGTGGAGATCATTAAAATACTTTAGGGTCATAAATGAAGCTGGTCAGCATCCAGCAGATGTTGTAACACTAATGTTAAACATTCTATCAGACTGGGTTTTTTCAGTTATTGTTTTAACAAATGCATACTCTAGCATTCCTATTCATCCTGACTCACAGTTCTGGGTTGCTTTCACTATCAATGGTAAACTTTATTCTTGGATGCAGATGCCATACAGTTTTCTTCTGCAATCTCAGTTTTGGATTGCTGTGGAGCTGAGAACCTAGCACTGGAGGCCATTGTGTGATAATGCACTTGTTTCATTATGTTGACAATGTTTGTGTATATGTTTTATATGCATGGGGCATTGTCAAACTGAGACAGTGTCTATATTTTGTTTTCTGACGGAAAACGGTCCTTAAGTTTTGAAGGACAAATTTGCAAATTCTTTGTAATGTGCTATTATACTCCGGAAGGTCGGGATTTTTGAGTCCCTATGACATCCAAACAATCTTGGATGTTAAAAAAAAAAAAACAACTAAAAAAAAAAAAAAACTAAATGAAAACAAACGATTGCTTATTGGATTTTAGCAGGCATTTGTTGTCCATGGATTTTATAATTGTGTGGAGATCTCCCAACCCATGTCTGACTTTACACATGGGTGAAATATTTGACTAAGACTGACATTGACTGACTTGAGAGGCAGAAACAACCTCTATTGACTTAAATCAAGATTGATGCATTTCTTATTTTTTTTATTTTTTTTTTATTTTAGGCTTTTCAAACCATAGATATCCCTGGAAGATTAAAAAATTAGAAAATAAATAATAACCTCGTTCTGAAATGAGATGATTAATTTGAAAACCTTAAGCCCCATGGTGGCGAATAGAAAATAACTTTTTAAAATAATTTTCCACCACAAAGACAGCTATAATACAAATTTCAAAGGGTTGTAGAAGCTGCTTCTTAAAAATAAATGAATAAATAAATTATGGCCACAGCTGATATAATTATGTGTACTAACTGTTCATGTTTTGCATGCTGCTCCCTAAAAATACTCACCTAATCAAAGCATGAGTATTGAACTAACAAATGTGTTACTAACAATGTCTCATGTCACCCTAAACTGCTGTACTGTCCTTGATCCATTAATTTTGCTTCCTACAGCTTAAGATGGAGAACCACATCCATATCTGGAAGTGGCAGATACTGTGTCAAAACAACAAAGCATTATTTGACACACCCCTCATTAACCCTAAAATCTATCTTCTTTCTAGATGATTCTGCTGTGAGACATTCAACCAATGAATCCTTTTTTGTCTCATGAGCAATATGTAAATCCTAATAACATGTCTGCTCAGGCAGCTGAAAATGTTGCAACAACTTGTGAATTTTTCTTTCTAGGAACAGGAAAGGACATCACAAGTAACACTAAATCCCAATCATCATTACCTCTATCTGTCTGTGTAGCGGTGCACAAATATGAAGGCCATACAGGTTCTGTTGACCCAGTGCAGCTCCAAAGGCAGCTGCTCTTTCACCTGCCTCCCCCTAATACCTTTGTCTGTCTAACATTATGTTTTTCCTTTATAAATGTTTTTTGCTTTTAACCAGGAGATAATGCTGGACAAAATACACTATGAAAACGTGTATCAAATCTCATCTGGCCTCATGAAAGGCCTCCCAGTACCACCAAATGCCATATTCCTTGCTAAATTGATACATGGTCTTGACCATGTATCAAAAGGGAGGAACAGGTTGTTAGTCCAATAACTCTGACGACAACTCTGCTTTTCTCCAGACTTTACTCCAACACATGCTCGACATTGACAACGACAACTCTTCCTCTTTTACTCCGAACCAAAACAGACATTAGCACATGCGCAGTAGGGAAAGTAGCATAACAAACTCCCCTTTTTTCTTTAAAGAAAAAACTGTGCAAAGAAAATACTTCCTTTTTCTTGAAGTGACTTTAACATATAACATATAACAACATATAACCAAGTCTCAGCTTCAATAACTAGAGTAGAACAGTAAGGAAAAAAAAGTCTTTCATGTCAAGTCCATTTAGCCTTTAAGCTGCCATACACCTTCACTGAGGGCTCTCAGCAAAACGAGTGCAGACGTCCCTTTCTTGGTCAAGCAGTCTGCGAGTTGCTCCTTAGTTGCTGACCACATGATCTCCTGAATAGTCCCAGAGCTGAGAAGTTCCTTGATACTGTCAGGTTCAAACAACCTAAAACATCTTTCAACACAAGAAAAGAGAGTCAGACAAGGCGTTAGTTTTTTACTCGCGAGGAGAACGGACAGAGATGTGCTCAGTTACAATCTCCAACCCGCTCTGAGCTCATCCTGTTCGTTTCCTCTCTTTTTATTCCATTCGGGTGGTCCCTAGTTACATGTTCAAGTACAACCTCTAAAGGCTTTGGGGAAAGCTGACTGCACATGATATGAAACATCATCTTAAGTTGAAACACGAATCATAACTAAATAAGGCAATAAGAAACTGCTGTCCTTGAAAATAGGAAGATAAGAGAAGAGCAAGAAACGGTCACATCCTGTACATCTGGCAGCTTCGCTTCTTCTTTCTTCATCCCCCTTGAGTACCTCCATCTGGAAGATTTCCCATGGACGAATCACTGAACACCACCAGCTTTAGGGAGCTGTCTTTTCCCAAGTACTGAAACTTCAAAGTCACCTCCTCTGACTCCCCCTCTGGGGGGGGGCGAATGTAGATATTTCGGGTTAACTCTTTACCTTGCAAAAAGGCTGCTTTAATGTCCATGGAGTTCAGCTGCCATTTCTTTTGACATATAACAGCCATGATCATTTTTAGAGACTCTGAGGCACACGTAGGTGAGTCTTTTGGGAGCTCCTCAGTGTTCATTTCCTCAAAACCTCTTGCAACTAATCTGGCTTTAGGTACAGCCCCCTGTGGTGTTTCCTTAAGTGTGCACACCCACCTTGTAGAGATGCATTTCTGACCTTCATCTTTGACCTCCTCAAACACATTGTTCTGTTTCCAGTTGCTGAGTTGCTGTTTGGCAGCAATGAAGACATCATCATTCACAATCAGTACGTCCTCCTCATGGTAGTCTGCACATAATTCAGTATGCTCAGTTGGACCCAGTTGAAGATTGTCCACTTGTCCTAAGTCCACTGATCCAGTTGTGCCAGCAATTTCCTCAGGCTCTGTGTACTGTAAGTTGTACCAGTTTTTGTATGTTCCAGTGGACTTTCCTGCCCGGCTGAGAATTTTTCCAGTGTGTGCTTGGCCACTTCTGCTGTCTGTGTATGTGACTACTTGTCCAGTTTTCAGCTTAAGTCCTTCACTAGTAGTATTTGAGAGTGCTGGTGCGTGAGGGGGCTCATTGTTATTCTCAGCATCTTCATCATTTGAGGGTGCCTCTTCCTCACTTTCATTTACAGTGTCATTTTCATAAAGTCCTGTTTCTGGTAATGTGACATTTTCAGTTCTCATCAACTGATCATCCTTTTCTCTCAAAACACAGCCATCAGCCTTTCGAAGTCTGGACTGATGCACACGAACATAGGTGCCCCCGTGGCGAACAAATATCACCACACCATCTTGGCCGATGACCACACCTGGACCTTTCCACTCTGTAGAATCCACCCGTTTATAGTAAACCTTATCCCCCGTTTCATATCGGTCATCAGTGGGTCGCAGTTGTTTATGAAGAGCTCTTCGGATCCGCTCAGAGCATTCTGCTTCTGTGAATGCTCTCCTTGTTGCATGTAATGCTGAGATGTGCTGGGCTATCCAAGTAGACACGCTAGTCCCTTCCAGAGCTGGCGGCTTATCAGTGAGGACTGACGGCAGATTCGGGTTCTGCCCGAACACGAGCTGGTAGGGACTGTAGCCATGCACATTGTGCATAGAGTTTTTTGCCATCAGGGCCCAGTCAAGGGCTGTCCTCCAATCACATCTGTTGTCTTTCTTTACTTTCATCAGGATTTCAGTGAGGGTTTGATTATGCCTTTCTAAGAGGCCATTGCTCCATGGACTATAAGCTGCAGTCGTTTTCACTTCCATGTTAAAGTTTTCAGCCATGTCCCTCATTTCTTCGTTATTAAATTCACCCCCATTGTCAGTGAACAGTCTGCGTGGAGGGCCATGAACACTTATCCAGCAGTGAATAAAGTGCTTCACAATTTCTTTGGGTTTCTTGGTGGTAATAATGCTCCCTGCACTGAATCTTGTGAAGTGGTCAATGGCATGCAGATACCACGCTCCTGGCTCTAGCTCATGTAAGTCCATAGCTACAGTTTCATTGTAGGCTGAGGCCATGGGCAAACCTACTGCTGACTTTTGCTTTGGTTTACTGTATCTGATGCATGTCTCACAGTTCTTTATTATGTCCTCCAGGATTATGATGCACTCCTCATCAGTATTACCTGAGCAGGTCAGTAGTTTTTTCAGTTTGTCAACTGAGGCATGTCCAAACTGTTTGTGCAGTTTCAATAGCACCTTGTGTTTCTCTTGTTTAGTCATGTTTTCTGTCACAATGAGGATGTCGTTTTCATTTAGGATGTCACTTCCATCTGAGGTATTTTTATCTCTCAAGTTCACACAATAATGTCCTGATGATGTCAGTTCAAGTCTCACAGGTTGCTTGAACATTATGGCTTTGTCATTCTCAATGTCCAAAATTGCACCTGCTCTTTTCAGTGAAGTCTTGCTTAGAAGCAAAGGGATATCGGCTGGGGCAACTTCTGTTTCAATTTGACACTTAGTTTGTGCTATCACAGCTGGGATTTTCACTTTCTTTGTGGAATGGACAATTCTCCCATCGCCAAACTTGAATGGTCTTGCACTTTTCACATCCTCCATTTTTTGTAACTCATCCTGTGTTAGTTCACTGACATAATGATCAAGCCATTTTTTGCCACACACTGTTCTGGTGCAAGCTGTATCAATAACAGCAGATCCCAGAGACTCCACCATGAAAATCTCTGTGTCATACAATGCATCTTTAGACAACAGAGTAATGTTGCATTGTTCAACCTCTGTTTGCCCTTCATCTTCTGTTAGTTTAGCATGTTCATTTTTGTGGGGGCAGTCCTTTGCCCGGTGATATAAACTTTGGCAGACTGCACATCTCGTTCTCCTACCATATCTGTCAAGTGGATTGGTACCTTGGAAAGCTGTTTGGTGTTGCGGATTTGACCTACTTTCTCTCCTGCCGGTAAACTTTGTGTAGTAGGCAGCGTCAGTTGCATATCCGCTCACCTGCAGTGCACCAGCGCCGCTCTGTGGCGTAGTGTCGCCAAATATCCTCTTCAAGGCGGCCTTCATGTTGTCAAACGTGAGGCTTGGACAAGCGGTAAGTGCCAACTGTTTGTCTTTAATATCAAGTCCCGCAGTGTCTAGCATCTTGAATGCTAACACCGCATCTGGTAGCTCCATTTTGAACTGGCGAATTCTGTTGTACCTCCGTTCAAACTCGACAATGTAGTCCGCCATTGAAACGCCATTGTCTTTCGTTATCCGGTCAAACTCCGTGTACGCCTCGTATTGGCGGTCCTTTTCCTCTTTCAGAAACACTGAGTCCAGTTTTAGCGACAGGGCAACCGCCAAGGCTTGCTTCTTTTTATCCAAGTCCGTAACAAGTCTCCATATTTTGACTTCATTTTTCCAACTTTCGTAAGATTTCTTCTCATCAAACGCTGGCGAAACTTTATAATTACCAGCGGCCATCCTCTGCTACCATTTGTTAGTCCAATAACTCTGACGACAACTCTGCTTTTCTCCAGACTTTACTCCAACACATGCTCGACATTGACAACGACAACTCTTCCTCTTTTACTCCGAACCAAAACAGACAAAATCGCACATGCGCAGTAGGGAAAGTAGCATAACACAGGTTAACTCTGACAGGAATAACATTTGTTGTGTATTTAACCATGCCCTGGAGATTATATTCCCTACAGTAAAAGCTGGCCCTCTTGAGCCTATGTTGATGCTGTTTCACAGCATCCAGCCTGGATATTGGGTAGTTGTAAAGGACCTGAGAAGGAACCACATCAGGTGCTGCTGATGACATCCACTGCCGTCCGAATAGATGAAAGGGACACCTGGATCCATGCATCCCAGTGCAAGTCTTTTCCGAGCCATGCTACCGACGGAAGGACAACAACCTAACTTTCGGAGGGCTGAGAGGGGATGCCGTTGGACGATTATGGCTGTTTCTCATCGTTGGGTTGGTAACCAAATCCTGGTTTTCAACTGAAAAAATTTGGACTCCAAACGTCCTTATATATTCATACCTTTTACACCACCAACTGATTCACTTGCAGTCATTGATCACACTGATGTCATTTACACTGATACTCAGACACCCCTTCTCTTACAGAAGGGTAAAAATGGACTGTTTACAAGAGTGGAGGAAGACACCGAAGAACCAACACAGGATCAGAAGATCTTTAAAGGACATGAGCTAAAACTTGCCACAGAACAGGTAATCAGAAAAAAAACAAAAAAAAACAAAAAATGAGAACTGTTTGGGAAAAATGCATGGAAACCCTGGGGGTTCGATGCTGGTGAACTAATTATAATTATAACGAGAAAATTAGTTGGTACTCCTTTATCAGGTGAATGAAAACTAAAATGTACGATGCCAACATGACTGTTTTAGCCATTCAAAGTCCTCGAGCAAATTGGCTTTCTTTTTTTTCCAGCTTGAAGTAAAACACTGTCCTTGTTTAGATCCAGTTGTTAGTTTAGTCCAATATTATGCTAACAAACCAACAATGGACAAGAGCATACGAGCATATTGCAAGTTTTCTCACAAAACATGGTATAATGCAAATAGAAAACTGCATAATCATACAACGGATCAAAGAAACGTGTATTTGTCTTGTATAGCATGGTTCTGTGATCATATGCTCCCACAAACTATCCCTTTCAAAGCTACATATTATGCAGAATCAACTGAAATCCCTATAGACCAGAGTATTTCACACCCTATTTGTGTATGTTCAAATGGTAATGGTCAATTTATGAGGGTGTCAAATACTGTTGCTAGTCTAACCATATACAATTCCAAAATCAGTAGCACAAATATTACATTTAGAAATGGAGAAACAGTGATAATTAAAAATTTCCTTCAAGTTCCTGTGTATAAAGGCATAACACCAATTGGAAATTTTATTTGTTGTATGGACATGAGGCATTCATTGTCTTACCTCCAGGATGGTCTGGATGTTTGTTATTTTGTTCATCTCACCATTACAAATTTAGCCTTACTTTCTATACATTTTAAACAGCATTAAGAAAATGGTCACATTCACAGACGTGAATTGGCAGTTTTCTAACCTTGACTCTTATCACTGGTGTGTTTCTTAAGGTGAAAAATGGGGTATTGGATTATTCCCATGGTATGATGTAACATTTCCTGGCTGATCATATAGATAATATAACTCATTCAATGTCTGCTTTTTCTAATGAAACAATAAAAGGTTTCCAGTATCTAGCTGCAAATGATAAATCCCACAGATTCACTCTGTTAAAACATGAAATGGCCTTTGATTACATTTTGGCAAAAACAGGAGGTCTATGCATGACACTAAATTTCACTGGTGAAGCATGTGTCACACTTATCCCTGATAATTCCGAAAAATTACAAGCATAATCACTTGAAAAGATTTGCGATGCATTTGGTCCTTCTGAATCAGCAGGTTTTAGCTTCAACAAATGGTTAAACAACCACTTTGGCCCCTGGGGTGCTCTAATCATTCATGTGTTAATCCCTGTTGTAATTGTTTTTGGTATTGGTTTTGTTTTTCTGTACTTGTGCGCTGACATGTATGCGAGCCCTTATATACAGATGAATAAGCGGCGTAGTTGGAGGAGAAAAGACATATGTAAAAATACCAATTGAGCCAATCAACAAGAATGAGCAAGATGTAAATTCTATGATGGAGTGGGCCCCAGGAAACCCATATGATGATTTTGATGATGAGTTGGTATAATCCTGTTTTCATTCAAGTGATGCTGAATTTCTTTCATTATGTGTTTTTTTCTTAGTCACTGTAACAAACAGTCAGTTATAATGATTTTGTAGTTGTAAATAATTTTCCTTTTTTCTTTTGATAATTTTCAATGTAATTCCTAAACATGTTTGTGTTGACACTTTGTGTCAAAAGGGAGGAATGTAAGAAATTACATAGTGTTCCTGTCTTTACATCAATGTGCTGTAAAGACAGGATCAGGATGTGACAGAAGGAGGGGAGAATGCATTTTGCTTGAGGTGTTAGAAGGCCACAGGTGGGGCACACCCTCTACATGGAGGATACAGAAATGTAGATAAGATGCCATTTACCGTCCCATCTAAACATCAAAGGGTCACTGTCCTGGGAAAGACCTGATCAACCCGAACATCAAAGGGTCATTGTTTTGTTAAGAAAATGACTGATGTCTGGTGTAAATGAAGGTAACCTCCTCTCTGTTCTGTATTTAAGACAGTAACATTTTGAGATCTGGAGAGAACGCTTTGGCCTTCCCTCCACGCTGCGTGTTATTAAAGAGATCTGATTCATACGCTGAAGTCTAAGAAATTCTTCGGAGACTTAGCAACTCTCAACCTCACAAAGGAGAATTTCCACTACAGTGTGTACTGTGTATCTCGACTGTATTGTGTGTGTGTACTGTGTATCTCGACTATATTGTGTGTGTGTACTGTGTATCTCGACTGTATTGTGTGTGTGTACTGTGTATCTCGACTGTATTGTGTGTGTGTGTACTGTGTATCTCGACTGTATTGTGTGTGTGTGTACTGTGTATCTCGACTGTATTGTGTGTGTGTGTACTGTGTATCTCGACTGTATTGTGTGTGTACTTAGACTGTATACTATGTATTTTGTATTTGCTGTGTATTTACACTGTGTCCCGTGTACTGCCTAGTGTGTGTACTGTGTATCTCGACTGTATTGTGTACTGTGTATTCATATTGTGTGTGTACTTAAACTGTATACTGTGTATTTTGTATGTGCTGTGTACTGTGTATTCATATTGTGTGTGTACTTAGACTGTATACTGTGTATTTTGTATGTGCTGTGTACTGTGTATTCATATTGTGTCTGTACTTAGACTGTATACTGTGTATTTTGTATGGTGCAGTGTGTGTGTGTACTGTGTATTGTGTGTGTGTACTGTGTAGTCTGTGTGTATGTTTGCACTGTGTGTGTACTGTGTATTCAGACTGTGAACTCCTGATTTAGACTCATACAGTGTATTTCTACTGTGAACTTTGTACTTACACTGTGTGTTTAGACTGTGTACTATATATTGTGTGTATATACTGTGTACTGTGTATTCAGACTGTGTACTGCGTATTATGTATATACTGCGCATTGTGTATATACTGTGTACCGTGTATTGTGTATATACTGTGTACCGTGTATTGTGTATATACCGTGTATTGTGTATATACTGTGTATTTACACTGTGTACTATGTATTGTGTATTTAGACTGTGTATTGTGTATACTGTGTATTTAGACTGTGTCCCATGTATTTAGACTTTGTACTGTGTAGTGTGTGTACTGTGTATTTAGACTCATACAGTGTATTTCTACTGTGACTTTTGTATTTACACTGTGTGCCATGTATTTAGACTGTGTCCCATGTGTTGTGTACATACTGTATACCGTGTATTTAGACTGTGTATTGTGTATATACTGTGTACCGTGTATTTAGACTGTGTACTATGTATTGTGTATTGTGTATATGGTCATTTGTATATGTATATATGTATATGGGGTCCAGAGAGCAGGTGGAGGCTTTTGCCTGGGAGACCAACTTAGCAACAGAAATAGAGTCCAGAGGAGAGAAGGAGGAGAAAGAACACTGGGGCAGGCGAACAACTATCTGTGTCAGAGGTGCATATGGTATGTATCATTTGCTTCTGTATGCAGTGATATTCTGATTGTGAAATCATCATTTAATAACCCTGAATGTGATTATGGTGTCTTCTGGCTAAATGTTTCAGGGAAAACTGAAATGATGTAACATATCAAACCCGACGTTCATAAGTGATCAGCCTCATGTGTTTAAAACAGACCATGAAAAGAAATCTCAAGGAAATTGAATCGAATGCAACTGGATTTGGTTTTTGTCTTGAAGACGTTTCATGAGAGGTGAAAGTTTCACCTCTCATCCAAGAGGCTTCATCAGTTCCTGCTCGCTTGACTAGGCTGGGACTAGTCCTGATTCAATTTCCTTGAGATAACTATGACCTGGATGAATGAGAATATTCACAGGCTTCCCCCATGAAAAGAAATGTGTTGTTTGTGGTCCTTCTGTTCTCCTACCTTGGTGGTGAATCAGAATACAAACTAAATATAAAACTCGATGGTGACTGAGTCTAAAATTCTTCGGAGACTTAGCAACTCTCTACCTCACAAGGAGAATTTCCACTCCACTCCTCAGAGGTCGCTCCTCAACGAGGAGCGAGGAAACGACAAATAAGAGACATTAAAAGTTCCCAGAGTCTACAAACTAAAGTAAGTCTACAAGGAGATAAAGGAAGAAGAAAACCTTAATTTCAAAAACCATTTTCATTAGGAGAAAACTGTTTGTTTTTATAATGTTGTATAATGTTTTATAATTCTAAACAATTTGGCCATCTTAGCCATTGCTCTCTTTTTATAACGCGTGTCGGCAAGTACTGCCGCTTGTGCAGCAATTGTGGCCTGCTGCATACAGTGTGCTGAATGCGATACTCAGAAGTTAGAAGAACTCATTCAGGGTGTGCCCTGCCTTCGCCCAGAGACAGCTGGGATTGGCTCCAGTAACCTCCCCGCGACCCCTTGAAAAAAGGCATGAAGCGGCTACCACAACCTGACTCCGGATAAGGGGTTGACAATGAAATTGACAAAATAATTGTTATGGTGTAGGCACAGTGCCAGATATTAAACTACAGAAAATGCATTTCCTGCGAAAATACAGTGTGAATGCTAACAGCTGAATGGATTTGCGAAATCTGCTGAATATAATGCATAAGATGCATAAAACTGAAGAAGAAGAATGAATGGTCAAGAATTTGCAGAAAAAGCTGAATTTTTCAAAAGCTGAAAAGGCAGAAAGGCTGAAAAGTAATGGGCTGAAGGGGCTAAAAAAGTTGAACATTTTGATAACTGAACATAAAGCTGAATGTTTGAAGGAGCTGAAAAGACAGAAAGGCTGAAAAGTAGTGGGCTGAATGGGCTATAAAAGTTGAATGGTTTGATAGCTGAGCAGTTTATCTTGCTAAAGATAAAGCTGAATGTATGAAAAGCTGAAAAATCAGAAAGCTAAATGTTTTAAAAAGCTGAAAAGGCTGAAAAGCTGAAAAATAAGAGGCTGAAAGAGTTTAAAAAGGTGAACAGTTTCTCTGGCTGCACGTGCTGGAGCAGTCGCAGAGCCAAAGTTGAAAATGTCCCCATAAGAATGAATGGGAAAACGCCTCCCAAACTCTTTTTTTGAAAAAAGTGTAATGGTTATCGCCAATATATTTATATATAGAGTAACAGGAGACATTGCTGAACTCTGTGATGTCTTTTTTATTTCTGTAGAGTGAAAAATGAGGTCACCAGAGTGAGAGACAAAACAGGTACCATCTGCTCTCCTTCAGAAATTTAGGCTCAAAATTAACATTGCGGCTTATGGGGGAGCTGCTGGAGTGCTTGTCGTTCTAGGGCTTCTACAGCCAAAACTGTAAGTTCTACATCTGAAATAAGACCATCAGCTGAAAGCCAACAAGATTTCCTACATTTCTATGTATATATTGGCATATCAGCATATGTGCAGCCAGAGAAACTGTTCACCTATTTAAGCTCTTTCAGCCTCTTACTTTTCAGCTTTTCTGCCTTTTCAGCTTTTCATCAAATATTCAACTTTCTGCCTTTTCAGCCTTTTCATACATTCAGCTTTATGTTCAGCAACAACAACATATGTTGTTCGACGCACGGAATTCTTTATTGGTTGTGAATGCCTTCTGCATTCACAACATATGTTGTTCGACGCACGGAATTCTTTATTTTTATTATTATTGGTTGTGAATACAGAAGGCATTCACTTGTTCGACGCACGGAATTCTTTATTTTTTTATTATTATTATTATTATTATTATTATTATTATTATATCTTCCGGGTCAGAAAATTTGGCCCTTAAAGGTGCAGTTGGTAACTCTGCGGAGAGAGAGAGGACTTAGCATTAAATTTGAACAAGTACAACTTTCAGATCCCCCGCCTCTCCCTGCCTCCAAAGTCCCTCCCCCAGAGGAGGCTGGCGTGCACGTGACAGCCCGCAACCTGCACGCGACTGAAGAGGCCAGGTAAACAACATGGCGCTTGAATCGGTAAAAAACGTAACGTGAACTACATTCCACACAGCTGGATTAGGCACACAGATATGGTTAGAGTTTCGAGACACTGGGCTCAGATGAAGAGTACACCCTAACAACTGCTTCAACGAGCACGGGTAGACGAGAGAGCCGTGGACAAGGTGGATCGGGCCGGGGCCGGGGCTGTGGACGCCGGGGCAGAGGGTGTCATGTTGGCCAAACACCCGATGACCTCGGTGCAGATGACGTTCCTCAGTTTCTATTGATTTATCTGTTATGCAAAAGCGCCATCTCCTGGTCATTGCGAGTATCGCAGAAAGTAATGCTTGCACTTAGGTTTCGTTTTCTGTTAGTTGCAAGAGACAAGTAAACAAGACGGTTCGTCATTTCGTAGCTGCTCTACACCGAATGTGTCTTACCAAGAATTACTGTGTTTTCGAGGGCAATGCCCTGTAAGTATCTTTTATGTTTGCTGAAGAGTAACTTTAGTGAAGTAACTTTATGTTTAAGCCGTGTAATGTGAAAATGACTGCTATTTACGGTCGGCTAGATTTGTTAAGCTATGTATGCTGTGAGTTAAGCTAATCTGTGATGACATAGAGACACGAAATGTACATGAGTTAAAAGACACTTTATTTATGTGTTTCAGTTTTACAATAAAGAAAAAGAATAACTTGAGGAAAGAAGGAACGGATTACGCTGTGTTCGTGGTTCTTCATCTTTTTCGTGTTTAGCTGACTGGAAAGCTAGGCAGCCAGACTTAGCGAGGCCAGTACAGTAAAAAGGGTAGACCCACGCTACGCCTGTCAAGACGACAGATCATCGCTCACAGTAGTCTGCAAGTAGTAAATTCTCCTGCTCCATAAGTCATGGAAAATCAGACAGAAAATCAAGTCAACACTGACACCGGCGCAGCCGAAGCAGAGTTAGAAGACCTGGTGAGCAGATCTCAAGTTTCAGCATCAGCCTCAGAGCGTGCGCCATCTCACGTATCAAGCAACAGTTCAAGAAAGAGCACCATTTTAGCCACAGCAAAAGCGAAAGCACAAGCAGCTCGAACCAGAGCAGCCTACATTGAAAGGGAAATTGAAATTAAACTGCAAAAGGCAAAATTAGAAGCTGAATTAGAAGCACTGCAATCCAGGAAAGAAATGGAAGCCGCCATAGCAGAAGCAGCAGCTATCCAAGCAGAACTGGAAAATGACCAGAGCCGTGGACAACCGGGATCAGAGGTAAATCAAAGATATTTCACCGCTCGTGATGCTGTGAGACAACCAGCAAAGCTAGAGAATGACTCCATCATGCCAAATCTGCCCAGTTATCCTTCACCACCGATACAGCTGCATAGACAGTCATTGCCCACTGCAACGGCATATCGTATACCACCTCAAGCTGACAGCAAAGCTTGGCAGGGAGCTAGAGACAACGCACAGCACTGTCCAAGTCCACCTGCCAGTCCACCCCGTCATCATGCACCAGTCCAGGGCAACCACGACTCCGCCACCACAGAGCTGGCCAGGTTCATCGCTAGGAGTCAGCTGGTCTCCACTGGATTGATGAAGTTTGATGATAGAGCCGAAAACTACTGGGCGTGGAAAGCGTCATTCTGCAATGCAGCGGACAACATTGGCTTGACTGTGGCAGAGGAGACAGACCTTCTCATTAAATGGCTAGGCAAAGAGTCATCAGAGCAGGCACGACGATTGAAAGCAGCCTACATCAGAGATCCGGTGAGTGGAATCAGAGCGATATGGCAGAGGCTTGAAGAGTGCTACGGCACGCCTGAAGCCATTGAAAAGGCACTATTCACGAGACTAGAGAATTTTCCAAGAATAACCAACAAAGAACCAGCAAAACTGCATGAGTTAGCAGATCTCCTCCAAGAACTATATGCTGCCAAACAAGATGGTTACCTGCCAGGACTGGCATTTCTCGACACTGCAAAGGGAGTGGCTCCCATAGTTGAAAAGCTGCCATATAGTTTACAAGAGAAGTGGATGTTTTATGGTTCACAAGTCAAACAAGAGCGTCACATTCCTTTCCCACCATTTAGTGTGTTCTTGAACTTTATTAAGCACCAAGCAAAAGCCAGAAATGATCCTAGTTTCACCATCTCTCCATCCATTGCTCCAGCTGCAAAGAAAGACAAACCTAAAGTCCCCCCAATCAGTCACATACAGTCTGTTGCAGTCCACAAGACTCAAGTCACCGAAAGCAGCAAGAATGGTGAGCCAAGCGCCAAAACATCAGATATAGGTAAACGTTGCCCAATTCACAACAAACCACACGCATTAGCACAGTGCCGGAGCTTCAGAGACAAACTGATGCCAGACCGCAAACAGTACCTCAGAGACAACACTATTTGCTTTCGATGCTGTGCATCAACAGACCATGTTGCCAAAAACTGCAGCGTAGCCATAATGTGTGCAGAGTGCAAAAGTGACAAACACGTAGAGGCACTCCATCCAGGCCCATCGCCGTGGAAAGCCAAGCCAGCGCCACCTGCCACAGACAATGGCAGTCGCCCGTTCAGAACTTTTTGAGATCTTCAACGACAACAGCGCCCCATCACCGTACACGTTAAAGACCTGTGCGGGCAGTGTCCAAACAGCTGGACGGAGAGCATGTGGCTACATGATCGAGTCGCTTGATGAGAAGACATGCATCCCGCTTCCTGCGCTCATCGAATGCAACGAGCTTCCTAACAACAGGTCATTCCAACTCCCAGTGCAGCATTCCATCACCCCCACCTACAAAACATAGCTAACGAAATCCCACCATTAGATCCCAAAGCAGAAATATTACTGTTGCTGGGCAGAGACATTTTAAGAATCCACAATATCCGTAAGCAGATAAATGGTCCCAGCAATGCCCCATTTGCACAGAAATTAGATCTAGGTTGGGTAGTGATAGGAGATGTGTGCCTCGGCACGGCACATAAGCCCACGTCAGTCAATGCATATAAGACATGCATATTAGAAAATGGTCGCCCTAGCTGCCTGACGCCCTGCTGTAGTCACCTGCAAGTCAAAGATCCTGCCCAAAGCCACTCCAGTATGAACTTACCTCCACCCCAGCACTCCGCCACACAGACAGCTCTTCCTCTCTGCGGAGATGACTCAAGCCCGTCAGTGGTCGCCTGCACCGACAAAGATCAGCAGACTGCCCCATCCATCGAGGACCTCAGGTTCATCGAGATCATGGACAATGAGGTATTTAAAGATGACACACAAAGCTGGGTTGCACCCCTTCCCTTCCGCTGTCCCAGGAGACAGCTGCCGAACAACAGAGAGTACGCACTCAAAAGACTGAAATCAGTATGCCACACACTGGAAAAGAAACCAGAAATGAAAGAACACTACTTACAATTCATGCAAAAAATGATAGACAAAAAACATGCTGAACGTGCCCCTGCCATTCAAGAAGGAAAGGAATGCTGGTATTTGCCATCATTCGGCATTTACCATCCCAAGAAGCCAGATCAAATCCGCATAGTATTTGATTCGAGCGCTCAACATGAAGGAATCTCACTCAACAATGTCCTCCTGAAAGGGCCAGACCTAAACAACAACTTGCTTGGCGTTCTGGTAAGATTCAGAAAAGAGAAAATTGCAGTAACTGCAGACATACAGCACATGTACTACTGCTTTGTGGTCAAAGAAGACCATAGAGACTTTCTAAGGTTTCTGTGGTTTCGTGACAATGTGTGGAATGGTGAGATTGTGGACTTCAGAATGCGTGTCCATGTGTTTGGGAACACACCATCTTCAGCTGTGGCACTGTACTGCCTCCGAAGAGCAGCAGCAGAAGGAGAAGCCGAATTTGGTTCAGATGTGAGAGCATTCGTCGAGAGAGACTTCTATGTTGACGACGCCTTGAAATCCTTTGCAACAGAGTCTGAGGCTGTTTGTGTCATCAAGCGAGCTCAAAAGATGTTGTCCCGTTGCCATCTCAGACTCCACAAGATTACATCAAACAGCCCCGAGGTCATGAAAGAGTTCCCTCCTGAAGACAGCGCAACCAACATCAAAGACTTGGATTTCTCTACAGACGATGCTCACTTGCAGCGCAGCTTAGGCAGAAGTTGGAATATATTTACTGACACGTTTACCTTCCAAGTCCAAACTGATAACAAGCCGTATACACGCAGAGGCGTGCTTTCCACTGTGAATAGTATCTTCGATCCCCTTGGATTTCTCTCACCTGTGACAATTCAAGGCAGATCATTGCTCAGAGAACTGTCAATAGACAACAAAGACTGGGATGAACCACTACCTGAGAGTCAAAGAGCAGAGTGGACAAAGTGGAAATGTTCTCTCAATTGCCTTCAAGACCTGCAGATTCCCCGCTGTTACACCTCTCTCTCTCCATCTGCTGCAGACACCAGAGAGTTGTGTGTATTCGCGGACGCATCCACTAAGGCCATTGCTGCAGTGGCCTACTTGAGAGTGACTGACAAAGAGGGCTACACTGAAGTCGGCTTTGTTCTCGGTAAAGCAAAGCTGGCACCTGTTAAAGAGACTACCATCCCTAGACTTGAGCTATGTGCAGCAGTGCTTGCTGTAGAAATAGCCGAGTTCGCCATAAGTAGCATAGACTTGCCCATGAACTGTGTTTCTTTCTTTTCTGACAGCAAAGTCGTGTTGGGCTATATCAACAACGAGCAGCGGCGATTCTATGTCTACGTCAGCAATAGAGTCCAGCGCATTAGACAAGTTACCACACCACAGCAGTGGAAATATGTTCCCTCTGAACTCAACCCAGCTGACTACGGCTCACGGTCTGTGCCTGCGTCCACACTGAAAGACACCACCTGGCTAACTGGACCCACTTTTCTGTCTAGCAAGTGCCCTGCTGACCACCAAGAGCAGTTTGATCTCATTGACCCTACAGCAGATCCAGAGATTAGGCCACAAGTGTCAGTGTTGGTCACTGATGCTACCCAGTGCCATCTAGGGGTCAAACGCTTTGACCGCTTTTCAAAGTGGACCACCGCTGTCAGAACAGTCGCACACCTGATTCACATTGCTCAGTCTTTCACTCAGGCCAACCGTGGAAACAGCTGCAGAGGGTGGCATCTCTGTAAGAAAGCCATGACTACAGAGAACCTGGAAAAAGCAAGAAAACTCCTGATTAGAAACATGCAGCAAGAAACATACACCAGTGAACTCAACAGCATTCAAAAACAAAAAGACATTCCAAAACAGAGCAGTCTAAGAAAGCTTCACCCAGTGATGGACGATGAAGGTTTGCTGCGAGTTGGTGGGCGCATCTCGCAGTGTGGCTTGGAAAGGAGCAGAACAAACCCACTCCTCATCCCAGGTCAGCATCACCTAGCAACCCTCCTTGTGCGTCACCACCACGAACAGGTAAAACACCAGGGCAGACACTTCACAGAGGGGGCTGTAAGGGATGCTGGACTGTGGCTGGTAGGAGGAAACAAATGCATAAGGAGCATACTGTTCAAGTGTGTTACCTGTCAAAGACTACGTAGACAAATGAAGCATCAATTAATGTCAGATCTACCTGCAGATAGGCTACAAATTGCACCACCTTTCAGCTACATTGGCCTAGATGTTTTCGGCCCATGGGAAGTCAGCTACCTTAAGACCAGAGGAGGCCAAGCAAGCAACAAAAGGTGGGCTGTGCTGTTTACATGTCTGTGTGTGCGAGCAGTACACATAGAAGTGATAGAGACTTTAAGTGCTTCAAGTTTCATTAATGCCCTTCGGAGATTTTTCTCCATCAGAGGCCCAGCTGTTCAAATCCGCTCTGATCGAGGCACAAATTTCACTGGTGCTTCAAAAGAACTCAGCCTAGAGCAAAATGCAGACATTCAGAGATACCTCCAAGAGCAACAGTGTGAATGGATTTTCAATCCTCCCCACACCTCCCACATGGGAGGGGCGTGGGAGCGTCTCATCGGTGTTGCAAGGCGCATCCCAGACTCTATGCTGCTACAGCAGCGCTTTGCTTCATTGACACATGAGGTCCTTGTCACACTGATGGCAGAGGTTTGTGCCATAATCAACGCGAGGCCTCTGCTGCCTGTGTCGACCGACCCTGATGATCCGCTCATCCTTACCCCGTCTATGCTGTTGACACAAAAGACTGAAACTCCATCTTCACCTCCAACCGACTTCGGCAAAGGAGAGATCCTCAGACAGCACTGGAAACAAGTCCAGCACTTGGCAGAGACATTTTGGCACAAATGGCAGAGAGAGTACTTGAACACTTTGCAACCCAGGAACAAGTGGCAGAACCAAAGGCCCAATCTGAAAGAAGGAGATATTGTTCTAATGCGGGACAATGTTGTAAAAAGAAATCACTGGCCGATGGCTATGGTCATCAAAACACTTCCAAGCAAAGACAATGTTGTGAGAACTGTAGAAGTGAGAGCAATTAAGCAAGGCACAGCTAAAGTTTACACTAGACCCATTTCTGAACTTGTTTTGTTGATTTCTCCCAAATGTGATGATACATGTTTGTAGACATTGTGTTTATTGGGTGTGGTATTCCTTAGATACCAGACAGGGAGTGTCATGGTCTTAGAAGACCAGAATTACTATCTGAGCAAAGTACAGGTTGATTTACAGTTTCTATTGATTTATCTGTTGTGCAAAAGCGCCATCTCCTGGTCATTGCGAGTATCGCAGAAAGTAATGCTTGCACTTAGGTTTCGTTTTCTGTTAGTTGCAAGAGACAAGTAAACAAGACGGTTCGTCATTTCGTAGCTGCTCTACACCGAATGTGTCTTACCAAGAATTACTGTGTTTTCGAGGGCAATACCCTGTAAGTATC
>CM077801.1:7898797-7913780 GCA_039737535.1 Lagodon rhomboides
CTGCCAGTGGTGTGGCGTTTGGACCAGAGTGAAAACAAACGTGTGTACAAGCTGAAAAACGAAATGACATATCACTGTATACCAAGGAGGTTCTGTTGTCCTTCTCTAGGACAGGGAGCTCTAGGACCAGGCAATCCAGCTCCCTTCCCTGGTTGAATATGAGTGTCTTACACTGTTAAAAGTTAGAGATCAGCTGCTCAAAACTTCGCTGAAAACTGGTCTAATCACTGACCGTCAAAAATTTACATCAGCGCAAAATAAAGTAACATCAGCATTACGAAAAGCTAAAGCAAACTTCTTTTTAAACATAATTGAGAGTGCAAAGGGAAATTCAAAAAAAGTCTGGAAAGTGATCCACAACCTATCTGGCCGACAGACCAAACAAAGCACTAAAGGACTGGAACTAAACATCAAAAATTAATTAGTGAAAAATCCTGTCACCTTGGCTGCAGAATTTAATTCTTTTTTTTTATAAATTCTGTTCAAGAAATATCAAGTCTGTTCACTGCACCTGACTGTGTTTATCATCCCGTCAATTGCGAACAGCCTGTTTTTAACATAACTGAGATCTCTGAAAGAGAGGTAATGAAAATTATTTGCTCTCTTAACAAATCTAATGCCAAGGATGACTATGGATTTGACACTAATTTTTTAAAACTTCACTCAGAGCATCTGATTTGCCCCATCATGCAACTGGTAAATCTGTCTATCAGGCATTCTCTTGTTCCGACTAACTGGAAGGTGAGCACGGTGAATCCAATCTACAAATCTGGAAGTAAATCTGAAATTAATAACTATAGACCAATCAGTATTCTTCCTGTCATTTCCAAAATGATAGAAAAATGGGTGGCTACTCAGTTAGTAGAACATCTCAATAATGGCTATACAGCATTACATCCGATGCAGTTTGGCTTCCGGACTCACCATTCCACAGAAGTGGCCATAAGTATGTTTATTGAAAAAACCAAGTGTCTCCTGGATAGGAACAGCTGTGTGGGAGCTATTTTCTTGGACCTCAAAAGGACCTTTGATACCGTCGACCACCAAGTACTGTTGACTAAGCTGTCGAAATTTAATTTCTCTACACAGGCCCTCAATTGGTTCAGATCATATCTTGCAGATAGAAGGCAGTGTGTGGTGGTCGGTGGTGTCAAATCCCCTTACCTGGATTGTCCAGTAGGGGTCCCTCAAGGATCCACACTTGGACCTATTTTGTTTTCTCTTTACATTAATGATTTCTTTGATGTCTGTAAGGGTATCAATGCACAGTTGTACGTGGACGACGCAGTTATTTTCACCCCTGCAAAAAACATGACAGAGGCTTCTCAAATACTTACAACAGCAATGGCTCATGTTCAGGACTGGCTCGCTGACTCATGTCTTTCTTTAAATGTCATAAAAGCGTCTGTATGATCTTTGCTAAAAGGCCGCCAAATACTGATCATTCTGGTGTCTTTCTGGGAGGGGAGGAACTCGCTTTGGTGAGCGAGTTCAGATACTTGGGAGTCATCTTGGACTCGACACTCTCATTCAGGAAACACATCAAAAAAGTGTCTAACTCTGTCAAATACAATCTGGCAAATTTCAGACAGATCAGGAATTCATTAACCAGCAGTGCAGCTTTGATGTTCTTACATTGTATGATCTTCTCACACATAGACTACTGTTTAACGAGCTGGTCACTGGCATGTACGACAGCACTCAAACCAAATCAAATAGAATCTCTCTATAAAAAAGCCCTAAAAACTCTGGATAAAAAAACCCTTCTCATTCCATATCTGCAAGACTCTTAAAAAATATAACTTTCTAAGCTTCCATAATTTTAAAACTTTTAGATTTGCCTGCTTTGTATATAAGAGTCTCCATGGTCTTGCTCCACCGCCACTGAATGAATTTATAAGGAAAAAGACTCTGGGAGGTATGAGAACCAGGGCCTGTGACAGAGGTGACTGTGAGATTCCCCACAGGCGCACCACGTATGGGAGGAACGTGTTGTCCGTTGTGGGGGGGGACATTTGGAACAGTCTTCCCTCCACAATAAGGGAATGCCCCACATTCTCCTCTTTTAAAGGAAAACTAAAACAATGGCTTAGATCACATCAAAAATGTGACCACTAACCGGACTTGTGACGACTTGAACATTACTTTCTACTGTATTGTTATATCCTGTCTGGGTCTGGTATGTACTGTGCTGTGTGTGTGTTGTCTTCTCTATTTCTATTTTACCTATTTATTCGTTGTCTTTGATATTTGTATTTCCTTTTATTATTTTCAGGGACTACGGATGCAAACTAGCAGCTTTGCTATAATCCGGCATATTTGCAGAAATGTTTTTGATGCTCATTAATGTGCATTGTCCCTATCCAAATAAATTGAAATTGAATTGAAATTGAATTGAACTGTGGCTTTTTAAATGAATTGTTATTTATTCCTAGATTTATATCTGTTATTTTTCAGTTGTGTCTGATAATCAAACTAGACAATAAACGAAAGTTAAATGTTTTTTCTTTTGCTGTTTTCATTCATGTTTTACAGAGGCTTTGCAACAATAATAATCACATCACATTCATGCAGGCGTAGTAGTATATACTACACACACACACACACACACAGCAGGTCTATAGGCTATTTATAACACACAGGTATGAGATGTGTGAAAGATAACTCCTAGCATTTCTCTCTCTCTCTCTCTCTCTCTCTCTCTCTCTCTCTCTCTCTCTCTCTCTCTCTCTCAAAGTGAGTTTCTGTCTCTACTTTTCCTGTTTCACAGTGGACACAAATTCGTTTTGCTCTTTCAAGCCATTCTCTTTTATGGCGACCAGTTTCAATGGCAAGTTTATGGTCACTGAGTCTGTATTTTGTCAGGGTTTGCCTTTTTTGGGGGTGTTTTAGTTGGGTTAAATATTGGGCCAATTGAAATTCTCTGTCCCGTAAATTATAACATTCTAATTTATTGATTGTTTGAGTTTCTGTTTTCCACTGTTTGCAATATTTTAGTTTATTATCTTTGTCGATTTGTTTTATTTGTGAGTATGGAATTATTTTTGTAGTGTCATTTTGACTTGTCACTCTGATTTCCTCATTTATCCTGTTCCAGGTATTATTTTCTGGGTTTAGACAGCCCTGTTGCGCCAAGTATGCTCTGTGTTGGTATGAGTCTAAATCAGACTCTTTCAAGTGGTTCCAAAATTTGATGGTTCTCTTTTTAATTTTAATTAAGAGGGGAAACTGGCCCAGCTCTGCTCTGCAGCCGTGGTTCGGGCAGTTTCTGTGGACCTTCAGTATGTTTTTGCAAAATTCAAGATGCACTTTTTCAACAGGTTTTGAGTCCCAGTGCTCTTGTTTAATTAATGGGCCCCAAACTTCATTTCCATATAGGAGGATCGGTTCTATAATGCTTTGGAAAATTTTAAGCCAGATCTTGATTGGGGGGTTTAATTTGAATAGGACTTTTCGTATGCTGTAATAAGCTCTACGGGCTTTATCTGCCAGTGCACTCACAGTTTTAACAAAACGTCCAGAAGCAGTGATAGTCAGGCCAAGGTAAGTGTACTCCATTGCGTGACTCAGTGTTGTCTCTCCCAAATTGAATTGATACTTTTTAGCTTGTGATCTTGCTTTCTTTTGAAATACTACAATTTTTGTTTTATCTAGGTTTACTTTGATTGCCCAATTTACACAGTAATCATGGAGTATGTCCAGATATTCCTGCCTTCCTTGTTCTGTTTGAGATAGAAGTAGAAGGTCATCTGCATAAAACATACATTTGACTTCCCTCCCCTCTAAGTCAAGTCCTGGGGTTGGGGAGTTTTCGAGTAATTTTGATAATTCATCAATATATATATTGAAAAGTGTCAGGGACATATTACAGCCTTGATGGACCCCGCGACACTGCTTGAAGAAATCTGTTCTTTTCTTTCTAATTTTTATGGCACACTCATTTTCTGAGTATTTCCATTTAATTAGATCATAGACTTTGCCTCCAATACCATTTTTGAGTAACTGATAGAAAAGACCGTTGTGCCAAATCGAATCAAAAGCTTTCTTGAAATCTACAAAGCAAGCGTATATTTTTCCTTCATTTTTTTTTTTTTTTGTACATGATTTTGTATTAGAGTATGCAGAGTAAATATATGATCTGTTGTTCTATGTTTAGGTACGAATCCAATTTGTGATTTACTTAATACATTGCTATCAGTCAGGTAGGACTGTATTCTTGAATTTAATATGCTACAAAATAGTTTCCCTAAATTAGAATTCACACAAATGCCCCTATAATTATTAGGATTGAGATTGTCTCCACTTTTAAAGATAGGAGTTATCAATTCTTGGTTCCAAACTGTGGGGTAGATTCTGCTTTTTAACACTAAATTAAATAATTTGAGTATAGCCAGTTTCAGTTTATTGCTACTGTGTTTCAACATTTCTGTTCTGATAGCATCAATGCCACAAGCCTTTCCATTTTTAAGACCAGCGAGTTTTTCTTAGTTCCTCAATTGTAATTAGACCATCCAAAGCATTTTGGTTGTCTTTTATTGCATTTTCTAATGATTTTACTTTGTCAATTGTGGATATCTGCTGTGTGTTTAAACCACCATTTTCTGGATTTAGGTATAAATTTGAGAAATAGTTTTTCCAAACATTGCCATTCTGGATTTTAATACTATCTTTATTTTTCGTTGAATTCAATTTTTTCCACAAGTTCCAAAAATAATTTTGATCTATTGCTTTTTCAATTTTAATTAATTCGTCTTCAGTATATTTGGCCTTTTTTTGGGTGATAATTTTCTTATATTGTTTAAGGGCTGTGTGGTATTCATGGCGCAGTTCTTAGTTTTCAGGATCGTTATGTTTCCTGTTTGACAGATTTCTGAGATGCTTTCTGAGGAGGGAACATTCATTGTCGAACCATTGCTCTTTTGCTTGTTTTTTATTTGATTTGGCATTTGATCTTATCATTTTAGACTCTTTTGCTAGTTTCATAAATATCTGATTCAAATATTTTGTGGCTGAATTTATGTTATCTTTGTTTAGCAGGTATTGATTACACAGAAAACTATCAAGCATGGCTTGTATATTAGAGTTGCTAAATGCATCGGTGTAATCAGTGAGACTTTTCTCTGTCCACTTGTAATGTTTTGGGAGAGGTAAAAGGTTGTCATCGGGGGCATGTTTCTGGGTATGGTTCTTTGCTTTTTTCAGATAGAGTGTGAGCTGATTGTGGTCTGATATGGGACGTTGTGGCAAGACTGTGAATGCATTTATATTTTCTGGACAGATATCTGTGATTGCATAATCAATGACACTATTTCCCAATATAGAACAGTAGGTAAACCTGCCCAGGGAGTCTTCTCGTGTTCTACCGTTAACAATGTATAGTCCCAGGGCTTTGCACATTTGTAAAACTTCTTTACCACTCTTGTTCACTAAACTATCATAGCTATGTCTTTGTGTTGTGACAAAGGGTTGGTATAGAGGAGACACATCAAAATGATTATTGCCATTTGTATCAATAAAATCTATTTCTCTGCCAGTTCTGGCATTGAAGTCTCCAAATAACAATGTAGAGCCAAGTGACTGGAAATTCAGAATTTCCTTCTGAATTTCATGGAGATAATCTTCTGAGTAATATGGGGAGCTTGAAGGTGGTAAACAGATAGCACACAGATAAACATCTTTACAGTTTTCAATAAGTCCTCTGCTAATTTTTAGCCAGATATGTGTTTTCCCTTTTTTGACTGGAAATATATAATTGTGATGTTCCTGTCTATACCAAATAATTATTCCCCCAGAGTGTCTTCCATTTTTTATGTGGGGATATTTTAAGGAGGGCAGATTTAGTTCATTATAGTTACTGCAGTTTGAAGGAGTGTTATCATGTCTCCATGTCTCATGTAAGATAATCAAATCAATGTTATTTATAAAAATTCAGGACTTGATGTCTTTAATCCAAAGGTGGAAGAGTTCAATCCCTGGATATTCCAACTGCTAAGTGAAAAAGATGCTATTCTCTCATTACAAAATGACACACAACAAAGTATTCAATATGTAACCAATTCTAGGTGAATTAAAGTTTGTACTGTACAAAACAGATTTAAAATGTACCAAAAGGTCAGATTAACCTCTTAATTTAGTGACAAATGAGTAGATGATGTCACTTAATTGATTTTGCTCTAAAGGAACCTTTGCTCTGGAAGCAACAGCAGCGTAGGAGTCTCTCTCAGTGTGCGAATGCAGCTGTGGTCTAGGGAGCTGCTGCTGGGTCTGGTGCAGCTGCTGAAGGTGGTGACGTTGCTGCTGCTGTTGGACCCGGTGTCGCTGCTGATAGTGGGGATGCTGTTGTCTCTGCAGGAGATTTCTCTGCTGCTGCTGGGGAAGATCTCACTGGTGCTGTTGGAGGGACAGCTGGTCACTGTGGTTCTCCTGGGTTGGGGGAGGGGACCTTTCATGCACCTGGGAGAGGTGAGGGTATCTCTGCTGCTCCTGGGGAGGGTGACAGTCTCTCTGGTGCTGCTGGTAGATGTGAGGGTACCCCTGCTGCTCCTGAGGAGGGGGAAAGGCTCTCTGGTGCTCCTGGGGAGAGTGATGGTCTCTCTGGTGCTGCTGGTGGATGTGAGGGTACCTCTGCTGCCCCTGAGGAGGGGGAAAGGCTCTCTGGTGCTCCTGGGGAGGGGGAAAGACTCTCTGCTGCTCCTGAGGAGGGGGAAAGGCTCTCTGGTGCTGCTGGTGGATGTGAGGGTACCCATGTTGCTGCTGAAGGGTTGCTGGATATGATGAAGCTCTCCATCTTGTTTGTGCCGTCTACCACTGAATATGTTGAGCTTTCTTTCACTTTCTTTTCAGCTTCCTCTTTCATTTTCTCGAAATTATTTAGAAAATTTTCAGATCCTTGGACCATGACAGTACCATTATTGTAGATATTAATGGTAAACATTGGGCAGGTTTTGTCTTCATCTTCATAAACCGTCATCTGTCTTCCTTTGCTGATACCATTCTTCTTTATATGCATGAAGGTTTCTGTAAAAGTTGAATGCCATGCTTTTGGGTTGTGTGTGAAGAAAAGAAGGTTGGACTTTAACTTGCCCTTTTCTGTTGTTGTAAAGTCTGCTATGACTGTCTCAGGTGACTCCTGTAGGACTTTCAGTTTGAAGGTCTTTTTGTCTTTAACAGTTGTGATATGGCTTGGATACAGTATCTCACAACCCTGTATCATTGTGGCTGGCTGACTGTATTCTTTTTAGAAGTAAAAAAAAAAAACAAACAAACAAAAAAACCTTCTCCTTGGTGTAGCTTTCCTTGTTTTATCAGTTATTAACTCCAGTTATCTTCAGTTAGTAGGTTAGCTTACTTGGACTGGTCCTCTCAGGCTGGTCAGACAGTGTTCCGTGGCAGTTACTGTTGGTTGTTAGCTAACTGGCACTTAGCTAACTGATGCACTTTTTTTTGCTTGTAGTTGATGGAAATTCTTCGTTCTTTCACTCAAATGTATCTTGGAGTGTTCATCTTCATTGTTGTCGTCGATTACTTTGTATTTTCATCTACTTTGTTGTGAAAAACACTACATATTAAGTCTGAATCAAGAGAGCATTGTTTTTTTGCTGCCAATGTTCCGGTAACCAGGCAACTCAATATATATATACACAATATATATGTGTATGATTATTAGTGCCAAGGGAAAGAGAGAAAGATGGAGATTGAGAAGGAGAAAGGGAAAGGGAGAGCATGCAGGAAGAACCAGGTGAGAAAACAACAAAAATAAATTGACATATAGTGAATAGTGGCTAGCAAAACAGTAACAAAAACAAAAAAAACTATAAACAATAAAGCTGGTGTTCTGGAAAGGTCTCAATTTAAAAAAAAAAAAATCTGGATTTTGGAGTTAGTTGAACCAATGTTGAAATGATAAAGTTATTCTTCAATAGACATATTTTTTGTTTTTGTGTGAAAAAAGGGTGGGTGGTGGCAGTGGGGCTCATTGGGTGCTCAGCACTCCTAAAGTTCTGACCCTAGAATCGCTCCTGTCTGTCCCATTTGTTGTTGTTGTGACGGATGAACTGAGTTTTGGTCCGTCTGATTTAAGACCATTTTCCTGAGCAGCACCAGCTCTCCTTCTAACTGGGTGAAGTGTTCCTTCAGGTCTGTAAAGGAGGTCTGATGTGAAGGGGTCAGGGTTCACTCTGTGTCATGGTGCTCCTCCTCATTTGGGATGCTAGAGACAGTTGGAGGGTCTCTTTCACCGGCATGAGGCTGAAGTTCCATAGGAGAGGCGTTTTCTTTCACTACCAGAAGTGCCTGGAAACTGTCCTGCCCTGTACCATGACTTTACCGCTTTTATAAACATTGACAGTTGTCATTATGCTGTCAAAGTCATCTGGGTCTCTGATCTTCAACTACCAGTAATCCTTGTTGCCCTTTTTTGCCACTGAAGGGTGATGGTCGATAATGGCCCTGTGCCAGGCTTCAGGTCTTTCAGTGTAGAAGATTAAATTACTAATTTCTCCACTTTTAAAAAGATCAGCAAAATGGGTTTCTGACTGTCCCTTAAGAAGCTCCTGTTTGAATGTGTGTCATTCTTGATGTTTGGTGGGTAGTGTATGTGGATGATGTCGCTAATGCTCTGCTCTGGACAATGTGGGAGGCAGGGTTCCCGCGGGGTCTTAAAAAGTCTTAAAAGCATTGAATTTATGAATTTGGAAATAATACCTTAAAAAGACTTGAAAAAGTCTTGAATTTTGATATCTGGGTCTTAAAATTTGTGCAGTATGTAACTTCTTCGTATCGCATTCTCCTCAAAAGTTTCATTTGTCAACCACTATTATTTTGATTAAATAACGTAGCCTAAATAAAGAGTGGCGGAACCAATAATTGAGAACGCAACGCTGCCTGAGGGTCTGGCTAGGGATGCGGACAGGCTGGCTGAGGAGGCTGAAGCGAAGACTGCGGTCAAGCCAGCCGTGGTTCGCGTTTGCTTGGTCAAATCAGCCGCACATTTTTTCAAGGATCTGAAGGCTCTATCGATTATCTATCTGAAATTATTCCCGGTAGTGAGCTGAAGGTATCACGATGGTATCCCTCCGGATTTCAAAGCAAAGGACGACGTGATCATTTTTTTTTTCCATAAGTAGTTTTGGATTCATACACTGCTGAACTAAGTACTTCATAGACTACTTGCATGTATAATATGAAGTACTCTTACTGTGTACTTTTCGAGTAATACTTTGTCAAAATCCTGACCAGATCACAAGAATAAGGATATTTCGCCCAACTTTGATGTGCAATAAAAAACTTATTTTCCATAAGTAGTCCAAGCCTCATGTATTGCTGAACTAAGTACTTCCTAGACTACTTGCATGTATAATATGAAGTACTCTTACTTTGTACTTTTCGAGTAATACTTTGTCAAAATCCTTACCAGATCACAAGAATAAGGATATTTCGGCCAACTTTGATGTGCAATAAAAAACATGTTTTCCATAAATAGTCTAACATATATATACTACTGAACTAAGTACTTCATAGATATATACATTGCACTATTTATGGAAAACAAGCTTTTAAAGTAAGTATTGTATGTTTCATGGGTCTGATTGAGAGACTGCAGTCTGCCCCACAGTCACTACCAGCAGCTCTTAAGAGCGGTTTCATCACGAATACCGTAAGAAGATTCGCGCACTAGGCAGGGAGCACGATGGCTGACCTGGTGCAACATCCTGTTGGCAGAACTGGCTCTCCTTGATAAAGAGAGTTAAGACTGCAGAGCTCAGGAGTTGACTGTGTGATCTTAATTCTATTTATTGTTGAGTTGATTTTCATTGTTTATTGTTCAGGAGTCTCTCTACTCTCTCTACTACTATATTCCCAGCATGGAATAAGTAGCTAGCTAACGTAACCAAACAACAACAACAAAAAAACAACTGTGTTAGTCAGAATTTTTTTGTGGTCTGCTGAAATTTTATTTTATTTTTCACACCTCTGTTTGGCTTGTTGTCTGTGGTCTGTGTCTGTGCTGTGGTGTTGTAGCGTAAGTACTCACTACTATGCTGCAATGTTACATCATTCTTCCAAAATGCTTTACACAGTCCATATTTTCAGATTTGTTTGAGAAATAAATGAACAAATTTAAAAAAAAAATGTTTTTCTTTGCCGGTAGGTCTGTGAAATAGGTCGTGAAATAGGTATTAAGTTTTAATATAAATGGTCTTAAAAAGGTCTTAAAAAGACTTGAAGAAACCTGTAGGAACCCTGGGAGGGTTGACTGCTGTTTAAGATGACTCATTGGTCAGGTTTCTTTGAATAAATGCTCAATAAAAATATGGAACAAAATGGCTGTTTTCCAACTGCTACTTTTAGCATCCACTGTTAGCTTCCAACTGCTATATTTAGCTGCCACTAGTTCCAACTGCCATTTTTGGGTTCCGAATGTTATTGTTTGACCACAGCTCCAATGGTTTATCTGGATTATTCTTAGTAATCTCTTTGTAACCCTTAAACAAACAACTATAAATTAAAGTTGTCAACAGTCCAGTGGTGTTGTTTCTACTGTTAGTTGTATGTAGGCCTCACTCCCTTTTGATTATCTGTTGTTTGTTGATTTTGTTGATTTTCCTCCTGTTTCCTGTCTCCTAGCAACAAGCTCCTACAGACTCCTGTTAGCTCCTGCTAATTCCTGCTAGCTCTGTCACTTTTTCTTTGGGGAACTTTCTTGTTTTTTCTTGTTTTTCCTCTCTATCTATCTATCTATCTATCTATCTATCTATCTATCTATCTATCTATCTATCTATCTATCTATCTATCTATCTATCTATCTATCTATCTATCTATCTATCGTATTTTTTTAGGAGCAGGTAAATGAGATCAGAAATGTCTGGAACACACATCGCATCCGACCATCTAGGAACTGTTTTCAGCACCTTATATGTGAGGTGCAGATGACCACATAGTCCAGCTTAATGCCATTGACCTGGCAACCTAACAACCATCCCATGTGACAAGGACATTTTTGATCTCTGTACCATTACCATGGAAGAATCAGGGTTAGGCATTCCAAACAACACATCTGAGGCACTGGATGCGTCATGTCACTGAGGGATGTTATCTGTCCCCAATTGTTTGAGTAGTATTTTGTGCTGTGTCTCTCTGTCTGTGTGTCAGTACCCCTCTCCCCATCCCACCATGTCCATCGAGAGAGGAGTGGACACTTGGGTGCCCCTCTCTCTAATCATACCTTGCCTGGAATAATTTGAATAACATTTTTGTAAACGTTTAGTAGTTTTAGAAATACTGTATATAATATAACATTCAATTATTTACATACACCTTGTAACTTGTATGAAGATTGCCCTACAAGTGTTGCAGAGGTAAAGTTTCTCACCTGTGTGAGTTATCATGTGACTCCTAAGTATTCAGTAGTTGATGTTTTTGTTACTGGGTGAAACATTGTCCATTCAGAATAGTCTATTCAGAAGTTCTACACCAGAAGTCAGTTATTAAATATAGAGGTAAGTGCAACCATGGGTATTGATAAGATTTTGTTATTCTTAGTCTTAACATGATCATGTTTCACGTTGTGGTCCTGGGGGTGGCCACTTTCATCAGAAGAAGTGAGCTAGCTGCTAGGCGAATGCTGAATGGACCACGGCAGACCTCTTAGTGCTACCACGAAGGTAAGGTAACGGCTGAATCGGAATTTATCAGCAAACTCATGGGAATCAATAATACAGCCACTCATGCTTAAATCAAAATCAAGACATCTGTCATCAGATGAATGATATGGAAAATAAAAGTTAAACAGGAACTCTAAGCTTTTCCTTCCGAAAATGTCAAACTTTATCTAAGTAATACGCAGCTTTTTGTTGTCACCCTGCAAATACCAGGGAAATATGGTCTAAATATAAAAAATTTAAACCATCCCTTCAAGTAGTTACTGAAGTAACCTTTACTTTTGAACCAGCTTTGAACATCTTTTCACCAGTTTTGTCCAAATGCAAAACTGACATTAACAAAAATGCAATAATGTGATAACAGCTGAAAAAGTGCTTGGGTGTGTGTTTTTTGAAATATTTACCGTCTAATAATGCAATTGCTGCTGTCTGTCCCATAGAAGAACATGACAGCCAGCATATGTTTTGGAACTATTGGGGCTTACATGAACCACGTGACTCTCTCAACTCTTTCACTCTATGGCACTGCGATGTAGTAGTGACGTCACTACACTACACGCCCACTACACGACAGGCCCCTCTCTTGCACCCCGCAGACGGATCCTGTTGGTGGATTCTGGCAAATTGCAGTAGGAGCTGTAGGTGGGGCTGAATGAGCTAGGGATGCATTAATATAGTATAAGTTTTCCTCCCTCAATACAACCATGGTATACTGATCAGTGGCAGCTGCTGGTCTTTCAAGGAGGGGATGCTCATTTTTCCGGCCTACATCATAAATGTGTTTGTTTATTTATTATATATATTATTATTATTCAGGACACCTGAAAAGACCTGTTACTTTTCCCCACCTTTTGCACTAAATCAATCTTAGGAGTTGACCTGCCCTGCTGTTTAACTCTAACAACATTCATATTATCTGCCATGATGTGCACCTAGCTAATGCTAGCAGCTGGAGCTGCTGCGCCAGGCTACTGTGAAGTGTGACCGCCTGTGAGTGTGAGTGATCGTGACAAAGTCGCTGGGGATCGGTAAAGTCTCCGGATCAGTTCAGAACAACGGAATGAACAACTTGGAAAATGCTCCGGTGGATGTTTATTCTTCAAGATCGCTGATTCGCTCATTTAGCTGTCAATCAAAAAAGGATTCCGCCTCAGACAGCCCATCCAATCATCATGCAGAAGCCGAGCGTCCGGGCCAGCCCACTGCCCCATAGACCCCCAGAGACGCTGAGCGTCCGATGGGCGGGACAAAGCCCAGCATTTATCCAATGACCGTCTGGTTTCGCTGCAGTGGAACAACCCGCTCTACGCTTCCCCACTGAAGTCAGTAGAAGCTGCGTCCGACTGTGGAAAGCGCTGTGGCGCTGCGGGGATGAATGAGAAGGAAGTTGCGCCAGTTACCTGTGATAAGTAGCTGATTCTGAAGAAAAGATGAAGGCTTTCTAGCGCGTATTTAGTCAACACAGCAGTACATATTTCACCACTTTTTTGTTTTGTTTGTTTTTTTGGTGACATTTTAGGGGAAGTTGAGCTTCCCTTGCAGTCTTAGAGCAATCGCCACTGGTACTGATACTGATTACCAATCCAATTCCAGTGCTCTCTTTTTGCCTATAATGTGTGAGGGCTTGAACAATAACAAGATAACCTGTGTGGCAACTCTGTGCTGACATGGATGACTTTAACATCATTGAACGTTTCAGAAAATATATGAAGCTAAGAGAAAGCTTAGCTGACTGCTAACATAACTATCTTTCTAGAGCTCAAAGACACAGACCAAGTTTGCTGACGAAGCATGACAAAGCAGAAAAATGCTTACCCATTGAGAAGTTTTAACACTGAAAAGAAGTTTAAAAAACATCTATGGTCACTGGTGAAAAGATGTTCAAAGCTGGTTCAAAAGTAAAGGTTACTTCAGTAACTACTTGAAGGGATGGTTTAAATTTTTTATATTTAGACCATATTTCCCCGGGATTTGCACTACTGGCTCCAAAATGACGATAGTCTTATTTGCACATTGTAGATAAAAGATAAGAAGTGTTTTTGTACCAAATCCTGCAATACCAAACTAAACTGCCTATGTCAGAGATCAAACCATAAACTTCTGACTACAACCATCCATTCTACTTGCTCAGCAACAACAACCACATGTGGATATGTGATCTAAGGCACATGACATTTCTGTAGCTTGTGCATTTTTCTCCACATGTCCTAGTTTGGAGTAGTCAAAGCTGTAAAGCTCTAAAAATCTGCCCGAAGTCTTATTTAACATCAATTTATAAAACTACTTCCTCGAAGCTTCTTGTTGGCAGCTCACAGTCATTATAATTACATATTTATGACATTTCATGTGTACCATTAAATGTGTTGAAATTACATATTCATATAAATTTTGCCTACCAGTGGAATATGACAATGGAGAAATACCTTCACACTAATCAATATTGTCTCTCTTTCAGCCTACAAATTATTAGCATGATTGCACAAATGTACACGTTGATGTTGTATGCACATTTAAGCTGGTTGGAAAGAGGGTGAAAAGACACCTTAGATGTAATGTTCTGGCAATATTCTGTTCAGTGTAGCATTCAAAAAGAAAGTAAATGAAGTCACCGGAGCCTAAATAACATAAAAAAATAATAACAATTATTTTACGTTGTCTGAATAGACTTTAAAGCTTGTTGACATATTAAGATAAACAGTATTATGCCTTTTGGAGTGTTATTAGCATTGTTAAATGGGTGTGGTTTGTTAGACTTATGCATACAAAGTACTTGGTAACCTATCCTAGAATACTGTGAGGAAGACTTCATACTTTGGCTTAAAATAACTACATTTGTAAATGACTAAGTATCATGGACCAAACTAGCAGGCACAAGAATGCCCAGGGTAATTTTCAAAAAATGAGTTTTATTAACAAAAAAGGAAAATAATCAAGTAACAAAATAGTCAATAAAGTTCTTGGGAATCTAAAATAGGTCAACAAAACAGAACTTAACCTAAACTAAACATAACCTAGTTCAGAACAGACTTAAACCAACCTAACAACTGAGACATGAGGGTTCACATATATACTGGCTGATCAAGCCATTTTGGACACAGGGGGGGAATAGACAAGGATGTAACAATTTAAACAAAACTACAAAAAAAAAAAAAAAAAAAAGGGCAAATCAAAACTATAAATAAGTCTGCCTGCACTTTAAGTGAAGAAAATCAATGATCATCAATAGCAAACATGCTTTTCCTTGCTCTTTAATTCGAAATTGGTCATTAGCTCACTTCTGGTGATAAAGTCAAATCCTGCAGATTTGAGCCTCTCCGAGCGAG
>CM077801.1:7913880-8168880 GCA_039737535.1 Lagodon rhomboides
AATTTGGTCACTAGCTCACTTTTGATGATAAAGTCAAATACTGCAGATTTAAGCCTCTCCGAGCGTCAGAAGCCGATTTTCGCAGTCAAACCTGGTATAAGGTGCAACTCCCTGAAAAAGGCTTAAACAAACAACTTTCATGCCTCAGAATGTTTGAATTAGGATAAATATGATGGATAACGTGGTTTTCCTTGCTCTTGAAGTCGAATTTGGTCACTAGCTCACTTTTGATGATAAAGTCAAATACTGCAGATTTGAGCGTCTCTCAGCGAGAGAAGCCGATTTTCGCAGTCAAACATGGTATAAGGTGCAACTCCCTGAAAATGGCTTAAACAAACAACTTTCATGCCTCAGAATGTTTGAATTAGGATAAATATGATGGATAACGTGGTTTTCCTTGCTCTTGAAGTCGAATTTGGTCACTAGCTCACTTTTGATGATAAAGTCAAATACTGCAGATTTGAGCCGCTCCGAGCGTCAGAAGCCGATTTTCGCAGTCAAACATGCTATAAGCTGCACCTCCCAGAAAAAGGCTTCAACAAACAACTTTCATGCCTCAGAATGTTTGAATTAGGATAAATATGATGGATAACGTGGTTTTCCTTGTTCTTGAAGTCGAATTTGGTCACTAGCTCACTTTTGATGATAAAGTCAAATACTGCAGATTTGAGCCTCTCCGAGCGTCAGAAGCCGATTTTCGCAGTCAAACATGGTATAAGCTGCAACTCCCAGAAAATGGCTTAAACAAACAACTTTCATACCTCAGAATGTTTGAATTAGGATAAATATGATGGATAACGTGGTTTTCCTTGTTCTTGATGTCGAATTTGGTCACTAGCTCACTTTTGATGATAAAGTCAAATACTGCAGATTTGAGCCTCTCCGAGCGTCAGAAGCCGATTTTCGCAGTCAAACATGGTATAAGCTGCAACTCCCAGAAAAAGGCTTAAACAAACAACTTTCATGCCTCCGAATGTTTGAATTAGGATAAATATGATGGATAACGTGGTTTTCCTTGTTCTTGAAGTCGAATTTGGTCACTAGCTCACTTTTGATGATAAAGTCAAATACTGCAGATTTGAGCGTCTCTCAGCGAGAGAAGCCGATTTTCGCAGTCAAACATGGTATAAGGTGCAACTCCCTGAAAATGGCTTAAACAAACAACTTTCATGCCTCAGAATGTTTGAATTAGGATAAATATGATGGATAACGTGGTTTTCCTTGTTCTTGAAGTCGAATTTGGTCACTAGCTCACTTTTGATGATAAAGTCAAATACTGCAGATTTGAGCCTCTCCGAGCGTCAGAAGCCGATTTTCGCAGTCAAACATGGTATAAGCTGCAACTCCCAGAAAAAGGCTTAAACAAACAACTTTCATGCCTCAGAATGTTTGAATTAGGATAAATATGATGGATAACGTGGTTTTCCTTGTTCTTGAAGTCGAATTTGGTCACTAGCTCACTTTTGATGATAAAGTCAAATACTGCAGATTTGAGCGTCTCTCGAGCGAGAGAAGCCGATTTTCGCAGTCAAACATGGTATAAGGTGCAACTCCCTGAAAAAGGCTTAAACAAACAACTTTCATGCCTCAGAATGTTTGAATTAGGATAAATATGATGGATAACGTGGTTTTCCTTGTTCTTGAAGTCGAATTTGGTCACTAGCTCACTTTTGATGATAAAGTCAAATACTGCAGATTTGAGCGTCTCTCAGCGAGAGAAGCCGATTTTCGCAGTCAAACCTGGTATAAGGTGCAACTCCCTGAAAATGGCTTAAACAAACAACTTTCATGCCTCAGAATGTTTGAATTAGGATAAATATGATGGATAACGTGGTTTTCCTTGTTCTTGAAGTCGAATTTGGTCACTAGCTCACTTTTGATGATAAAGTCAAATACTGCAGATTTGAGCGTCTCTGAGCGAGAGAAGCCGATTTTCGCAGTCAAACATGGTATAAGGTGCAACTCCCTGAAAAAGGCTTAAACAAACAACTTTCATGCCTCAGAATGTTTGAATTAGGATAAATATGATGGATAACGTGGTTTTCCTTGTTCTTGAAGTCGAATTTGGTCACTAGCTCACTTTTGATGATAAAGTCAAATACTGCAGATTTGAGCCTCTCCGAGCGTCAGAAGCCGATTTTCGCAGTCAAACATAGTATAAGCTGCAACTCCCTGAAAAAGGCTTAAACAAACAACTTTCATGCCTCAGAATGTTTGAATTAGGATAAATATGATGGATAACGTGGTTTTCCTTGCTCTTGAAGTCGAATTTGGTCACTAGCTCACTTTTGATGATAAAGTCAAATACTGCAGATTTGAGCGTCTCTCAGCGAGAGAAGCCGATTTTCGCAGTCAAACCTGGTATAAGGTGCAACTCCCTGAAAATGGCTTAAACAAACAACTTTCATGCCTCAGAATGTTTGAATTAGGATAAATATGATGGATAACGTGGTTTTCCTTGTTCTTGAAGTCGAATTTGGTCACTAGCTCACTTTTGATGATAAAGTCAAATACTGCAGATTTGAGGCTCTCCGAGCGTCAGAAGCCGATTTTCGCAGTCAAACATGCTATAAGCTGCAACTCCCAGAAAAAGGCTTAAACAAACAACTTTCATGCCTCAGAATGTTTGAATTAGGATAAATATGATGGATAACGTGGTTTCCCTTGCTCTTGAAGTCGAATTTGGTCACCAGCTCACTTTTGATGATAAAGTCAAATACTGCAGATTTAAGCCTCTCCGAGCGTCAGAAGCCGATTTTCGCAGTCAAACCTGGTATAAGGTGCAACTCCCTGAAAAAGGCTTAAACAAACAACTTTCATCCCTCAGAATGTTTGAATTAGGATTAATATGATGGATAACGTGGTTTTCCTTGCCCTTGAAGTCGAATTTGGTCACTAGCTCACTTTTGATGATAAAGTCAAATACTGCAGATTTGAGCGTCTCTCAGCGAGAGAAGCCGATTTTCGCAGTCAAGCATGGTATAAGGTGCAACTCCCTGAAAATGGCTTAAACAAACAACTTTCATCCCTCAGAATGTTTGAATTAGGATTAATATGATGGATAACGTGGTTTTCCTTGCTCTTGAAGTCGAATTTGGTCACTAGCTCACTTTTGATGATAAAGTCAAATACTGCAGATTTGAGCCGCTCCGAGCGTCAGAAGCCGATTTTCGCAGTCAAACATGCTATAAGCTGCACCTCCCAGAAAAAGGCTTCAACAAACAACTTTCATGCCTCAGAATGTTTGAATTAGGATAAATATGATGGATAACGTGGTTTTCCTTGTTCTTGAAGTCGAATTTGGTCACTAGCTCACTTTTGATGATAAAGTCAAATACTGCAGATTTGAGCCTCTCCGAGAGAGGCCGATTTTCGCAGTCAAACATGGTATAAGGTGCAACTCCCTGAAAATGGCTTAAACAAACAACTTTCATGCCTCAGAATGTTTGAATTAGGATAAATATGATGGATAACGTGGTTTTCCTTGTTCTTGAAGTCGAATTTGGTCACTAGCTCACT
Organism: Lagodon rhomboides; assembly: GCA_039737535.1. NCBI lineage: Eukaryota > Metazoa > Chordata > Actinopteri > Spariformes > Sparidae > Lagodon > Lagodon rhomboides. The sequence continues at coordinate 7,917,400 of CM077801.1, forward strand.
TTTGATGATAAAGTCAAATACTGCAGATTTGAGCGTCTCTGAGCGAGAGAAGCCGATTTTCGCAGTAAAACATGGTATAAGGTGCAACTCCCTGAAAAAGGCTTAAACAAACAACTTTCATGCCTCAGAATGTTTGAATTAGGATAAATATGATGGATAACGTGGTTTTCCTTGCTCTTGAAGTCGAATTTGGTCACTAGCTCACTTTTGATGATAAAGTCAAATACAGCAGATTTGAGCGTCTCTCAGCGAGAGAAGCCGATTTTCGCAGTCAAACCTGGTATAAGGTGCAACTCCCTGAAAATGGCTTAAACAAACAACTTTCATGCCTCAGAATGTTTGAATTAGGATAAATATGATGGATAACGTGGTTTTCCTTGTTCTTGAAGTCGAATTTGGTCACTAGCTCACTTTTGATGATAAAGTCAAATACTGCAGATTTGAGCCTCTCCGAGCGTCAGAAGCCGATTTTCGCAGTCAAACATGGTATAAGGTGCAACTCCCTGAAAAAGGCTTAAACAAACAACTTTCATGCCTCAGAATGTTTGAATTAGGATAAATATGATGGATAACGTGGTTTTCCTTGTTCTTGAAGTCGAATTTGGTCACTAGCTCACTTTTGATGATAAAGTCAAATACTGCAGATTTGAGCGTCTCTCAGCGAGAGAAGCCGATTTTCGCAGTCAAACCTGGTATAAGGTGCAACTCCCTGAAAATGGCTTAAACAAACAACTTTCATGCCTCAGAATGTTTGAATTAGGATAAATATGATGGATAACGTGGTTTTCCTTGTTCTTGAAGTCGAATTTGGTCACTAGCTCACTTTTGATGATAAAGTCAAATACTGCAGATTTGAGCCTCTCCGAGCGTCAGAAGCCGATTTTCGCAGTCAAACATGGTATAAGCTGCAACTCCCAGAAAAAGGCTTAAACAAACAACTTTCATGCCTCAGAATGTTTGAATTAGGATAAATATGATGGATAACGTGGTTTTCCTTGTTCTTGAAGTCGAATTTGGTCACTAGCTCACTTTTGATGATAAAGTCAAATACTGCAGATTTGAGCGTCTCTCAGCGAGAGAAGCCGATTTTCGCAGTCAAACATGGTATAAGGTGCAACTCCCTGAAAATGGCTTAAACAAACAACTTTCATGCCTCAGAATGTTTGAATTAGGATAAATATGATGGATAACGTGGTTTTCCTTGTTCTTGAAGTCGAATTTGGTCACTAGCTCACTTTTGATGATAAAGTCAAATACTGCAGATTTGAGCCTCTCCGAGCGTCAGAAGCCGATTTTCGCAGTCAAACATGGTATAAGGTGCAACTCCCTGAAAAAGGCTTAAACAAACAACTTTCATGCCTCAGAATGTTTGAATTAGGATAAATATGATGGATAACGTGGTTTTCCTTGTTCTTGAAGTCGAATTTGGTCACTAGCTCACTTTTGATGATAAAGTCAAATACTGCAGATTTGAGCGTCTCTCAGCGAGAGAAGCCGATTTTCGCAGTCAAACATGGTATAAGGTGCAACTCCCTGAAAATGGCTTAAACAAACAACTTTCATGCCTCAGAATGTTTGAATTAGGATAAATATGATGGATAACGTGGTTTTCCTTGTTCTTGAAGTCGAATTTGGTCACTAGCTCACTTTTGATGATAAAGTCAAATACTGCAGATTTGAGCCTCTCCGAGCGTCAGAAGCCGATTTTCGCAGTCAAACATGGTATAAGCTGCAACTCCCAGAAAAAGGCTTAAACAAACAACTTTCATGCCTCAGAATGTTTGAATTAGGATAAATATGATGGATAACGTGGTTTTCCTTGTTCTTGAAGTCGAATTTGGTCACTAGCTCACTTTTGATGATAAAGTCAAATACTGCAGATTTGAGCGTCTCTCAGCGAGAGAAGCCGATTTTCGCAGTCAAACATGGTATAAGGTGCAACTCCCTGAAAATGGCTTAAACAAACAACTTTCATGCCTCAGAATGTTTGAATTAGGATAAATATGATGGATAACGTGGTTTTCCTTGTTCTTGAAGTCGAATTTGGTCACTAGCTCACTTTTGATGATAAAGTCAAATACTGCAGATTTGAGCCTCTCCGAGCGTCAGAAGCCGATTTTCGCAGTCAAACATGGTATAAGCTGCAACTCCCTGAAAAAGGCTTAAACAAACAACTTTCATGCCTCAGAATGTTTGAATTAGGATAAATATGATGGATAACGTGGTTTTCCTTGTTCTTGAAGTCGAATTTGGTCACTAGCTCACTTTTGATGATAAAGTCAAATACTGCAGATTTGAGCGTCTCTCAGCGAGAGAAGCCGATTTTCGCAGTCAAACATGGTATAAGGTGCAACTCCCTGAAAATGGCTTAAACAAACAACTTTCATGCCTCAGAATGTTTGAATTAGGATAAATATGATGGATAACGTGGTTTTCCTTGTTCTTGAAGTCGAATTTGGTCACTAGCTCACTTTTGATGATAAAGTCAAATACTGCAGATTTGAGCCTCTCCGAGCGTCAGAAGCCGATTTTCGCAGTCAAACATGGTATAAGGTGCAACTCCCTGAAAAAGGCTTAAACAAACAACTTTCATGCCTCAGAATGTTTGAATTAGGATAAATATGATGGATAACGTGGTTTTCCTTGTTCTTGAAGTCGAATTTGGTCACTAGCTCACTTTTGATGATAAAGTCAAATACTGCAGATTTGAGCCTCTCCGAGCGTCAGAAGCCGATTTTCGCAGTCAAACATGGTATAAGCTGCAACTCCCTGAAAAAGGCTTAAACAAACAACTTTCATGCCTCAGAATGTTTGAATTAGGATAAATATGATGGATAACGTGGTTTTCCTTGTTCTTGAAGTCGAATTTGGTCACTAGCTCACTTTTGATGATAAAGTCAAATACTGCAGATTTGAGCCTCTCTCGAGCGTCAGAAGCCGATTTTCGCAGTCAAACATGGTATAAGGTGCAACTCCCTGAAAATGGCTTAAACAAACAACTTTCATGCCTCAGAATGTTTGAATTAGGATAAATATGATGGATAACGTGGTTTTCCTTGTTCTTGAAGTCGAATTTGGTCACTAGCTCACTTTTGATGATAAAGTCAAATACTGCAGATTTGAGCGTCTCTCAGCGAGAGAAGCCGATTTTCGCAGTCAAACATGGTATAAGGTGCAACTCCCTGAAAATGGCTTAAACAAACAACTTTCATGCCTCAGAATGTTTGAATTAGGATAAATATGATGGATAACGTGGTTTTCCTTGTTCTTGAAGTCGAATTTGGTCACTAGCTCACTTTTGATGATAAAGTCAAATACTGCAGATTTGAGCCTCTCCGAGCGTCAGAAGCCGATTTTCGCAGTCAAACATGGTATAAGGTGCAACTCCCTGAAAATGGCTTAAACAAACAACTTTCATGCCTCAGAATGTTTGAATTAGGATAAATATGATGGATAACGTGGTTTTCCTTGTTCTTGAAGTCGAATTTGGTCACTAGCTCACTTTTGATGATAAAGTCAAATACTGCAGATTTGAGCGTCTCTGAGCGAGAGAAGCCGATTTTCGCAGTCAAACCTGGTATAAGGTGCAACTCCCTGAAAATGGCTTAAACAAACAACTTTCATGCCTCAGAATGTTTGAATTAGGATAAATATGATGGATAACGTGGTTTTCCTTGTTCTTGAAGTCGAATTTGGTCACTAGCTCACTTTTGATGATAAAGTCAAATACAGCAGATTTGAGCGTCTCTGAGCGAGAGAAGCCGATTTTCGCAGTCAAACCTGGTATAAGGTGCAACTCCCTGAAAATGGCTTAAACAAACAACTTTCATGCCTCAGAATGTTTGAATTAGGATAAATATGATGGATAACGTGGTTTTCCTTGTTCTTGAAGTCGAATTTGGTCACTAGCTCACTTTTGATGATAAAGTCAAATACTGCAGATTTGAGCCTCTCCGAGCGTCAGAAGCCGATTTTCGCAGTCAAACATGGTATAAGGTGCAACTCCCTGAAAATGGCTTAAACAAACAACTTTCATGCCTCAGAATGTTTGAATTAGGATAAATATGATGGATAACGTGGTTTTCCTTGTTCTTGAAGTCGAATTTGGTCACTAGCTCACTTTTGATGATAAAGTCAAATACTGCAGATTTGAGCGTCTCTGAGCGAGAGAAGCCGATTTTCGCAGTCAAAGCTGGTATAAGGTGCAACTCCCTGAAAATGGCTTAAACAAACAACTTTCATGCCTCAGAATGTTTGAATTAGGATAAATATGATGGATAACGTGGTTTTCCTTGTTCTTGAAGTCGAATTTGGTCACTAGCTCACTTTTGATGATAAAGTCAAATACTGCAGATTTGAGCCTCTCCGAGCGTCAGAAGCCGATTTTCGCAGTCAAACATGGTATAAGGTGCAACTCCCTGAAAATGGCTTAAACAAACAACTTTCATGCCTCAGAATGTTTGAATTAGGATAAATATGATGGATAACGTGGTTTTCCTTGTTCTTGAAGTCGAATTTGGTCACTAGCTCACTTTTGATGATAAAGTCAAATACAGCAGATTTGAGCGTCTCTGAGCGAGAGAAGCCGATTTTCGCAGTCAAACCTGGTATAAGGTGCAACTCCCTGAAAATGGCTTAAACAAACAACTTTCATGCCTCAGAATGTTTGAATTAGGATAAATATGATGGATAACGTGGTTTTCCTTGTTCTTGAAGTCGAATTTGGTCACTAGCTCACTTTTGATGATAAAGTCAAATACTGCAGATTTGAGCCTCTCCGAGCGTCAGAAGCCGATTTTCGCAGTCAAACATGGTATAAGCTGCAACTCCCAGAAAAAGGCTTAAACAAACAACTTTCATGCCTCAGAATGTTTGAATTAGGATAAATATGATGGATAACGTGGTTTTCCTTGTTCTTGAAGTCGAATTTGGTCACTAGCTCACTTTTGATGATAAAGTCAAATACTGCAGATTTGAGCGTCTCTCGAGCGAGAGAAGCCGATTTTCGCAGTCAAACATGGTATAAGGTGCAACTCCCTGAAAATGGCTTAAACAAACAACTTTCATGCCTCAGAATGTTTGAATTAGGATAAATATGATGGATAACGTGGTTTTCCTTGTTCTTGAAGTCGAATTTGGTCACTAGCTCACTTTTGATGATAAAGTCAAATACTGCAGATTTGAGCGTCTCTCAGCGAGAGAAGCCGATTTTCGCAGTCAAACCTGGTATAAGGTGCAACTCCCTGAAAATGGCTTAAACAAACAACTTTCATGCCTCAGAATGTTTGAATTAGGATAAATATGATGGATAACGTGGTTTTCCTTGTTCTTGAAGTCGAATTTGGTCACTAGCTCACTTTTGATGATAAAGTCAAATACTGCAGATTTGAGCCTCTCCGAGCGTCAGAAGCCGATTTTCGCAGTCAAACATGGTATAAGCTGCAACTCCCAGAAAAAGGCTTAAACAAACAACTTTCATGCCTCAGAATGTTTGAATTAGGATAAATATGATGGATAACGTGGTTTTCCTTGTTCTTGAAGTCGAATTTGGTCACTAGCTCACTTTTGATGATAAAGTCAAATACTGCAGATTTGAGCGTCTCTCAGCGAGAGAAGCCGATTTTCGCAGTCAAACATGGTATAAGGTGCAACTCCCTGAAAATGGCTTAAACAAACAACTTTCATGCCTCAGAATGTTTGAATTAGGATAAATATGATGGATAACGTGGTTTTCCTTGTTCTTGAAGTCGAATTTGGTCACTAGCTCACTTTTGATGATAAAGTCAAATACTGCAGATTTGAGCCTCTCCGAGCGTCAGAAGCCGATTTTCGCAGTCAAACATGGTATAAGCTGCAACTCCCTGAAAAAGGCTTAAACAAACAACTTTCATGCCTCAGAATGTTTGAATTAGGATAAATATGATGGATAACGTGGTTTTCCTTGTTCTTGAAGTCGAATTTGGTCACTAGCTCACTTTTGATGATAAAGTCAAATACTGCAGATTTGAGCGTCTCTCGAGCGAGAGAAGCCGATTTTCGCAGTCAAACATGGTATAAGCTGCAACTCCCTGAAAATGGCTTAAACAAACAACTTTCATGCCTCAGAATGTTTGAATTAGGATAAATATGATGGATAACGTGGTTTTCCTTGTTCTTGAAGTCGAATTTGGTCACTAGCTCACTTTTGATGATAAAGTCAAATACTGCAGATTTGAGCCTCTCCGAGCGTCAGAAGCCGATTTTCGCAGTCAAACATGGTATAAGGTGCAACTCCCTGAAAATGGCTTAAACAAACAACTTTCATGCCTCAGAATGTTTGAATTAGGATAAATATGATGGATAACGTGGTTTTCCTTGTTCTTGAAGTCGAATTTGGTCACTAGCTCACTTTTGATGATAAAGTCAAATACTGCAGATTTGAGCGTCTCTCGAGCGAGAGAAGCCGATTTTCGCAGTCAAACATGGTATAAGGTGCAACTCCCTGAAAATGGCTTAAACAAACAACTTTCATGCCTCAGAATGTTTGAATTAGGATAAATATGATGGATAACGTGGTTTTCCTTGTTCTTGAAGTCGAATTTGGTCACTAGCTCACTTTTGATGATAAAGTCAAATACTGCAGATTTGAGCGTCTCCGAGCGTCAGAAGCCGATTTTCGCAGTCAAACATGGTATAAGGTGCAACTCCCTGAAAATGGCTTAAACAAACAACTTTCATGCCTCAGAATGTTTGAATTAGGATAAATATGATGGATAACGTGGTTTTCCTTGTTCTTGAAGTCGAATTTGGTCACTAGCTCACTTTTGATGATAAAGTCAAATACTGCAGATTTGAGCGTCTCTCGAGCGTGAGAAGCCGATTTTCGCAGTCAAACATGGTATAAGGTGCAACTCCCTGAAAAAGGCTTAAACAAACAACTTTCATGCCTCAGAATGTTTGAATTAGGATAAATATGATGGATAACGTGGTTTTCCTTGTTCTTGAAGTCGAATTTGGTCACTAGCTCACTTTTGATGATAAAGTCAAATACAGCAGATTTGAGCGTCTCTGAGCGAGAGAAGCCGATTTTCGCAGTCAAACCTGGTATAAGGTGCAACTCCCTGAAAATGGCTTAAACAAACAACTTTCATGCCTCAGAATGTTTGAATTAGGATAAATATGATGGATAACGTGGTTTTCCTTGTTCTTGAAGTCGAATTTGGTCACTAGCTCACTTTTGATGATAAAGTCAAATACTGCAGATTTGAGCCTCTCCGAGCGTCAGAAGCCGATTTTCGCAGTCAAACATGGTATAAGGTGCAACTCCCTGAAAAAGGCTTAAACAAACAACTTTCATGCCTCAGAATGTTTGAATTAGGATAAATATGATGGATAACGTGGTTTTCCTTGTTCTTGAAGTCGAATTTGGTCACTAGCTCACTTTTGATGATAAAGTCAAATACTGCAGATTTGAGCGTCTCTCAGCGAGAGAAGCCGATTTTCGCAGTCAAACCTGGTATAAGGTGCAACTCCCTGAAAATGGCTTAAACAAACAACTTTCATGCCTCAGAATGTTTGAATTAGGATAAATATGATGGATAACGTGGTTTTCCTTGTTCTTGAAGTCGAATTTGGTCACTAGCTCACTTTTGATGATAAAGTCAAATACTGCAGATTTGAGCCTCTCCGAGCGTCAGAAGCCGATTTTCGCAGTCAAACATGGTATAAGGTGCAACTCCCTGAAAATGGCTTAAACAAACAACTTTCATGCCTCAGAATGTTTGAATTAGGATAAATATGATGGATAACGTGGTTTTCCTTGTTCTTGAAGTCGAATTTGGTCACTAGCTCACTTTTGATGATAAAGTCAAATACAGCAGATTTGAGCGTCTCTGAGCGAGAGAAGCCGATTTTCGCAGTCAAACCTGGTATAAGGTGCAACTCCCTGAAAATGGCTTAAACAAACAACTTTCATGCCTCAGAATGTTTGAATTAGGATAAATATGATGGATAACGTGGTTTTCCTTGTTCTTGAAGTCGAATTTGGTCACTAGCTCACTTTTGATGATAAAGTCAAATACAGCAGATTTGAGCCTCTCCGAGCGTCAGAAGCCGATTTTCGCAGTCAAACATAGTATAAGCTGCAACTCCCAGAAAAAGGCTTAAACAAACAACTTTCATGCCTCAGAATGTTTGAATTAGGATAAATATGATGGATAACGTGGTTTTCCTTGTTCTTGAAGTCGAATTTGGTCACTAGCTCACTTTTGATGATAAAGTCAAATACTGCAGATTTGAGCGTCTCTCGAGCGAGAGAAGCCGATTTTCGCAGTCAAACATGGTATAAGGTGCAACTCCCTGAAAAAGGCTTAAACAAACAACTTTCATGCCTCAGAATGTTTGAATTAGGATAAATATGATGGATAACGTGGTTTTCCTTGTTCTTGAAGTCGAATTTGGTCACTAGCTCACTTTTGATGATAAAGTCAAATACTGCAGATTTGAGCGTCTCTCAGCGAGAGAAGCCGATTTTCGCAGTCAAACATGGTATAAGGTGCAACTCCCTGAAAATGGCTTAAACAAACAACTTTCATGCCTCAGAATGTTTGAATTAGGATAAATATGATGGATAACGTGGTTTTCCTTGTTCTTGAAGTCGAATTTGGTCACTAGCTCACTTTTGATGATAAAGTCAAATACTGCAGATTTGAGCCTCTCCGAGCGTCAGAAGCCGATTTTCGCAGTCAAACATGGTATAAGCTGCAACTCCCAGAAAAAGGCTTAAACAAACAACTTTCATGCCTCAGAATGTTTGAATTAGGATAAATATGATGGATAACGTGGTTTTCCTTGTTCTTGAAGTCGAATTTGGTCACTAGCTCACTTTTGATGATAAAGTCAAATACTGCAGATTTGAGCGTCTCTCAGCGAGAGAAGCCGATTTTCGCAGTCAAACATGGTATAAGGTGCAACTCCCTGAAAATGGCTTAAACAAACAACTTTCATGCCTCAGAATGTTTGAATTAGGATAAATATGATGGATAACGTGGTTTTCCTTGTTCTTGAAGTCGAATTTGGTCACTAGCTCACTTTTGATGATAAAGTCAAATACTGCAGATTTGAGCCTCTCCGAGCGTCAGAAGCCGATTTTCGCAGTCAAACATGGTATAAGCTGCAACTCCCTGAAAAAGGCTTAAACAAACAACTTTCATGCCTCAGAATGTTTGAATTAGGATAAATATGATGGATAACGTGGTTTTCCTTGTTCTTGAAGTCGAATTTGGTCACTAGCTCACTTTTGATGATAAAGTCAAATACTGCAGATTTGAGCGTCTCTCGAGCGTGAGAAGCCGATTTTCGCAGTCAAACATGGTATAAGCTGCAACTCCCAGAAAAAGGCTTAAACAAACAACTTTCATGCCTCAGAATGTTTGAATTAGGATAAATATGATGGATAACGTGGTTTTCCTTGTTCTTGAAGTCGAATTTGGTCACTAGCTCACTTTTGATGATAAAGTCAAATACTGCAGATTTGAGCCTCTCCGAGCGTCAGAAGCCGATTTTCGCAGTCAAACATGGTATAAGGTGCAACTCCCAGAAAAAGGCTTAAACAAACAACTTTCATGCCTCAGAATGTTTGAATTAGGATAAATATGATGGATAACGTGGTTTTCCTTGTTCTTGAAGTCGAATTTGGTCACTAGCTCACTTTTGATGATAAAGTCAAATACTGCAGATTTGAGCGTCTCTCAGCGAGAGAAGCCGATTTTCGCAGTCAAACATGGTATAAGGTGCAACTCCCTGAAAATGGCTTAAACAAACAACTTTCATGCCTCAGAATGTTTGAATTAGGATAAATATGATGGATAACGTGGTTTTCCTTGTTCTTGAAGTCGAATTTGGTCACTAGCTCACTTTTGATGATAAAGTCAAATACTGCAGATTTGAGCCGTCTCCGAGCGTCAGAAGCCGATTTTCGCAGTCAAACATGGTATAAGCTGCAACTCCCTGAAAATGGCTTAAACAAACAACTTTCATGCCTCAGAATGTTTGAATTAGGATAAATATGATGGATAACGTGGTTTTCCTTGTTCTTGAAGTCGAATTTGGTCACTAGCTCACTTTTGATGATAAAGTCAAATACTGCAGATTTGAGCGTCTCTCAGCGAGAGAAGCCGATTTTCGCAGTCAAACATGGTATAAGGTGCAACTCCCTGAAAATGGCTTAAACAAACAACTTTCATGCCTCAGAATGTTTGAATTAGGATAAATATGATGGATAACGTGGTTTTCCTTGCTCTTGAAGTCGAATTTGGTCACTAGCTCACTTTTGATGATAAAGTCAAATACTGCAGATTTGAGCCTCTCCGAGCGTCAGAAGCCGATTTTCGCAGTCAAACATGCTATAAGCTGCAACTCCCTGAAAATGGCTTAAAAAAACAACTTTCATGCCTCAGAATGTTTGAATTAGGATAAATATGATGGATAACGTGGTTTTCCTTGTTCTTGAAGTCGAATTTGGTCACTAGCTCACTTTTGATGATAAAGTCAAATACTGCAGATTTGAGCGTCTCTCAGCGAGAGAAGCCGATTTTCGCAGTCAAACCTGGTATAAGGTGCAACTCCCTGAAAATGGCTTAAACAAACAACTTTCATGCCTCAGAATGTTTGAATTAGGATAAATATGATGGATAACGTGGTTTTCCTTGTTCTTGAAGTCGAATTTGGTCACTAGCTCACTTTTGATGATAAAGTCAAATACTGCAGATTTGAGCCTCTCCGAGCGTCAGAAGCCGATTTTCGCAGTCAAACATGGTATAAGGTGCAACTCCCTGAAAAAGGCTTAAACAAACAACTTTCATGCCTCAGAATGTTTGAATTAGGATAAATATGATGGATAACGTGGTTTTCCTTGTTCTTGAAGTCGAATTTGGTCACTAGCTCACTTTTGATGATAAAGTCAAATACTGCAGATTTGAGCGTCTCTCGAGCGAGAGAAGCCGATTTTCGCAGTCAAACATGGTATAAGCTGCAACTCCCAGAAAATGGCTTAAACAAACAACTTTCATGCCTCAGAATGTTTGAATTAGGATAAATATGATGGATAACGTGGTTTTCCTTGTTCTTGAAGTCGAATTTGGTCACTAGCTCACTTTTGATGATAAAGTCAAATACTGCAGATTTGAGCCTCTCCGAGCGTCAGAAGCCGATTTTCGCAGTCAAACATGGTATAAGGTGCAACTCCCAGAAAAAGGCTTAAACAAACAACTTTCATGCCTCAGAATGTTTGAATTAGGATAAATATGATGGATAACGTGGTTTTCCTTGTTCTTGAAGTCGAATTTGGTCACTAGCTCACTTTTGATGATAAAGTCAAATACTGCAGATTTGAGCGTCTCTCAGCGAGAGAAGCCGATTTTCGCAGTCAAACATGGTATAAGGTGCAACTCCCTGAAAATGGCTTAAACAAACAACTTTCATGCCTCAGAATGTTTGAATTAGGATAAATATGATGGATAACGTGGTTTTCCTTGTTCTTGAAGTCGAATTTGGTCACTAGCTCACTTTTGATGATAAAGTCAAATACTGCAGATTTGAGCCGCTCCGAGCGTCAGAAGCCGATTTTCGCAGTCAAACATGCTATAAGCTGCAACTCCCTGAAAATGGCTTAAAAAAACAACTTTCATCCCTCAGAATGTTTGAATTAGGATAAATATGATGGATAACGTGGTTTTCCTTGTTCTTGAAGTCGAATTTGGTCACTAGCTCACTTTTGATGATAAAGTCAAATACTGCAGATTTGAGCGTCTCTCAGCGAGAGAAGCCGATTTTCGCAGTCAAACCTGGTATGAGGTGCAACTCCCTGAAAATGGCTTAAACAAACAACTTTCATGCCTCAGAATGTTTGAATTAGGATAAATATGATGGATAACGTGGTTTCCCTTGCTCTTGAAGTCGAATTTGGTCACTAGCTCACTTTTGATGATAAAGTCAAATACTGCAGATTTAAGCCTCTCCGAGCGTCAGAAGCCGATTTTCGCAGTCAAACCTGGTATAAGGTGCAACTCCCTGAAAAAGGCTTAAACAAACAACTTTCATGCCTCAGAATGTTTGAATTAGGATAAATATGATGGATAACGTGGTTTTCCTTGTTCTTGAAGTCGAATTTGGTCACTAGCTCACTTTTGATGATAAAGTCAAATACTGCAGATTTGAGCGTCTCTCAGCGAGAGAAGCCGATTTTCGCAGTCAAACCTGGTATAAGGTGCAACTCCCTGAAAATGGCTTAAACAAACAACTTTCATGCCTCAGAATGTTTGAATTAGGATAAATATGATGGATAACGTGGTTTTCCTTGTTCTTGAAGTCGAATTTGGTCACTAGCTCACTTTTGATGATAAAGTCAAATACTGCAGATTTGAGCCTCTCCGAGCGTCAGAAGCCGATTTTCGCAGTCAAACATGGTATAAGGTGCAACTCCCTGAAAAAGGCTTAAACAAACAACTTTCATGCCTCAGAATGTTTGAATTAGGATAAATATGATGGATAACGTGGTTTTCCTTGTTCTTGAAGTCGAATTTGGTCACTAGCTCACTTTTGATGATAAAGTCAAATACTGCAGATTTGAGCGTCTCTCAGCGAGAGAAGCCGATTTTCGCAGTCAAACATGGTATAAGGTGCAACTCCCTGAAAATGGCTTAAACAAACAACTTTCATGCCTCAGAATGTTTGAATTAGGATAAATATGATGGATAACGTGGTTTTCCTTGTTCTTGAAGTCGAATTTGGTCACTAGCTCACTTTTGATGATAAAGTCAAATACTGCAGATTTGAGCCTCTCCGAGCGTCAGAAGCCGATTTTCGCAGTCAAACATGGTATAAGCTGCAACTCCCTGAAAAAGGCTTAAACAAACAACTTTCATGCCTCAGAATGTTTGAATTAGGATAAATATGATGGATAACGTGGTTTTCCTTGTTCTTGAAGTCGAATTTGGTCACTAGCTCACTTTTGATGATAAAGTCAAATACTGCAGATTTGAGCCTCTCCGAGCGTCAGAAGCCGATTTTCGCAGTCAAACATGGTATAAGCTGCAACTCCCTGAAAAAGGCTTAAACAAACAACTTTCATGCCTCAGAATGTTTGAATTAGGATAAATATGATGGATAACGTGGTTTTCCTTGTTCTTGAAGTCGAATTTGGTCACTAGCTCACTTTTGATGATAAAGTCAAATACTGCAGATTTGAGCCTCTCCGAGCGTCAGAAGCCGATTTTCGCAGTCAAACATGGTATAAGCTGCAACTCCCAGAAAAAGGCTTAAACAAACAACTTTCATGCCTCAGAATGTTTGAATTAGGATAAATATGATGGATAACGTGGTTTTCCTTGTTCTTGAAGTCGAATTTGGTCACTAGCTCACTTTTGATGATAAAGTCAAATACTGCAGATTTGAGCGTCTCTCGAGCGTCAGAAGCCGATTTTCGCAGTCAAACATGGTATAAGGTGCAACTCCCAGAAAAAGGCTTAAACAAACAACTTTCATGCCTCAGAATGTTTGAATTAGGATAAATATGATGGATAACGTGGTTTTCCTTGTTCTTGAAGTCGAATTTGGTCACTAGCTCACTTTTGATGATAAAGTCAAATACTGCAGATTTGAGCGTCTCTCAGCGAGAGAAGCCGATTTTCGCAGTCAAACATGGTATAAGGTGCAACTCCCTGAAAATGGCTTAAACAAACAACTTTCATGCCTCAGAATGTTTGAATTAGGATAAATATGATGGATAACGTGGTTTTCCTTGTTCTTGAAGTCGAATTTGGTCACTAGCTCACTTTTGATGATAAAGTCAAATACTGCAGATTTGAGCCTCTCCGAGCGTCAGAAGCCGATTTTCGCAGTCAAACATGGTATAAGCTGCAACTCCCAGAAAAAGGCTTAAACAAACAACTTTCATGCCTCAGAATGTTTGAATTAGGATAAATATGATGGATAACGTGGTTTTCCTTGTTCTTGAAGTCGAATTTGGTCACTAGCTCACTTTTGATGATAAAGTCAAATACTGCAGATTTGAGCGTCTCTCAGCGAGAGAAGCCGATTTTCGCAGTCAAACATGGTATAAGGTGCAACTCCCTGAAAATGGCTTAAACAAACAACTTTCATGCCTCAGAATGTTTGAATTAGGATAAATATGATGGATAACGTGGTTTTCCTTGTTCTTGAAGTCGAATTTGGTCACTAGCTCACTTTTGATGATAAAGTCAAATACTGCAGATTTGAGCCTCTCCGAGCGTCAGAAGCCGATTTTCGCAGTCAAACATGGTATAAGCTGCAACTCCCTGAAAATGGCTTAAACAAACAACTTTCATGCCTCAGAATGTTTGAATTAGGATAAATATGATGGATAACGTGGTTTTCCTTGTTCTTGAAGTCGAATTTGGTCACTAGCTCACTTTTGATGATAAAGTCAAATACTGCAGATTTGAGCGTCTCTCAGCGAGAGAAGCCGATTTTCGCAGTCAAACATGGTATAAGGTGCAACTCCCTGAAAATGGCTTAAACAAACAACTTTCATGCCTCAGAATGTTTGAATTAGGATAAATATGATGGATAACGTGGTTTTCCTTGTTCTTGAAGTCGAATTTGGTCACTAGCTCACTTTTGATGATAAAGTCAAATACTGCAGATTTGAGCCTCTCTCGAGCGTCAGAAGCCGATTTTCGCAGTCAAACATGGTATAAGGTGCAACTCCCTGAAAATGGCTTAAACAAACAACTTTCATGCCTCAGAATGTTTGAATTAGGATAAATATGATGGATAACGTGGTTTTCCTTGTTCTTGAAGTCGAATTTGGTCACTAGCTCACTTTTGATGATAAAGTCAAATACTGCAGATTTGAGCCTCTCTCGAGCGTCAGAAGCCGATTTTCGCAGTCAAACATGGTATAAGGTGCAACTCCCTGAAAATGGCTTAAACAAACAACTTTCATGCCTCAGAATGTTTGAATTAGGATAAATATGATGGATAACGTGGTTTTCCTTGTTCTTGAAGTCGAATTTGGTCACTAGCTCACTTTTGATGATAAAGTCAAATACTGCAGATTTGAGCGTCTCTCAGCGAGAGAAGCCGATTTTCGCAGTCAAACATGGTATAAGGTGCAACTCCCTGAAAATGGCTTAAACAAACAACTTTCATGCCTCAGAATGTTTGAATTAGGATAAATATGATGGATAACGTGGTTTTCCTTGTTCTTGAAGTCGAATTTGGTCACTAGCTCACTTT
This sequence comes from Lagodon rhomboides, assembly GCA_039737535.1. Taxonomy (NCBI): domain Eukaryota; kingdom Metazoa; phylum Chordata; class Actinopteri; order Spariformes; family Sparidae; genus Lagodon; species Lagodon rhomboides. The sequence goes on from CM077801.1 coordinate 7,932,658, forward strand.
TGATGATAAAGTCAAATACTGCAGATTTGAGCCTCTCCGAGCGTCAGAAGCCGATTTTCGCAGTCAAACATGGTATAAGCTGCAACTCCCTGAAAAAGGCTTAAACAAACAACTTTCATGCCTCAGAATGTTTGAATTAGGATAAATATGATGGATAACGTGGTTTTCCTTGTTCTTGAAGTCGAATTTGGTCACTAGCTCACTTTTGATGATAAAGTCAAATACTGCAGATTTGAGCCTCTCCGAGCGTCAGAAGCCGATTTTCGCAGTCAAACATGGTATAAGCTGCAACTCCCTGAAAAAGGCTTAAACAAACAACTTTCATGCCTCAGAATGTTTGAATTAGGATAAATATGATGGATAACGTGGTTTTCCTTGTTCTTGAAGTCGAATTTGGTCACTAGCTCACTTTTGATGATAAAGTCAAATACTGCAGATTTGAGCCTCTCCGAGCGTCAGAAGCCGATTTTCGCAGTCAAACATGGTATAAGCTGCAACTCCCAGAAAAAGGCTTAAACAAACAACTTTCATGCCTCAGAATGTTTGAATTAGGATAAATATGATGGATAACGTGGTTTTCCTTGTTCTTGAAGTCGAATTTGGTCACTAGCTCACTTTTGATGATAAAGTCAAATACTGCAGATTTGAGCGTCTCTCAGCGAGAGAAGCCGATTTTCGCAGTCAAACATGGTATAAGGTGCAACTCCCTGAAAATGGCTTAAACAAACAACTTTCATGCCTCAGAATGTTTGAATTAGGATAAATATGATGGATAACGTGGTTTTCCTTGTTCTTGAAGTCGAATTTGGTCACTAGCTCACTTTTGATGATAAAGTCAAATACTGCAGATTTGAGCCTCTCCGAGCGTCAGAAGCCGATTTTCGCAGTCAAACATGGTATAAGCTGCAACTCCCAGAAAAAGGCTTAAACAAACAACTTTCATGCCTCAGAATGTTTGAATTAGGATAAATATGATGGATAACGTGGTTTTCCTTGTTCTTGAAGTCGAATTTGGTCACTAGCTCACTTTTGATGATAAAGTCAAATACTGCAGATTTGAGCGTCTCTCAGCGAGAGAAGCCGATTTTCGCAGTCAAACATGGTATAAGGTGCAACTCCCTGAAAATGGCTTAAACAAACAACTTTCATGCCTCAGAATGTTTGAATTAGGATAAATATGATGGATAACGTGGTTTTCCTTGTTCTTGAAGTCGAATTTGGTCACTAGCTCACTTTTGATGATAAAGTCAAATACTGCAGATTTGAGCCTCTCCGAGCGTCAGAAGCCGATTTTCGCAGTCAAACATGGTATAAGCTGGAACTCCCTGAAAAAGGCTTAAACAAACAACTTTCATGCCTCAGAATGTTTGAATTAGGATAAATATGATGGATAACGTGGTTTTCCTTGTTCTTGAAGTCGAATTTGGTCACTAGCTCACTTTTGATGATAAAGTCAAATACTGCAGATTTGAGCGTCTCTCAGCGAGAGAAGCCGATTTTCGCAGTCAAACATGGTATAAGGTGCAACTCCCTGAAAATGGCTTAAACAAACAACTTTCATGCCTCAGAATGTTTGAATTAGGATAAATATGATGGATAACGTGGTTTTCCTTGTTCTTGAAGTCGAATTTGGTCACTAGCTCACTTTTGATGATAAAGTCAAATACTGCAGATTTGAGCCTCTCCGAGCGTCAGAAGCCGATTTTCGCAGTCAAACATGGTATAAGGTGCAACTCCCTGAAAAAGGCTTAAACAAACAACTTTCATGCCTCAGAATGTTTGAATTAGGATAAATATGATGGATAACGTGGTTTTCCTTGTTCTTGAAGTCGAATTTGGTCACTAGCTCACTTTTGATGATAAAGTCAAATACTGCAGATTTGAGCGTCTCTCAGCGAGAGAAGCCGATTTTCGCAGTCAAACATGGTATAAGGTGCAACTCCCTGAAAATGGCTTAAACAAACAACTTTCATGCCTCAGAATGTTTGAATTAGGATAAATATGATGGATAACGTGGTTTTCCTTGTTCTTGAAGTCGAATTTGGTCACTAGCTCACTTTTGATGATAAAGTCAAATACTGCAGATTTGAGCCTCTCTCGAGCGTCAGAAGCCGATTTTCGCAGTCAAACATGGTATAAGGTGCAACTCCCTGAAAAAGGCTTAAACAAACAACTTTCATGCCTCAGAATGTTTGAATTAGGATAAATATGATGGATAACGTGGTTTTCCTTGTTCTTGAAGTCGAATTTGGTCACTAGCTCACTTTTGATGATAAAGTCAAATACAGCAGATTTGAGCCTCTCCGAGCGTCAGAAGCCGATTTTCGCAGTCAAACATAGTATAAGCTGCAACTCCCAGAAAAAGGCTTAAACAAACAACTTTCATGCCTCAGAATGTTTGAATTAGGATAAATATGATGGATAACGTGGTTTTCCTTGTTCTTGAAGTCGAATTTGGTCACTAGCTCACTTTTGATGATAAAGTCAAATACTGCAGATTTGAGCGTCTCTCGAGCGTCAGAAGCCGATTTTCGCAGTCAAACATGGTATAAGGTGCAACTCCCAGAAAAAGGCTTAAACAAACAACTTTCATGCCTCAGAATGTTTGAATTAGGATAAATATGATGGATAACGTGGTTTTCCTTGTTCTTGAAGTCGAATTTGGTCACTAGCTCACTTTTGATGATAAAGTCAAATACTGCAGATTTGAGCGTCTCTCAGCGAGAGAAGCCGATTTTCGCAGTCAAACATGGTATAAGGTGCAACTCCCTGAAAATGGCTTAAACAAACAACTTTCATGCCTCAGAATGTTTGAATTAGGATAAATATGATGGATAACGTGGTTTTCCTTGTTCTTGAAGTCGAATTTGGTCACTAGCTCACTTTTGATGATAAAGTCAAATACTGCAGATTTGAGCCTCTCCGAGCGTCAGAAGCCGATTTTCGCAGTCAAACATGGTATAAGCTGCAACTCCCAGAAAAAGGCTTAAACAAACAACTTTCATGCCTCAGAATGTTTGAATTAGGATAAATATGATGGATAACGTGGTTTTCCTTGTTCTTGAAGTCGAATTTGGTCACTAGCTCACTTTTGATGATAAAGTCAAATACTGCAGATTTGAGCCTCTCCGAGCGTCAGAAGCCGATTTTCGCAGTCAAACATGGTATAAGCTGCAACTCCCAGAAAAAGGCTTAAACAAACAACTTTCATGCCTCAGAATGTTTGAATTAGGATAAATATGATGGATAACGTGGTTTTCCTTGTTCTTGAAGTCGAATTTGGTCACTAGCTCACTTTTGATGATAAAGTCAAATACTGCAGATTTGAGCGTCTCTCAGCGAGAGAAGCCGATTTTCGCAGTCAAACATGGTATAAGGTGCAACTCCCTGAAAATGGCTTAAACAAACAACTTTCATGCCTCAGAATGTTTGAATTAGGATAAATATGATGGATAACGTGGTTTTCCTTGTTCTTGAAGTCGAATTTGGTCACTAGCTCACTTTTGATGATAAAGTCAAATACTGCAGATTTGAGCCTCTCCGAGCGTCAGAAGCCGATTTTCGCAGTCAAACATGGTATAAGGTGCAACTCCCTGAAAATGGCTTAAACAAACAACTTTCATGCCTCAGAATGTTTGAATTAGGATAAATATGATGGATAACGTGGTTTTCCTTGTTCTTGAAGTCGAATTTGGTCACTAGCTCACTTTTGATGATAAAGTCAAATACTGCAGATTTGAGCGTCTCTCAGCGAGAGAAGCCGATTTTCGCAGTCAAACATGGTATAAGGTGCAACTCCCTGAAAATGGCTTAAACAAACAACTTTCATGCCTCAGAATGTTTGAATTAGGATAAATATGATGGATAACGTGGTTTTCCTTGTTCTTGAAGTCGAATTTGGTCACTAGCTCACTTTTGATGATAAAGTCAAATACTGCAGATTTGAGCCTCTCCGAGCGTCAGAAGCCGATTTTCGCAGTCAAACATGGTATAAGGTGCAACTCCCTGAAAATGGCTTAAACAAACAACTTTCATGCCTCAGAATGTTTGAATTAGGATAAATATGATGGATAACGTGGTTTTCCTTGTTCTTGAAGTCGAATTTGGTCACTAGCTCACTTTTGATGATAAAGTCAAATACTGCAGATTTGAGCGTCTCTCGAGCGTCAGAAGCCGATTTTCGCAGTCAAACATGGTATAAGGTGCAACTCCCTGAAAATGGCTTAAACAAACAACTTTCATGCCTCAGAATGTTTGAATTAGGATAAATATGATGGATAACGTGGTTTTCCTTGTTCTTGAAGTCGAATTTGGTCACTAGCTCACTTTTGATGATAAAGTCAAATACTGCAGATTTGAGCCTCTCCGAGCGTCAGAAGCCGATTTTCGCAGTCAAACATGGTATAAGGTGCAACTCCCTGAAAATGGCTTAAACAAACAACTTTCATGCCTCAGAATGTTTGAATTAGGATAAATATGATGGATAACGTGGTTTTCCTTGTTCTTGAAGTCGAATTTGGTCACTAGCTCACTTTTGATGATAAAGTCAAATACTGCAGATTTGAGCGTCTCTCAGCGAGAGAAGCCGATTTTCGCAGTCAAACATGGTATAAGGTGCAACTCCCTGAAAATGGCTTAAACAAACAACTTTCATGCCTCAGAATGTTTGAATTAGGATAAATATGATGGATAACGTGGTTTTCCTTGTTCTTGAAGTCGAATTTGGTCACTAGCTCACTTTTGATGATAAAGTCAAATACTGCAGATTTGAGCCTCTCCGAGCGTCAGAAGCCGATTTTCGCAGTCAAACATGGTATAAGGTGCAACTCCCTGAAAATGGCTTAAACAAACAACTTTCATGCCTCAGAATGTTTGAATTAGGATAAATATGATGGATAACGTGGTTTTCCTTGTTCTTGAAGTCGAATTTGGTCACTAGCTCACTTTTGATGATAAAGTCAAATACTGCAGATTTGAGCGTCTCTCAGCGAGAGAAGCCGATTTTCGCAGTCAAACATGGTATAAGGTGCAACTCCCTGAAAATGGCTTAAACAAACAACTTTCATGCCTCAGAATGTTTGAATTAGGATAAATATGATGGATAACGTGGTTTTCCTTGTTCTTGAAGTCGAATTTGGTCACTAGCTCACTTTTGATGATAAAGTCAAATACTGCAGATTTGAGCCTCTCCGAGCGTCAGAAGCCGATTTTCGCAGTCAAACATGGTATAAGGTGCAACTCCCTGAAAAAGGCTTAAACAAACAACTTTCATGCCTCAGAATGTTTGAATTAGGATAAATATGATGGATAACGTGGTTTTCCTTGTTCTTGAAGTCGAATTTGGTCACTAGCTCACTTTTGATGATAAAGTCAAATACTGCAGATTTGAGCGTCTCTCGAGCGAGAGAAGCCGATTTTCGCAGTCAAACATGGTATAAGGTGCAACTCCCTGAAAATGGCTTAAACAAACAACTTTCATGCCTCAGAATGTTTGAATTAGGATAAATATGATGGATAACGTGGTTTTCCTTGTTCTTGAAGTCGAATTTGGTCACTAGCTCACTTTTGATGATAAAGTCAAATACTGCAGATTTGAGCCTCTCCGAGCGTCAGAAGCCGATTTTCGCAGTCAAACATGGTATAAGCTGCAACTCCCAGAAAAAGGCTTAAACAAACAACTTTCATGCCTCAGAATGTTTGAATTAGGATAAATATGATGGATAACGTGGTTTTCCTTGTTCTTGAAGTCGAATTTGGTCACTAGCTCACTTTTGATGATAAAGTCAAATACTGCAGATTTGAGCGTCTCTCAGCGAGAGAAGCCGATTTTCGCAGTCAAACATGGTATAAGGTGCAACTCCCTGAAAATGGCTTAAACAAACAACTTTCATGCCTCAGAATGTTTGAATTAGGATAAATATGATGGATAACGTGGTTTTCCTTGTTCTTGAAGTCGAATTTGGTCACTAGCTCACTTTTGATGATAAAGTCAAATACTGCAGATTTGAGCCTCTCCGAGCGTCAGAAGCCGATTTTCGCAGTCAAACATGGTATAAGCTGCAACTCCCAGAAAAAGGCTTAAACAAACAACTTTCATGCCTCAGAATGTTTGAATTAGGATAAATATGATGGATAACGTGGTTTTCCTTGTTCTTGAAGTCGAATTTGGTCACTAGCTCACTTTTGATGATAAAGTCAAATACTGCAGATTTGAGCGTCTCTCAGCGAGAGAAGCCGATTTTCGCAGTCAAACATGGTATAAGGTGCAACTCCCTGAAAATGGCTTAAACAAACAACTTTCATGCCTCAGAATGTTTGAATTAGGATAAATATGATGGATAACGTGGTTTTCCTTGTTCTTGAAGTCGAATTTGGTCACTAGCTCACTTTTGATGATAAAGTCAAATACTGCAGATTTGAGCCTCTCCGAGCGTCAGAAGCCGATTTTCGCAGTCAAACATGGTATAAGCTGCAACTCCCAGAAAAAGGCTTAAACAAACAACTTTCATGCCTCAGAATGTTTGAATTAGGATAAATATGATGGATAACGTGGTTTTCCTTGTTCTTGAAGTCGAATTTGGTCACTAGCTCACTTTTGATGATAAAGTCAAATACTGCAGATTTGAGCCGTCTCCGAGCGTCAGAAGCCGATTTTCGCAGTCAAACATGGTATAAGCTGCAACTCCCTGAAAATGGCTTAAACAAACAACTTTCATGCCTCAGAATGTTTGAATTAGGATAAATATGATGGATAACGTGGTTTTCCTTGTTCTTGAAGTCGAATTTGGTCACTAGCTCACTTTTGATGATAAAGTCAAATACTGCAGATTTGAGCCTCTCCGAGCGTCAGAAGCCGATTTTCGCAGTCAAACATGGTATAAGCTGCAACTCCCAGAAAAAGGCTTAAACAAACAACTTTCATGCCTCAGAATGTTTGAATTAGGATAAATATGATGGATAACGTGGTTTTCCTTGTTCTTGAAGTCGAATTTGGTCACTAGCTCACTTTTGATGATAAAGTCAAATACTGCAGATTTGAGCCTCTCCGAGCGTCAGAAGCCGATTTTCGCAGTCAAACATGGTATAAGCTGCAACTCCCAGAAAAAGGCTTAAACAAACAACTTTCATGCCTCAGAATGTTTGAATTAGGATAAATATGATGGATAACGTGGTTTTCCTTGTTCTTGAAGTCGAATTTGGTCACTAGCTCACTTTTGATGATAAAGTCAAATACTGCAGATTTGAGCGTCTCTCAGCGAGAGAAGCCGATTTTCGCAGTCAAACATGGTATAAGGTGCAACTCCCTGAAAATGGCTTAAACAAACAACTTTCATGCCTCAGAATGTTTGAATTAGGATAAATATGATGGATAACGTGGTTTTCCTTGTTCTTGAAGTCGAATTTGGTCACTAGCTCACTTTTGATGATAAAGTCAAATACTGCAGATTTGAGCCTCTCCGAGCGTCAGAAGCCGATTTTCGCAGTCAAACATGGTATAAGCTGCAACTCCCAGAAAAAGGCTTAAACAAACAACTTTCATGCCTCAGAATGTTTGAATTAGGATAAATATGATGGATAACGTGGTTTTCCTTGTTCTTGAAGTCGAATTTGGTCACTAGCTCACTTTTGATGATAAAGTCAAATACTGCAGATTTGAGCGTCTCTCAGCGAGAGAAGCCGATTTTCGCAGTCAAACATGGTATAAGGTGCAACTCCCTGAAAATGGCTTAAACAAACAACTTTCATGCCTCAGAATGTTTGAATTAGGATAAATATGATGGATAACGTGGTTTTCCTTGTTCTTGAAGTCGAATTTGGTCACTAGCTCACTTTTGATGATAAAGTCAAATACAGCAGATTTGAGCGTCTCTGAGCGAGAGAAGCCGATTTTCGCAGTCAAACCTGGTATAAGGTGCAACTCCCTGAAAATGGCTTAAACAAACAACTTTCATGCCTCAGAATGTTTGAATTAGGATAAATATGATGGATAACGTGGTTTTCCTTGTTCTTGAAGTCGAATTTGGTCACTAGCTCACTTTTGATGATAAAGTCAAATACTGCAGATTTGAGCGTCTCTCGAGCGAGAGAAGCCGATTTTCGCAGTCAAACATGGTATAAGGTGCAACTCCCTGAAAATGGCTTAAACAAACAACTTTCATGCCTCAGAATGTTTGAATTAGGATAAATATGATGGATAACGTGGTTTTCCTTGTTCTTGAAGTCGAATTTGGTCACTAGCTCACTTTTGATGATAAAGTCAAATACTGCAGATTTGAGCCTCTCCGAGCGACAGAAGCCGATTTTCGCAGTCAAACATGGTATAAGGTGCAACTCCCTGAAAATGGCTTAAACAAACAACTTTCATGCCTCAGAATGTTTGAATTAGGATAAATATGATGGATAACGTGGTTTTCCTTGTTCTTGAAGTCGAATTTGGTCACTAGCTCACTTTTGATGATAAAGTCAAATACTGCAGATTTGAGCCTCTCCGAGCGTCAGAAGCCGATTTTCGCAGTCAAACATGGTATAAGCTGCAACTCCCAGAAAAAGGCTTAAACAAACAACTTTCATGCCTCAGAATGTTTGAATTAGGATAAATATGATGGATAACGTGGTTTTCCTTGTTCTTGAAGTCGAATTTGGTCACTAGCTCACTTTTGATGATAAAGTCAAATACTGCAGATTTGAGCCTCTCCGAGAGAGGCCGATTTTCGCAGTCAAACATGGTATAAGGTGCAACTCCCTGAAAATGGCTTAAACAAACAACTTTCATGCCTCAGAATGTTTGAATTAGGATAAATATGATGGATAACGTGGTTTTCCTTGTTCTTGAAGTCGAATTTGGTCACTAGCTCACTTTTGATGATAAAGTCAAATACTGCAGATTTGAGCCTCTCAGCGAGAGAAGCCGATTTTCGCAGTCAAACATGGTATAAGGTGCAACTCCCTGAAAATGGCTTAAACAAACAACTTTCATGCCTCAGAATGTTTGAATTAGGATAAATATGATGGATAACGTGGTTTTCCTTGTTCTTGAAGTCGAATTTGGTCACTAGCTCACTTTTGATGATAAAGTCAGATACTGCAGATTTGAGCCTCTCCGAGCGTCAGAAGCCGATTTTCGCAGTCAAACATGGTATAAGCTGCAACTCCCAGAAAAAGACTTAAACAAACAACTTTCATGCCTCAAAATGTTTGAATTAGGATAAATATGATGAGCCAGATTTGAGCCTCTCCGAGCGTCAGAATCCGACTTTCGCAGTCAAACATGGTATAAGCTGCAACTCCCAGAAAAAGGCTTAAACAAACAACTTTCATGCCTCAGAATGTTTGAATTAGGATAAATATGATGGATAACGTGGTTTTCCTTGTTCTTGAAGTCGAATTTGGTCACTAGCTCACTTTTGATGATAAAGTCAAATACTGCAGATTTGAGCGTCTCTCAGCGAGAGAAGCCGATTTTCGCAGTCAAACATGGTATAAGCTGCAACTCTCAGAAAAAGGCTTAAACAAACAACTTTCATGCCTCAGAATTTTTGAATTAGAATAAATATGATGGATAACGTGGTTTTCCTTGTTCTTGAAGTCGAATTTGGTCAGTAGCTCACTTTTGATGATAAAGTCAAATACTGCAGATTTGAGCCTCTCCGAGCGTCAGAAGCCGATTTTCGCAGTCAAACATGGTATAAGCTGCAACTCCCAGAAAAAGGCTTAAACAAACAACTTTCATGCCTCAGAATGTTTGACTTAGGATAAATATGATGGATAACGTGGTTTTCCTTGTTCTTGAAGTCGAATTTGGTCACTAGCTCACTTTTGATGATAAAGTCAAATACTGTAGATTTGAGCGTCTCTCAGCGAGAGAAGCCGATTTTCTCAGTCAAACATGGTATAAGGTGCAACTCCCTGAAAATGGCTTAAACAAACAACTTTCATGCCTCAGAATGTTTGAATTAGGATAAATATGATGGATAACGTGGTTTTCCTTGTTCTTGAAGTCGAATTTGGTCACTAGCTCACTTTTGATGATAAAGTCAAATACTGCAGATTTGAGCGTCTCTCAGCGAGAGAAGACGATTTTCGCAGTCAAACATGGTATAAGATGCAACTCACTGAAAATGGCTTAAACAAACAACTTTCATGCATCAGAATGTTTGAATTAGGATAAATATGATGGATAACGTGGTTTTCCTTGCTCTTGAAGTCGAATTTGGTCACTAGCTCACTTTTGATGATAAAGTCAAAAACTGCAGATTTGAGCGTCTCTCAGCGAGAGAAGCCGATTTTCGCAGTCAAACATGGTGTAAGATGCAACTCCCTGAAAATGGCTTAAACAAACAACTTTCATGCCTCAGAATGTTTGAATTAGGATAAATATGATGGATAACGTGGTTTTCCTTGTTCTTGAAGTCGAATTTGGTCACTAGCTCACTTTTGATGAAAAAGTCAAATACTGCAGATTTGAGCCTCTCCGAGCGTCAGAAGCCGATTTTCGCAGTCAAACATGGTATAAGCTGCAACTCCCAGAAAAAGGCTTAAACAAACAACTTTCATGCCTCAGAATGTTTAAATTAGGATAAATATGATGGATAACGTGGTTTTCCTTGTTCTTGAAGTCGAATTTGGTCACTAGCTCACTTTTGATGATAAAGTCAAATACTGCAGATTTGAGAGTCTCTCAGCGAGAGAAGCCGATTTTCGCAGTCAAACATGGTATAAGATGCAACTCACTGAAAATGGCTTAAACAAACAACTTTCATGTCTCGGAATGTTTGAATTAGGATAAATATGATGGATAACGTGGTTTTCCTTGTTCTTGAAGTCGAATTTGGTCACTAGCTCACTTTTGATGATAAAGTCAAAAACTGCAGATTTGAGCCTCTCCGAGCGTCAGAAGCCGATTTTCGCAGTCAAACCTGGTATAAGGTGCAACTCCCTGAAAAAGGCTTAAACAAACAACTTTCATGCCTCAGAATGTTTGAATTAGGATAAATATGATGGATAACGTGGTTTTCCTTGTTCTTGAAGTCGAATTTGGTCACTAGCTCACTTTTGATGATAAAGTCAAATACTGCAGATTTGAGCGTCTCTGAGCGAGAGAAGCCGATTTTCGCAGTAAAACATGGTATAAGGTGCAACTCCCTGAAAAAGGCTTAAACAAACAACTTTCATGCCTCAGAATGTTTGAATTAGGATAAATATGATGGATAACGTGGTTTTCCTTGTTCTTGAAGTCGAATTTGGTCACTAGCTCACTTTTGATGATAAAGTCAAATACTGCAGATTTGAGCCTCTCCGAGCGTCAGAAGCCGATTTTCGCAGTCAAACATGGTATAAGCTGCAACTCCCAGAAAAAGGCTTAAACAAACAACTTTCATGCCTCAGAATGTTTGAATTAGGATAAATATGATGGATAACGTGGTTTTCCTTGTTCTTGAAGTCGAATTTGGTCACTAGCTCACTTTTGATGATAAAGTCAAATACTGCAGTTTTTAGCGTCTCTCAGCGAGAGAAGCCGATTTCCGCAGTCAAACCTGGTATAAGGTGCAACTCCCTGAAAATGGCTTAAACAAACAACTTTCATGCCTCAGAATGTTTGAATTAGGATAAATATGATGGATAACGTGGTTTTCCTTGCTCTTGAAGTCGAATTTGGTCACTAGCTCACTTTTGATGATAAAGTCAAATCCTGCAGATTTGAGCCTCTCCAAGCGCCAGAAGCCGATTGGATGAGACGTAGGATTCGTTCTTCAAACCCTTCACATCGCCATAACGCCATATCGTGAGAAACACGAGCGTGGGAGAGACATATTCGCAGGAAAACCGTGTAATTTTGTCTAGCCATAAACTGGAGAGCTTCAGTTAAAACCCCAAAGAGCTAAAACAGCTAAAAACAGACCCTTCATTTTCAAAAGACAGTTTAATATATTATAACATACTATAATATACTATAATATATTATACCAGGCATTCCGTTTTATTCGAGGGGCCACCCCTCACGGGGAACCCCGTGACGTAGACGGGGCTTAATCAGAATAGTGCAATCTCATTGGTCCAACGCTAACCAATAGAGAACAACAGACCTGTCACTTTGACAAGAAGTGCATTATGTACCTCTCTAATATAGGCTACTATACTTTTATAATTAAAATAAAATATATATGTATACATTTAATATAAATTATATTGTAATTACAAACTAAATGTGAAGAATGTACTGCCATTTTTTCTCAGGCATGGCCTTTATAATAGTCAGGCAAAACACAGAGTTCAGAGGAAAATACATTTATTTGAGCTTTATTTAACATAGTTTCACTTTCTTACAGAGTCACTTTTTGATCATTAGAAGAAAACGGTACCTTAGCTAAAGCCAAACCACATCGGTTCACATCTGGTCGCTACTCCACACGTTCCTGGTAACCTGGATGTTCTCTGGAGTCTTGTGGACTTTGTAGGTGGCTTCCTCGATGCTCTACTCCCATAGTTAAGACATCAGACCATTTAAAACCACGCCACTATCCAACCTCAGTAACATTAGACCAGCTACTGAAGCTGCCAGGACATTGTATCTTTATTTCCCACTGTTAGACACTTATTAGTCTTATTAGAATTCCTTAGAGGATAATTTGTGGCACATTAGAACAGAACTGCACTGTAAAATAAAGTGACTTTTCTCACTGTTAGACACTTATTACAGTCTTATTAGACTTACTTGGAGGATAATTTGTTACACATTACTACAGAACTGCACTGTAAAATAAAGTGAAGACCTTCTCACTGTTAGACCCTTGTTAGACTTTCATAGAGGGTCGCTTTTCTGACCCTTGTAGACGGCCTCCAGTGCTCCAGAGCCCTGCCTGCACAGGGCTAAAGGGCGCTGTGCAGCTCACGATGCGTCACTGTCCCTCTCCTCACACTGGGGCCTCCACAGCTGTTTGTAGCCGAGCTCCAGCTCAAACAGACCGTGAGGAGCTGATGGTCGCTCTCTGGGAGTCCTTCCTCCTTCTCTTTGCTGAGCCACCTAAGCTTTCAGAAAAACAACGTTATCTCCTAATTTTATGAACAGATGTCAGTCAAATAACTGAACGTCAAGGAGCAGATAGCCGATGCTACAGCGGCGACTCAGGCGGCATGTGTGGTGGTGACATACGACAACAACCTGTACTTTTTACACGGCTGAACATAAGTTATGTTGATGAAGCATAGGAGGACGAACTGTTGAGGACATTATTTACTCATAGCAACAGTAGCATTCCCAGCTAAATGATGGTCAGACTCTTACGGACAAAAAGACTCTGGTCCAAAGTGTTCATTGCAGGAACCTTTACACTCGTAAGAGCTATGAAAATTATTTTCCTTCAGGACCTTATTGTATCATAAATGCACTCAAAATATAACCATGCAGTCTTCTTTTAACTGCTTCAATCACTGTTGCATTCACGGAAAAGTCACATTTTATCTACTTTAACTTAAATGACAACCTCTATTAGAGAGCTGTATGTATTGTTTTTAACTTTGAATAAAACTTTTAACCAGTACATGTATGTATTAAATATGAACCTTTAACTTAATATGTTAAAGCCAGTACAAACCGCACAAAACACGTTTCTCTTCATTAATAAACATACAATGAAATGACCAGCCTTATCTCTGTTCCTCTGACCCGAGAGGATAGCTGAGCTAACGCTAATTAGCATTCCCGCTAACTCAAACATGCTACATCAAACAAAACTGCAAAAGTTACCATGGTATGAATTAAACATTAAACATGTCATGAAGGGATATGACAACAAACCTTGTGTCCTTTATCAGCCAGGTACTAAATCAACAGATTCAGAATTATCATCTTCATCACGTTCAGCAAACACCTTGTAGGCACATTTCCAACACGCATGACACACACGATTCTCAAGAACACCGGATGTTGTTTTGGTTCACAGCGAGACGCTTTCAAAATAAAAGTCCCTCATTTAGCGTCTAATATAATTAATGAAACACTAACCTGGCTTCAAAGAATATCGGACCAAATGAAAACATGTTCTTAGAAACAATTACCACATTAAAGGTCATTTACAGCAACCGCTAACTGATTGCGTAGCTACATGGTTTCATCTGCACTCGCTCGGCTCTGACGTCACCTGCTTACCTGTTACACTCTTCTTCTCTGTTCATCATTCTGCAGCCTTTTCTACTTAACACAGTACGGAGACACCTGGTGGTGGGGGAGCGTAGTGACACTGACAGTGTGCAGTATTAACATCCATATCAAGAGTCTGTAAACACAACAGCTGCCTTTATCACCAATTTAAATAAAATAAAATAAAATAAACCAAATAAATGTATTTTCCTCTGAACTCTGTGTGTTTTGTCTGACTATTATAAAGGCCATGCCTGATATAATATTGCAATACATTCGTCACATTTGGTTTGTAATTACTGTATAATTCGGTATAATAGTGTCTAAGTATAGTGGCCTATATTTTAAGTCATAAGACTTTGTATGCGGTTTCTGATTAAAGCATAATTTGGGTAGGCTATATGGTGTCTAATTACAGTATAACTTTTCTTGTTTATTGTGTAATTAAAATTACATTATTTCTAGTTGTCTAATTTGATACGAGGTACGGCTTGTTACGTCTTATTAGCCCATTGTTTTTATCTAATTTGATACAAAATACAGCCTGTTACGTCTTATTAGCGCATTGTTTTTGTCTAATTTGATACAAAGTACGGCTTGTTACATCTTATTAGCACATTGTCTAATTTGATCAAAGTACGGCTTGTTACGTCTTATTAACGTACTGTAAAATAAAGTGCGACCCAGGATTTCACTGAAAATGGGCTATACAAACAAGTGCCTTCATTTATTAAAATAAAGTTCTTCAACAAATGACTGAACCTTTGCATTTGTGATTGTATGCTTGGCCTTTTCTGGCAACTCTCTCCACAACAGAACAATTCTAGTTATTTGTGAAGGGGCATACTGTGTTCCATGAAAATACGTCAATAGAGTGCCCATATTGGATTCAAATGCAAAGGTTGATGTAGCCCCCAGTGTTTCACACTTTGTGTGCTGTGTGTGAGCAAGTGTATGTTGGAAGTCATGTTGTCTTTCCCGCACAGTCTTTCAAATTCAATGACAATTGTTTTAAGAACCAGTTCTGACATCATGATGCTTCTAGTCTTGATCGTAACCTGTAGTAGTGTATATATGTAATGTATGCCAAACACCAGTAGGAAGAAATGGTTCCAGAATCTGGCAGGGAGTATACTTTTCAAAACAGGCAGCGCATAGAAGAGGAGAAGTGCTCGCCACTCTGAAGCTAGTTATTTCAACAGGAGGTTTTATTTTTACAAGTCACAAATCAACTTCTTCCATCTGTACCAGGGTTTACCACTGTTTACTGTATCAAACCACAATGTGGCCAGTTGCTGAGTGACTCCAAGGCACACATTGTGTTGATATTCAGGAATGAAACCATTTATCATTTGGAAGTGACTAAGCTTAATTAAAGGAGATGGCCCTTTAACTACAAACAGTGGCTCATTAACTGAAACTGACATTGCACGATTGAAATTATCTCTCATTTCGAAGTGGGGGTTCAGGTTGATCATACGTATAGGATCTACCACCTTTGTGATAACAAAAGTCACAACCATAGAAACTATGGAACTGCTTTGTGTTGTGAAGCAATGGGCGAGCCATCGAATTAGAACTACAAACCAGCACAAACACTTTAGAGACAGTTTCCCTGAAGGTCTTGCCAGTCAATGCCTTCAGTCTCTAATAATGAGGCGTCTTCAAAGGTGCAGTTGGTAAGTCTTATAAAAGTAACTTTTTGTCATATTTTCTAAAACTGTCACTATGTAAAGTAATGAAACTAGTAATCTGCAAAAAAAAAGAAAGAAAGAAAACAGGCTCATTTAGCCCCACCTACTGCTCCTACTGCAATTTGCCAGAATCCACCGCGACCGAACGAAAAGAACCATGCTCATGCTAGCACTCAGTCAAGTTCATATCGGCGAGAGCGGCTTCAGTAGCTTAGAAAAAGTAATGGCGCAGCAGCAACCATCAGCGAGGAGAAAACTACCGATACCTCCGTTACCAACAACAGCATACATGGTAAAGACGAGTAAAAACAGGAAGCCAGAAGAAAAAAAGCACAGAAAGAAAGAATTCGACAGAGCCCGGGATGAAACCAGAGTATACATTGGAGTGGCTTTTCAGAGGTGGAGGGAACTCCGTGATCTGGAAGGATTCGAAACCGGCGCAGAGTTGGCGACTTTTCTGCTTGACAGGTAATTACCCCTGCTTGATTTACATAATGTTTGATTTGATTTTCGGCGGGGCTAAAAAGCTAATTGTAAGTGTAACACTAGTACTCCATACAGTGTAAAAAAAAAAGGAAATAATTTTACAGGAAATATTTTGTAATTTTTTACAGACTTTTCCTGTTTTCCAATAAAACAATGAAATGCCAGTAGATTTACAGATATTTTTTAGTAATTTTAGGTTTTATGTTTAAAATTACAGTTAATTAACCATAATGTAAGATTGCATTAATATTATGTTTTTTAATGACAATTTATTGTATTTGTACATCTTTAACTCTAATTTTACATACAATTTTCTGTATGTTTTTACAGGTTTATCACCATTTTCCATAAGACAATGTAATAACTGTAAATTAACAGATACTAGCAGTAATTTAAATATTTACCTTTAAAATTACATGTAATTACCAATAATATAATATTACATTATTATTATGTTTTTTAAAGGTAATTTAACATGTTTCTTTCATATTCAAATGTAATTTTACATAAAATGTGATGTAATTTTACAGATCTTTCTTGATAATGATAATGAAGAAATTTACGTAAAATTACAGAAGTCTGTAGTGTTTTCCATAAAATTGCAGGTCATTAAGCATGTGTGGTTAAGGTGATTTAATACAATACAAAGATAATATAATACAAATATAATATTTTTATTTATGTATTTATTTTCATTAGAAACGCACTTCATTCACTTCATGCAATCAGACTATGCAGGTTCAAATTTCAAAGTTGGCGCCTATTTCCAGTTCGCTTCGTCCCGCCCATAACAACCAACCGGTCAAGTTTGAAGAGACACATAGCAGAGCCCGTCTACGGAGAGCCTTGGCACTTCCTATACGCCCCATTGTACCGATCTTGGTTGCAGTTCCATTAGACATCCACTGGGGGTGATCGCAGGCGAGTGCAGATTGAATGGGGGTCTATGGAGCTAGACGGCTAAATTATCTCTTTTCACCTGCTTGTCGTTGAAACATCGCAGATTTTATTGTAGATTCCGAGAGATCAATATAGATTATAGGTCAAAAGTCGAATGAATGAGTACTTATGTCCTTTCGATTTCTTACAGGTTGGGTAGTTGTTGGCCTGAACACGCTAGCATTCTGCTAATGAATGCTGATTGGTCAGTGACGGACTTGCGACTGATTACGACCAGCGACCCCCGCTTGACGGCATCTGAAGCTAAAGCAGAGCCCGTCTACGGACTAACTAACTAACTAAAACTCTCTGAAACTCGTGTATTAACTGATAGAGCCTTACCTCTAACAACAGCAGGTGTTTTCGTTGCAGATGCCACGAGAAGAAAGGAAGCCATGATGCGAAAGTGCCGTAAAGCAGCACCTCTGACAGTATGAAATGTGACGTCAACGCATTTTTTGAACGGCTTTTTAGGATTGATAAGTGACCTTAAAAAATGCAATATTCAGCTGAGTGTATTATCTTAGCCCCCCCTTTTGAATGCAACTTTCAAATTACTTGACAAAAAATTACATCGTGAGAAAAGTGTATTCTGAGGGTAAAACCCCATAGCCTCTCATTCATTCTGCACTCGCCTGCGAGCGCCCCGCGTGGACAGAGACTATTACCGCAACCACTCCAGAAAACCGGAACCAAACAGCGAGTGCCAATTCTCTTCCTATTAGACATTAGGCGCGTTTGTGATCAAGCATGCGCATGCATTTGCCTCGCATCACCGTGCATTCTGGGATTAAAAACGTCAGAAATGCTGGTGACAACTTCCCTTTGCGACATGTCACATGACTTTAAAATCTCGCGGAATCTCCAGGTTACCTCCTTCCGTTTGCTTTTCTGTGCAGATGGTCTGAAATAAGTGCGGACATAAGACACTCCCCTCAACGTTGCCCCAGTTGGTTAGAATTACCACGTGGAATTTCCCACGTGAGAAATGAAATACCTCCTTCCAAAGAGGTGTGCCCTCTCCCAAACTATGCTTAATCAAATTACACGACTTCGTGAACTTTCACTTCGTCACCCAATTTGTTATGAGGGAAAGGGGCTTCACACTGTTTTCAATGAAACTACAGCTGGCAAACTAAATCCCTTGGTTGACTTCCATTGTGATTACTTATCTATCTACACACCATTCGCTAATGTCTCTGACGTCAGTGTAGTGGGTTGGCCATATTCTTTGTGCAAGGTCCGTGAAGTGCACCTGTGTCCGACTTGAGGTGGTGGGAACTTGACGTGTTTATGACGAGTTCCGGCGGATGCTCTCAAGTCTCGTGCATGCATATGCGCAAATGCATGCGATCACGAACGCAGCCATTCTCTGCACATAGTTGGATTAGCGCTACTGTCCTCCAATCAGGTTCGTAGTGGGCATGTCATGAGTCAATCACGTGAAAGACGTGCCCTCATGGGCAGTGCACTGGGCGCATGATCTTCAAGGAGGATGTATGTGACAGCCACAACGGACATTGTCAACCAAACGCCGTTTGAGGTAAGTGTCCCAGATAACGCATGTGAACGATATTTTAATTCATTTTCATACCTCAAGTGGACAGCCTTGAAGCTAACGTTAGCATCCCTCTGATAAATTGTTACCGTCACACAAGCTATTAGTTGTTAGCAGATAGCTATCGTTTTGTATGGTTTTGTGACTAAGTGACTGATGGCAGCCAGGTCATTTTATTTAACAGCTCAAGTATTAATTGTTAACGCGCGCTTTCGGTCAAAACCTTTTCTAACATGGCCAGAGGTTAGTCATAATTGTGTTGCTCTCTGCTGATGTATGATGTTATCCGTGATTTGAATGCGGTCAAACTCAGGCGCGTAGAATACGGTGGGGACAGGTACCTATCAGTTTGAATGCCAGAATGCGTCTCTGTCCCCAGCACAATTCAAACCAAACCTACGCCCATGGTCAAACTGCTGTATGCTGCTCTGTGTAATGTCCCAAATTTCGTTCTAGCATTAGCATGCTAAGTTGGCCTGGCCACTGCTGTCTTCCCTCGCTAGAGTCTGCTCTGTTTTTTCACCAGGAGAGTTTATTTCTGTCTATCGCCCCAGGTGTGGAGATGTTTGTTCCTTTGTGTTTAAATAATGTTTTGAGTGTTAATCTCTGGGTCTGCCCTGTGCAAGTTGTTGATGCTAAATTATACAGATGCCTGCTGAATATGATACTAGTCCATTTGGATTTAAATGTTAAACTGAGGTAGTGAAATGTGGGTTTTCTGGTTACCATATTAAGTTTGGTTGCCTGAAAAATCTCTCTCTTTTTTTAAAAGCAGATTTACAGATGTAATTTATTTTTGTGTTTCCTGTTGAACTTTAAATACTGAAGCATTAAAAGCAGAAACTAACCTGTTTTAAAGGACCAATATGTGTTATTTTTTGTAATTTAATTTTACTTTGCAAAATTATTTTATTGTAGCATTTTAAAAAGCCTTTCTAGCTCACCCACAGCTCACGATTTCTGTGTGTTTCTGTTTGTCACCACAGTTGCCAAGTAAAGATTTAGAGATCCAGTCCTGACTCCTGCGTCTCCTTTCCAACTCGGGACACTAGACATACAATGGAGACGGGTTACATATATTTAATATATGATGGAGGATGACTCACGGTGATAATGACTACTCAACCCAATGAGACACAACAGAGACTGTGGTTCACTAGAGTGGAATTACTGTCCTATTTCCATGGAGATGGTAAGGACAAAAACATTTTTCCAATCTATAAAACTAGATTCAAGCTTGCAATTAAAGCCTGTGCAGATGGACATACTTCCTACCTGTCTCAGCGGAGATGCACTGGCTGTCATTACCACCAGAGATGCAGCAAGACTATGATGACTGTATAGATAAATTACATTTTTGGTACATGTTAATTTGTGAGCTTTTATTAGCTTTGGACAGAGCCAGGCTAACTTTTTTTTGTCATGTTTCCCCATATTGTGCAAGCTGCTTGTATTGATGTCATGCCTGTAAAAAAGGAGACTTCGACCTGGAGAGGGTAAGACCAAATTCATTTCTCTGTAAAACTCCGTATAACTGCATGAATCTGTTTTGGAAAGAGAAGTGTTATCATGATCTGTGATTGATGTTTAATGTGTTAATTTGAGCAAATCTTACTTTGAAGAATATAATGTTGAT
The DNA here is from genome assembly GCA_039737535.1 of Lagodon rhomboides. Taxonomy (NCBI): domain Eukaryota; kingdom Metazoa; phylum Chordata; class Actinopteri; order Spariformes; family Sparidae; genus Lagodon; species Lagodon rhomboides. The sequence goes on from CM077801.1 coordinate 7,953,108, forward strand.
AGGAGTAGAGAAATGTGCTGAGTGTAATCTCTAAAAAGAATATTTCTCACTCTTCATTTCTGCTCTTCTGTGTCTCTCTTAGATTGGAAGTAAAGTGGCACATTGTTGGCTTTGCTAGAAATGCTCAGTGGCTTGTGGATCATAAGGCAGACCCCAGCAGCCAAGCGAGTGAACAGACCCCAGCAGCCAAGCAAGTGAACCGACAGTTTGAAATGATCTGACAAGTTTCTCACACACAGTATGTATTGCCCAAATTGAATGTATTCTAAAATTATTTTTACATTTATTTCATTTGCAAGAAATAGTTACAAAGTTTAATGGCCATGACCTAAGTCCAAATATTACTGATCGTCTTCATAAGCTGCTCCTGTGCTTCACAATTGTGGACCAGAGTCCAGCTCCCAATACACATTCATTGCATTGAGAGAAAGGCCTCAAAATTACTCTTATTGCACATAAGAGGCAATAAGTTGATTCTGCTAGTTACAAAAACCTTTGTACTTATGTCAAATTTTAATCGCCATCCCACAGGGATACGTTGCTTTTTCACTGCGGTGAAAAAAGAATCCATACCATGCATACACAAAGTTGACTTACCTTATAACAAATGTAGACATCCTTGTTTATCTTCTTTACGTTGAGTTGACTGTGGTCTACCACACAGCTTAATCCACCAGAGGCATTTAGCTCTTTGTATCAGGCTAGCAATGCATTGAGTTGAGTATGTGCAGTCAGCTCACACTGCATACTCAAAAATTCTTGATAATTTAGTATACATGCGGGTGTTTCTTGCATACATAATCCACATACTATGCAGCTGAAATATTACATACTCAATCTGACATACTTAGTATGAATAGTACATCAGTAATCCAGTATGACTGTAGCATGACCGCTCCTCCAGTGAAGCTGATAAAACTGGTGTAGTGTTTACTTATTGTAAACATGGCCTGTGAAAAGAGCAAAATCTGCAATGCTTTTCTGTTAATAACTATGGTCCATCTATCCACCGCCAGAAATATATATTCCATATCATGTAACTATTTGAACTCCATGGTATTCAAAAATAAAACAAGTCACAGATTTGCAAATTTTCTTTGGTCTGCACAGCTTCTTTTTTTTAAAAAACAATGTTTTTCAAGATAACATACTGATGATTACAGTATGATTATACTGCAAGTCTCATGTTTTGAAAAAGTTGATCATAGATGGTTGCTTATGCCCATGCAGTAGAATAGGAGGGGGCTTTCCAGTGTTACTGGATGGGTGGGGCAGGGAGCTATCTGGTTTCTGCTTTTAGGGATTGCGACTGAAAACATGTCATTTGGGCCCAGGGTTCAAAATATTGAAATACTCCTGTTTCTTTTTCTTTCTTTTTTTTCATATAAAAACAATATTTTGGAAGTAAAACACTATATTGAACAATTATATAAAGTAACTGCTGAATACCTTGCATTTACAGAGATTGCCTTAGTTGTTTTAATGTGTAATGACTTACTATCCTTGTTTTTTTGTCAAATTAAATTTTTTAACAGTATTTGTTCAGTTTACTAAAATGATTGTTTAATACCCTAAACTTACCTATATTATCTTTAAATATACCTATTAATGTATTTTGATGAACAGTGTTTATTTTTCCATTGTCCAATTCACCAAAATAACTAATACTGTTAATGTGCAGAAATTTCTATTTGATTAAAGGTACATATTTTGTTTATACATTATGTCATTGTTGTTTTACTTGGGGAAACCACAATTATGCAGCAAATCAGTGTAGATGGACAAGACGGTTTCATGAAATGACTACTAAATACCCTTAATTTACAGGAATTGGCCTTAAATGCAGCTATTTTTGATGTATTTTTAATGTACTCTGCTTTTTTCCACTGTCCAATGAAAATGTTTAAATCTTGTAATTCTTTAAAATTACAGATTAATACTGTAAATGGGCAGACATTTATCATTGGTTTAATGCATTTATAGCATTTTTATACATTATTTCTCAGTCATTGTACATGAAAGAACAATATTTAAACAGGAAATTACTCTAGATAGACGAGGCCATTCCATGAAAAAAATACTAAAATACCCTTAATTTACAGGGACTGGCCTTAAATGTAGCTATTTTTGATGTATTTGTATGTATTTAGCTTGTTTTTCCACTGTATAATCGTTGTTTTTTAATATACTAATTCTCTAAAATGACAGATTAATACTGTAAATCTGCAGACATTTATCTTTAGTTTTATGAACCTAGTGCGTTTTTATATGTTACAACCTTGTACATGGAAAAATATTATTTTAACATGAAATTACTGTAGATGGACTGGGCTGTTTCCTAAAATAAATAATGTGTACCGTGAAATTACAGAGATTAATCTGAAAGTTATCTTATTTTAATATTTTTTGACATAATATGTATGTTATTTTACAGTATAATGGGCATTTATCAACTATAATATACTGTATTTTAATTAATTTTGACTGTAAAATCTACTCAGTATTTTTACAGTTATTGTATGTAGTTCTGTGATCCAGTTATTTACTGTGAATTTACGGTACCTGTTTGGAAACTTTGCTGCCAGTGCTTTAACCGTTTTTTTTACAGTTTTTTTTTTTTACAGTGTAGCGCATGTGATGTAACTGTAATGTTGCAGTCGGGCGAACGTTAGCTTGTTTCCGATGCTAGGGCTAACGTTACTGGTTGGCGTTGTTTTATTAGAAAGTAGCAGAAAATATCTTTATGAAGTGACCTGGCAGTCTAGTTTTGTTTTTGTCCGCATAATTATGTGGAACGTTTCTGTGCTCGCACAGCTAAATGTAGGCATACGTGGTTTACTGGCTATTTAGCAATATTCACGACAGTTTCAGTTATAAAAAAAAACATCAAAGTGACTTACTGAAATCAGTGTGTGCTGGGTTTTTACTGAATATTACTTTTCATGTCAACATGATTTATTTCTGCTCATTTGTTGGCCAGCAATGTTGACTATTCACAACAGTAACGTAATGTCTTGTCTCGGCAACTTGGCCGTTTTCATAATGTCAAATTGCAAAATCTCCCACTGAAAATCACTGCGGCTTTCTGGATCTTATGCTGGGTGCAGCTTGTTCAAACACAGTCTCTAAGCCTGCTCTTTGTAAACTTATAATAATGTTAACCCCCAGCTGACGTGTTAGGAAATTACCTGAGTTAGATTTATTTGTTTATAATTTCTGACTGACTGCCTGAAAAACTATATACTGTTTTCATACAGATATCAGGCAAGTTCTTTGGCTACAACACCAACACCAACCGGATGACCACACATCCAGTACCCGCCCTTTCCAGCAGGTAAGAAAATTATTGTGTATATTGCCTAATTGATTTGATGTAACGGCCTCTGTGGGATTCATGGCATGTTATTAGATGTTTGGTCTGACTCTGATCATGATCAGCGATTCCTACAAAGGTAAGCACAATTAAAAATTTGAGGCAAGTTGGTAACATTAATTGAATATAAAGCAGATGATTAAGTGTGTGTTTACTACTTCAATGTGTGATAAATTTGTAGCCAAGAAAAACATTTCAGATAATGGTTTGACCTCAATTATGTGATTTTCTGCAGAGATGATGACTTTGCTGTGGAAGGTATTGGTTTCTGTGAAGCTGAGGAAACTGCTATACAAGTTTTGGAAACAAGGTAAGTCAGTTATCAGTGGTAATGATACTCAATTCAGTTGGATAACAATACCTTGTGTATGCATTTTTTGCCACATAAACCTGGGAAATGTTTGTCTTAAATTTTTTTATTTCTCTATCGTTTGTTTTTAGTATGTCATCGCTGGATATCCATGATGACATTGATGAAAATGACTTCAATCATATGCAAAACTCTGTGTAAGTGTTAGGCATACATTTTATGTGAGATTTGATTTGTTGAGTGTCAGTGACTAACATTTATTGTCTTCTACATAGTATTGACTGGGCAGAGGACACGACGTGGTCTCTGAGCGAGGACACAGGAGATGTTTCAACTTCAGAGGAAGAGGAAACCATAGAGGATTATAGTGACTGTGATGACATTGATGATGAAGATTACGTTCCACCTTTATGTATTCGGCAAGTTCTTAACCAAAAGTTCTGTTTCATGAACATTATTTTCTTTTCTCATTGCTTTTTCTATTCATACATGACTGGTGGTGCCATTAAAAGCAAAATACGCCTGGATGCGCTTCAGTCCATCAGCATGGAGAACACTGTGCATGACATTGTAGACCCAGAGTCAATCAAACCACCACCAGTGCCAGAAAAAAGTCATGTCCAAAGGGAAGACGACATCATCGGTCATCCTGTATCCATCACTTACTTTGTCTGTTTGTCTGTTATTACTTGTTTTTGATAAGCATATTTGCTTTTGAGACATGCATGCCTAGACCCAGACACAGTGATTCCAATTTCTTATACTGAAGGTTAGTTTTTTTAAACTAGTTCAAAGGGTATTATCAATAAAATAGGGTAAATTTTGTTTTTACATTTATGCAATTAGAAACAAATCACTTTAGAAAGAAACTTTATTAGATAGATAATGAAATCACAAATATTTTAAAATGTAAATTTTGAACAATATAAAAAAAGAAAAATCTATGTACAGTATTGCACAACACTCAAACTATTTACAGTTTACAAGGGTAACAGCAGATACACCCTCCAGAGAATCAACCACAACCACAACCGTGGGCATTTCCCTGCATCTCTTGCAGATGCACCATGAGGGCTAGAGTTGGACAGGAGGTGCTGTTGGAGGAGCAGCAGGGGCTGACTGGCTGAGGACATCAAAGATGAGGCTGGGGTCCCATGCCAACGTTTGCTCCAATATGTGGCGTGCCTGATGTACATCCAAGTGTTGAATTTGCTCCTAGTAATTACAAGATAAAGTAGATACTAGTAAAAAATGTTTACTGAGGCTCATAACATCCATAGCTAAACAGCTAACAACTGTTACCGTAGATACAATGATAATTGTTTGTTTTTAGAAACAGACTATTACTACTGAGACTACTTACACGTTCAAATGCAATCCTCTGCAATCTCAAAAGTTCGACTCAAGGAACGTCATCTGCACCGAGGTCATTGGGTGTTTGGCCCACATGACGCCCTCTGCTCCGGTGTCCAGGGCCCCAGTCTGTCCACGGCTCCCTTGTCTACCCATGCTCATAGAAGCAGCTGTTGGGGTGTACTCTTCATCTGAGCCCAGTGTCTTAAAACTCTAACCATATCCGTGTGCCTAACCTGTGTGGAATGTAGTTCATGTTACGTTATTACTGATTCATGCGGCATGTTGTTTACCTGGCCTCTTCAGTTGCGTGCGGGTTGCGCGCCAACACGTGCACACCAGCCTCCTCTGGGGGAGGGACTTTGGAGGCAGGGCAGGAGTGCAGCGGAGAGGGAGGGGGAGGCATCTGAAAGTTGTTCAAATTTAATGCTAAGTCCTCTCTCTCCTCAGAGTTACCGATAGTGTTGGAAAGTTAGACTCTTTTTACTGACTCAGATCTTTTACTCTCAGACAGCAAATTGAAAACTTTTTTTGAGTCATTTCATTCATTTTTACAGCAGGTGGCACTGTAGACCTCTTGTGGGCATTGTAAAAAAGGCTGCGGTTCTCAACACTTAACAATGAAGGCATCATGGCTTGCTTCATCTGACAAAGTATAATACACAAAGTGCCACAAGCAATTCAAACCATGTGGAAACATAGGAAAGCAAATACACACCACAATAAAGTGACTTGTGTCCTGAATCTTCCCTGCCATCGTTGTTTAACAGCATGACAGTGACTAGGTAGCTGTCACGTGACAAATGAACGAAAGAACGATCCGTATAAACGTACTGTTGTGCTTACTGCTCGTCACACAGCCTGAGTAGCCTGGCTGTCATGTGACAAATGAACGATCCGAATGACGAATGAACTTACTGTTCAACCTGAGCTGCCTGGCTGTCACGTGACAAATGAACGAGAGAACGATCCGTATGAACGTACTGTTGTGCTTACCGCTCTTCAGCCTGAGCTGCTTGTATGGCGTCATTTCAGTGCCAAAATCCACGCGCATAAAAACCATTAACAGCGCGCATATCTGTCAGACCTCCTCCATGTTCCCACCCCCTCCCACTCTCTCAGATACTCTTCTGCCTTACACCTGTCTGTCCCCTCCGCCCGTCTCACCACCATGGGGAGCAGAGCATTCAGCCGCTCTGCCCCCCGCCTCTGGAACTCTCTACCACCCCTACTCCGAAACACTGACTCACTCCCCCATTTCAAATCACAACTCAAAACTCATCTGTTTAAAACTGCCTATTCTCTTTGATGTCAATTTCCCAGCCTTTGTTGTTCTTAACAGTCCTTATTCTGTGTTTTATTGATATTGTTCTGTTTTTCTTTTTTACTACTACTGATATTGTTGTGTTTTTGTGATATTGATGTGTTTTTAGCACTCGTGTACGGTGACCTCGAGTGTCCAGAAAGGCGCCTTTTAAATAAAATTTATTATTATTATTATTATTATAAAGACCACTGTCTGTCTCTGTGTACACGCTCGCCGCCACTCTCTGCGCGCTCGCGGTCTCTGTGTACACGCTCGTTGTCACTCTCTGTGCCTTCTGCTCACTCGCCTTTGTTGACTTTTGGCACTCTGGGGGCGGGCATTGAATAGACGGCCCGTAACCCCTCCTCCTTTCTGATTGGTCACTTTAAACGCCTACTTGTCAGAGCCAATCCGAGGCAGAGTTGGGTGGGTCATCATTCCCTCACTTATGCAAGTCCAGTCGCTGTTTTGCTAACCCATGTGCTTTGATTCCAACAAAGCCGATTGAGGTGGAGGCAGAGAGCCTCCATTCTCCCAAGTAGTAAGTCATTAAACCATCACAATTACTCCCAAGCTGTTCAATAAATTCATAATTTAAATATATGTCTGTTGCTCTACTTACCTCTTTTTTCTCTGCCATCTCGATCCACAATTCTCAATCACATTTTGACTCTGCCACCAACGCAGTGATGATGGGTCATCATTGCATTGGCGGCAGATTCGAAAAAATACGAAAAGATACGAAAAAAGAGGCTCTGACAAGTAGGCGTTTAAAGTGACCAATCAGAAAGGAGGAGGGGTTACAGGGCTGTCTATTCAATGCCCGCCCCCAGAGTGCCAAAAGTCAGCAAAGGCAAGTGAGCAGAAGGCACAGAGAGTGACAGCGAGCGTGTACACAGAGGCCGCGAGCGTGCAGAGAGTGGCGGTGAGTGTGTACACAGACCGCGAGCACGCAGAGTGGCGGCGAGTGCGTAAACAGAGACGGCGAGCGTGTACACAGAGGCAGCGAGTGCGCAGAGAGCGGTCTTTATGCGCGCTGATTATTGAAATGACGCCATATGCTTGTCACAAGACAAATGAACGAGGGCCTGAGGACGGACGCACAGTTGAGTGAGTCATGAACTACCGTATTTTCCACACTATAAGGCGCACCGGATTATAAGGCGCACCTTCAATGAATGGCCTATTTTAAAACTTTGTTCATATATAAGGCGCACCGCATTATAAGGCGCATAGAATAGACGCTACAGTAGAGGCTGGGGTCACGTTATGCATCCATTAGATGGAGCTGCGCTAAAGGGAATGTCAACAAAACAGTCAGATAGGTCAGTCAAACTTTATTAATAGATTACAAACCAGCGTTCTGACAACTCTGTTGTCAGTCGGATGCCCGACTGAGCCGGGCATCCAACATGCCCGGCTCCGTCTCGCCGAAGTCGTCATTAATCGAGTCAGTGTCGCTGCTGTTGTCTAGCAGTTCAGTGACAATTCCTGCCTTCCTGAAAGCTAGGACCACAGTTGAGACTGATATATCAGCCTCGCGCAGTCATATATCCCAGCATGCACTGCGCGCTTCTTCTTCTACGGGGGAAAATGAAGTCGGCGGCTGCTTACCGTAGTTGCGAGACCTGTTGTGGCTCAATATTGATCCATATATAAGGCGCACCGGATTATAAGGCGCACTGTCAGCTTTTGAGAAAATTGGAGGTTTTTAGGTGCGCCTTATAGTGCGGAAAATACGGTAATCATTTCTGTTTCCTGTCCTGCTGACTGAGCTTACGCAGCTGCCTGCCATGTGAACGAATCACTTACTGAGAGGACTCATTACTCCTGAGTCATACAAAAAAGTAGTTCATATTGAATGAAACATTTGCGAACATAACACTAGTTACCAACTACACCTATAATACCTGTAAAATAAATCTGACATATAATTTGAACACATAAACCATTACAGATTTGAAGGTACGAGATAAATCATTCCAACCAGCCTTGCCTCCGCATATTCTTTTATTAACAAACGACTCACCGACACCTTTTATGAAGACAGCCCAGAAACAACAATATACTAATATCAATGTACAAATAGTATAATTATAAGTGTACTATTTCAGTACTTCTTGGGACTAAATTGGCCCACTTTTTAGTTTATAAAAGTATACTTTCAAGTATACTTTAAGTGTAAGAGCAGTAAACTTTAAATAAACAACTAGTTTACATCTAAGCAGGGGCACCACCAGGGATTTTAGGCCCCATGACAGTGGCGGCTGGTGATAAAAAAATTTGGGGGGTCGCACTGGAGGGCGGAGGTACAAAATAAACACTTCTTGAACATAAATTTTGCTCTCCTTTCCTTCTGGCCAGCAAATTTTACAATGACTCTCTGATTGAAGTCTGTCATCTCACATACAAGTCTCTTTTCCATGGACAGCATGGCCAATGCATTCAGCCTCTCCTGAGTCATGGTGTTTCTAAGAAAAGTTTTTACTCTTTTCAAGGTCGAGAAGCACCTCTCAGCTTATGCTGTGGTCATGGGTGTGTTGATGATGATCTTTAAAAGAGTGATATTTTCTGAAAAGACCTCTTCTAGATTGTTCTCCATAAACAGGTGGAATAGGTCCACAGCCCCAAAGCAGGCTCTGAACTCTTCCTTGCTGTAGATGAGACCAAGTTCTGTCTTCAGCTTGCTTCCATTCAGCGTTGGGTATGCCTTCAAGGTGCTGCGCGGTGCATCTTCAGGAAATGACCTGTGATGTTCCTCAAACCTGTCCCCCTGCAACAAGGTGACACAGACAAGGTGGTCTGTGAAGGAGAAGCGCTCCCTGGTGTGTCCCAGAATGGTATTGCAGACCTACAGAGAGAAGTTTACAAAAATACGTAGAGAAAAAATAAATATGGAATTCAAGTAATTTTACTGCCACTGTCACCTTTTGTTAGTACTGCATGATTTTGGAAAAAATATGTTATTGCTATTATATTGACTAATACTGCAACTGTGATATGATTTGAAATATTAGAGGGACTAATATTTTTTGCATAATTTTCATTTTAATAAAAAAAGAATAGCTATAGAAAGGAAAAGGGATAGCTGGAACATCTCTACAACATGACAGTGATATATTTAGGGCCCGAGCAGGTCACGACCTGTTGTTTTTCTAGTGATTATTAGGGCCCGAGCAGGTACACCTGCGAGGACCCTATTGAAACTGCTCTGTTTATTATTATTAGGGCCCGAGCAGGTACACCTGCGAGGACCCTATTGTAATTGCTCTGTTTTTTGTTATTATTCTGTTTTTTGTTATTATTCTTGACCATCTTCAAACCCCAATTTGGCCCCTTTCCCGTGCTCAAAAACTCACCAAACTTTGCAAAGTTCTTCGGCCGGATCCGAAATTCGATATTTTGACCATCTCGCACATGGTCGACGCAAGATGGCGCAATAGCGCCCCCTACACTGTTTTTTTGGTCTTTCCGCAATAGGTGAATTACGGCACGTTCCAAATTCAAAAACTTTGTACATCCACTGATTCCCTGAATACCGATGAATCATTTTGGAATTGGATATGCCCACATCCGCCTATAATTTTTTTGTGCTACATCGCAAAAACTGTAAAACCTACTTTTTCGAACTCCTCCTTGGGATTTTGTCCGATCTGCGTGAAACTTGGCAGGTACACTCTTCTGATAGAGCTCATCTAAAGTTGTGCGAACCCGGTGATTAGTTTCAAAAATGCGCTAATTATTAACGAACTAATTTCTGTAGCTAGCTATACAAATGCGAATTCTTGCATATCTTTGTCAAAGTAAATGCTATTAACACCAAACTTCAGATCCTTGGTTGGCATGTGACTGTGGGGCTACACATTCAATTTGGCGAATGTTGGCCACTAGGGGGCGCTACAAATATGGGAAGTTTGTTTCTCTGAAATGGCTGCACCGATTACTTCGAAATTCAGATAGTATGATGTAGGCGCATTCCTGAGCCCGTATCTGGAAGGTGGTTGTGACCGCTCAATGTGGGCGTGGCCTATTACGCATTTTAGTCAAAATACATGCTATTAACACCAAACTTCATATCCTTGGTTCCCATGTGACTGTGGGGCGAAGAATTCAATTTCGCAAATGTTGGCCACTAGGTGGCGCTATAACTGACGAAAATGCGTTTTTGCCCGTAAGTTACACAGTTTTTATGACATATTCAAAACCATTATATCCCTGTGTTCCTTGAATAGAGCTGAGTTTTCTGACATAGGCCCCGCCCACTTTTGCCCTAACTTTCCATTCGCAAAATCGCCAAACATGAAAAACTAACTTTTTCGAACTCCTCTTAGGCAATTTCACCGATTTGCACCAAACTTTGCATGAAGCATCTGTACAACCTCCTGACAAAAAGTTATCAAAACAATTGTGATTGTGCAAAAGACCTCCAAAATATAAAACAACAATTTCCTGCACATTGTAGTGAAAACAGAAAGTCTTGCATATCTTGAACAAATACAGTCTGATTACAACGAAGCTTTGGCTACTTGTGTTCCATGGGTGGATGAGGGTGTGTGCAAAATTTGGTGCAGATCGGCCAATAGGTGGCGCTTTTATTGCTAAATGACCAAAAATGCTGCTTTGCTAATGGACACAGACCTCTGTTTAACAGTGTTCAGGGTAACACAATATAGTCCTCTCATGTAGTCCAGCAAACAGCACGCAGCAGGCCACAATTTCTGCACACCGCAGCAACAGTACTCGCCGAGGGCCCGTTCATCGCTGCTTGCAGCTTTAATTATTCTATATTATTTTGAAACCCCAATTTGGCCCCTTTCCCGTGCTCAAAAACTCACCAAACTTTGCAAAGTTCTTCGGCCGGATCCGAAATTCGATATTTCGGCAAGCTCGCACATGGTCGATGCAAGATGGCTAAATAGCGCCCCCTACACTGTTTTTTTGGTCTCTCCGCAATAGGTGAATTACGGCACGTCGCAAATTCTCAAACTTTGTACATCCACAGATTCCCTGAATACCGATGAATCACTTTGGAATTGGATACGCCCACTTCCGCCTATAATTTTTTTGTGCTACATCGCAAAAACTGTAAAACCTACTTTTTCGAACTCCTCCTTGGGATTTTGTCCGATCTGCGTGAAACTTGGCAGGTACACTCTTCTGATAGAGCTCATCTAAAGTTGTGCGAACCCGGTGATTAGTTTCAAAAATGCGCTAATTATTAACGAACTAATTTCTGTAGCTAGCTATACAAATGCGAATTCTTGCATATCTTTGTCAAAGTAAATGCTATTAACACCAAACTTCAGATCCTTGGTTGGCATGTGACTGTGGGGCTACAAATTCAATTTGGCGAATGTTGGCCACTAGGGGGCGCTACAAATATGGGAAGTTTGTTTCTCTGAAATGGCTGGACGGATTTCTTCGAAATTCAGTCAGTATGATGTAGGCGCATTCCTGAGCCCGAATCTGGAAGGTGGTTGTGACTGCTCAATGTGGGTGTGGCCTATTACCAATTAAGCATACTGTTGTGCTGAGAAATTTAATTAAGCATACTGTTGTGCTGAGAAATTTTTACAGTAAGTATAGAATAGGACATCGACCTTCCATATTGAAAATTGCGTGTATACTCCACTAGGTGGCGCTATAACTGACGAAAACGCGTTTTTGCCTGTAAGTTCCACAGTTTTTATGACACATTCAAAACTATTATATCCCTGTATTCCCTGAATACAGCTGAGTTTTCTGGCACAGGCCACGCCCACTTCTGCTGCACATTTGCATGGCTAAGTCACTGTATATCCAAAACCTACTTTTTTGAACTCCTCCTACACGATTTCACCGATGTGCACCAAACTTTGCACACACTATCTGTGGAGCCTCATGACAAAAAGTTGTGCAAAGAATTTTGATAGCACAAACAATACTCAAGTTATTAAATAACAACTTCCTGCAGATTTCGTTCCAAACAGGAAGTGTTGCATATCTCCACATTGGTTTGTCCGAATGACATGAAACTCAGGTGACTACTTCCCCATGAGCCCCTGAGCCTCTCTCCAAAATATTTGGTGATGACCACTAGGTGGCGCTCTTTAAATTTAAGTATTTTATATCTCCACATCGGTTGGTCAGATTACCACAAAACTTGGTACACTTATTACCAATGCCCTCCTGAGGATACCTGTCAGAGGTTTTACTGATCCGCCACTAGTTGGCGCTCTGGTGGCTGTCTGAATTTATAATGACTGTATTGTGGGAGCTAAAAACTGAGGGAAAATTCTCTTCAGCCTGATGTGGATGCCACATCTTTTACTTCACATAGACAATATATACATACAAATGTAGGAAATCTTGTTGGCTTTCAGCTGATGTTTTTATTTCAGATGTAGGACTCAAACTTTTGGCTGTAGAAGCCCTAGAGCGACAAGCACTCCAGCAACTCCCCCATAAGCCGCCATGTTAATTTTGAGCCTAAATTTCTGGAGGAGAGCAGACATTACCTCTTCTGTCCCTCGCTCTGGCGACCTCATTTGTCGCTCTACAGAAATAAAAAAGATATCCCAAAGCTCAGCAATGTCTGCTGTTACTCACTGTATGAATATTCTGGTGATAACCCATGGACTTTTTTCAAAAATCACAGGAGTTTGGGAGGCGTTTTCCCATTCATTCTTATGGGGACATTTTCAACTTCGGTTCTGCCACTGCTGCAGCAGCCAGAGAAACTGTTCACCTTTTTAAGCTCTTTCAGCCCTCTTACCTGTCAGCTTTTCCGCCTTGACAGCAAGCAGCACACAGCACGCAGCAGGCCACAATTTCTGCACACCGCGGCAGCAGTACTCGCCGACACGCGCGGCCTGCGAGGGCCCGTTCATCGCTGCTTGCAGCTTTAATTTTTTTTTTTTTTTACCTGCCCAAATGATCGCATTTTTCACTGCCTGAACATACCCCAAAAGTCACCAAACTTGGAATATAAGTCATACCTGGCGAAATCTATTGTCGTCCTGAATTTCCACCACTAGATGGCGCTATAATCAAGGAAAGTGTGTTTTGGCTTATAACTCCCATATACTTTGTCGCACATTCAAAAACCTTATATCCACACGTTCACTGAATGGTGCTGAATCTCGTGATATAGGCCACGCCCATTTCCGCCTACCGGTTTTTTTCGCAAATTCGCGAAATGTCGCAAACCTACTTTTTCGAACTCCTCCCAGGAAATTTCACCGATGTGCACCAAACTTTGCACACAACATCTGTGGAGCCTCATGACAAAAAGTTGTGAAAAGAATTTTGCTAGCACAAACAATACTCAAGTTATTAAATAACAACTTCCTGCAGATTTCGTTCCAAACAGGAAGTGCTGCATATCTCCACATTGGTTTGTCCGAATGACATGAAACACAGGTGACTACTTCCCCATGAGCCTCTGAGCCTCTCTGCAAAATATTTGGTGATGACCACTAGGTGGCGCTCTTTAAATTGAAGTAATTTATATCTCCACATTGGTTGGTCAGATTAACACAAAACTTGGTACAATTATTGTCTCCTGAGGATAGCTGAAAAAGATTTTACCGATCCGACACTAGGTGGCGCTCTGGCGGCAGTCTGAATTTATAATTAGTGTGTATTGCGGGAGCTAGAGTGTGTGACATCATCGCTAGAGTGGAGAGCAGCTGGAAAAACTGAGGATAAATTCTCTTCAGCCTGATGTCGATCCTACATCTTTTACTTCACATAGACAATATATACATAGAAATGTAGGAAATCTTGTTGGCTTTAAGCTGATTGTCTTATTGCAGATGTAGGACTCAAACTTTTGGCTGTGGAAGTCCTAGAGCGACAAGCACTCCAGCAACTCCCCCATAAGCCGCCATGTTAATTTTGAGCCTAAATTTCTGGAGGAGAGCAGAGGGTACCTGTTCTGTCTCTCGCTCTGGCGACCTCATTTTTCACAGCAGCACACAGCACGCAGCAGGCCACGATTGCTGCACACCGCGGCGGCAGTACTCGCCGACACGCGCGGCCTGCGAGGGCCCGTTCATCGCTGCTTGCAGCTTTAATTAGAATTGTATTTCAAAACACATTTCTCCTTTAACAGATATTACAACCTCCGATGAAACATGGACTATGACAGATTTCTATTCGATGCTCCCTTTGATGTGGATTGAGTCTATGTTCTTCTGGGCATAGAGGAGGTCCACATCAGGGTTCTAAATTAACTTTTTTGATCACCAGCCAATGTAGCTGGTAACTTTCTAAAGTTACCAGCCAATCAGAATTTCCACTAGCCAAAATTATTTCCCGGTGAAAATAACAGAGATTATGAGTGCCACTGAATGCATTTCATCAATTTATTGACATTGTTGGCAACATGCACAGAAAGCACAATGTGCAGAAACAAGACAATACAATACATGAAACAATATACATAGTTCAAACATTTCCTTTCTTATTCATTCAATTTCCAAGTTTCGTCTATCTATCTTCATCGTTCTTCTGAATTAAATGTCTGCAGAGCTCTCTGAACTTTCTCCATCTGATTCCGAGCCACCCTCAGTTCCTTTTGTTCTGTGTTTGCGCACAAACTCGGGCCACTCTTACAACACGGTATATTTCAGTGAGATTTTTTATTTTTGAAACCCCGAACGTCACTCTGTATTGGATTAAATGCACTGATTCTGAAACACGTAAATAGTAACGTTAATTTACTTACTCACACATCCATGCGAAGTTGGTGAAAGGCCTGCCCTTTTTTCCAATGGCGTGAGCATTTTCGAAAAAGTAGCTGCATCTTCTCCAACTCGACCGTCTTCAGCAGAGCGAGGCTTCTCCCAGCAAGGCTCTCTTCCATACGACCTGTCTTGGTGGTTTTAATCCTTAGGCTCTCCTGATGATTTCGGGCACTCTCGTGGTCCTTTACTGCTTCGACTTTAAAATTATTTGTTCCCACCACGAAATTATTCGTTCTGTTTTTTTCTTTCGCGTACATGCGGCAATCCTTGCAAAATATGACGACATTTTCGTGATCGAACACAAGCCATTCACGACCCGTCAGCCATTTGGCGTTAAACTTTCTTTTCTTCATTTCGCACGCTCTGATGACATTCTCATCCCCTGCCTTCTTCCTCTTCTCGCCCCCAGATATCTGTCCCAACCACCGCTGCATTTAGTTTAACTTTATCTTTCACTTTACTGTTCTGCTCCGCTAGCTCCCTCTTCTTTTTTGGACTGCTGTAGTGTCAAATAGCGCGCGAAGCCAGTGGGTGTCTGAAACGTCATCACGTAGCATCATGGCAGTGTTCATGGGAAATGTAGTAAATAGGCCTACTGCCACAAATGACCAAAAGCAGTCGAGCGGCTCTGACCGACTTAAAGTCCAACGGTCCAGTAGCATTGCCAAGGCTCCTGCCTCTCTGATGGTATTGGGGTCAAAGTCACCTGAGTCTCATATGTTCTCAAAACAGTGAATGAGATCCTCCCTGTGCTCAAACACAGTGTTGATGGCTCGGCTGTAAAAGTTCCATCTGATGTTGCTTGACGTTGGCAGTCTACAGGCCACCATTTTATCAAGAATACAAGTACGCTTGGGTGATCTTGAAAAAAAGCTGGCAAATCCACCTAGGTCAGAAATAAAAATTGGAAATGTGAGAGGTGGCCTGTTGCATGATCAGGTTAAGCTGATGTGCGTAGCAGTGGATATAGTGGGCATTTGGGTACACATCTTTCAGTTTTCCTCTGAACACCTGCAGTGGCACCCCTCATCACACTGGCTCCATCATACGCCTGGCAGATGAGCTCACTTTTCTGATCCTCAGGAACAATGGCGGCAAGACGCTCTCTTAATGCAGTAGCAATGGACTCGGATGTAGCTGACTGCAGAGGAATTAACTCAAAACTCTTTCCTGCACGCTGTGTTTGTCATCAATGTAGCATAACACAAGCACAAGTTGGGACTGTGTGGTGATATCTGCTGTCTCATCTGCCTGGATTGATAAAAAATCACTGTTTTGACCTTTTCTGATTATTTGTTCCCTTGCGCCAACATACAGTCCAGGAGCTCATTTTGAACAGTTTTTGAAGTAGCCTTAAAAACAGTGGCGTTCTCAAGGTGTTCTTTCAAAGCTCCATCTAAAGAAGCAACAAGATCCACCAACCCACGAAATATCCCAGGGTTAACAGAGCTCTCACTCTCTCTCATTTTTTGTCACCCCTTCGTTGTGCTTTCTAATGCCAACTCTATAGCGCTCATCTAACTGTTCAACAATGCTAACTCTGCCAAAAAACCTTAGCTTCAAGCTATTGTCAAGATGACTACGGCTACTTCCGTGCCCTTTGCATTTTTCAGAGAGCTGTTTCAGGTCTCTGACACCGGTTGTTGTCCACAAAACTTCAGTGCAAACACTTTGAAAAAGCAAGCAGGGAAAGTAATAAAAAGCATTGGTAACGTCACATCCAGCTAGCCAACTGTGTTTGGCATAAAACGAATGGGAGAAGCCCCAGGTGTAACTCCGTCCAAGGTCACTTGCCTGCTGCTGGATTCTGAAGTCTGGTTGGTCCGGTCTGGTCCCCTTTATCTGCTTTTTTTCCTCAAGCGAACGCCTCATGAAAGTATTTTTTTGTAGGAAAATTACAGAATTTCCTTTTGCTGCCATTGTTTCACCTGAAGCTGCCTTTGGTCCCCCCCCCCCCCTTTCTTTTTTGTGAAGCGACCTTGAGTTCCTTGAAAGGCGCTATATAAATTCAATTTATTATTATTGTCTCCTGCGCATCTAGGCAGCCAAGGGTGTGACTTTGACTGACAGTTGTCGTGAATCAATCAGATTGGATGAAGAATGACATAAAAAAGTGCTGATTTGCCAGGGATGCAGAGAGCTGCGCCCGGAGGAGAATCTTTAAGTGACCAATAATAGACCAGCATGAAGTCACATGCAAGCCAAAAGTTGAAGAACATACATACACACTCATTTGGCCAGCATCCCTCGCCCTTGAAACTATATATTTACTCAAAAATAAATAAATAAATAAATAAAATAAAACCGATATGGAATGGGAATGCTGAAAAACACATTTTATCAGGGGTGATTGCAAAAAAAAATCCTGAGCCGGAACTTTTTCCTATGACGTCACCCCCCCGTACCTACAGTCAATCTCAGAGCACACCTATAGGCAAAGCTACCACAGCTGGCTGCTTTATGAAAGTGTTTGTGATTCGTGCCGTGACAGCGCTTTTTTCCCGCTAGTTCCACACATTAGCCTCCTTGCGCACAACGTGCAGAAACATGCACCTGGTTGTCGGAGCTTTTAGCACCGCCTCCCAAAGAGCTTTCCATCGCTACCCACCTCTTCTAGCCAAGCCCAGCGCCATTTGTTCTTAAAGCCTTTGTCGACAACTTCCCCTGGCTTCATGAATTTGCAGTCCATCCTGACACTACGGTGCGCGTCAACAGCACATGGAGCGACTGCTCTCTGGATCAATCTGTTTGGCTAAGGCCCGCCCCCACCGTATTTCTGATTGGCTAGTAGACCTATCGGTAGTGTTATTGACTGAAAGTTGCGCCTCTGTGAAATCCAGAGAACTGTATGTTAGATCTCTGGGCAAACCTCATTTCTTTTTTTTTTTTAATTCACAGTCACGCCGGTACGCCGGAGATCCGATCAGCCCTGTTTTATGAGTGAACAGATGTCATAATTATTTTTTATCAGGTAATTTATGTTTGCTAAGTCTATACTTTGACAGAGGTTTGAATGTATTAGCAAAGCAGTGTTTTTCTTCATTTAGCAATAAAAGTGCCACCTATTGGCCGATTTGCACAAAATTTTACACAAAACCTCATCTGGCCACGGAACACTATTGTAATAGTAATTTCAATGAATAGTAATGTCCCCTTGTCTCAGCCACCTGAGACGCCCAACTTCCCCCTTTTCTAACACAGGCCATGAGGACATTGTGTTTTAAATTATGACTCTAGACTTAACTTTGCACCTAAGTACAAGATCCTGCGGGATACCCCAGGTGTAAAACACACCCTTGGGGGTCGGCGCCAATGCCTACAGCAGACGAGAGGGTATGAAAACACTGAAGGCAGGGGGGGCCGACCCCTGCAGCAGACAAAGGGATGTGAACCACACCTTAGGGGTGTTCCTCAGGTATAAATGTATTGGTCTTTCCCTTTTTCGGGGTCTTTCTTCATCCTGACTGCTCGCATGTTGATTGATCTTTTCTTTGCTAAGAAAATAAAAACCTTGTCGGCCGGCAGAAGTTCTCTATTTCATTCTTCACCAGCAACAGAGAAAATTTCCACTACACTATCATCAAAAGTTTTGTGATAATCTGACTGTGGTCAAGATATGCAGGACTGTGTCTTTGACCACAATGTGCAGGAAATTGTTGTTTTATATTTTGGGCATTTCTTGGACTATCAAAACTTCTTTTGATAACTTTTTGTCAAGAGGTTCCACAGGTGCTACATGCAAAGTTTCGTGCAAATCGGTCAAATCGCCTAGGAGGAGTTCAAAAAAGTTTTTCTTTTCTGGCGATTTTGCGAATGAAAATTTACCGCAAAAGTTGTACCGCAATTCAGCACAATTGAGGGAACACATAGATGTAAGGTTTAAAAATGTGCAACATATTATGGCCAAAAACACTTTTGTTTTGATAATAACGCCACCTGCTGGTCATTTTTTGGTGTGTGAGTTACAGGGGCCAGTCTTGACCACCCCTATGAATTTCAGTGGTGGAAATTCAGGACGACAATAGATTATGAAATTTTCGCCAGGTGTGACGTATATTCCAAGTTTGGTTAGTTTTGGGGTATGTTCAGATGATCATTTTGGACAAAAAAGTGGTAATTCGAAAAACAATAGGGGCCTTGCAGGTTTCCTTGCTCGGGCCCTAATTAAAGCTGCAAGCAGCGATGAATGGGCCCTCGCAGTTCACGCTCGTCGGGGCATGCCACGTAGACGTAATCAGAGCGAAACCCTGTACATGTGCTAACAATTTGGAGTAGATGGCAAATTGTATGTTGAAGTTATAAGGACTCGGTGGATTATGGCGAAGCATCAAAATGGACTGCACCACCACGGCCACCAGGTATGACGTAGGTGAAAGCTTTTGATAACTTTTCATCTTTAATGTCTGAGGATGATACTCACTGAATGTGAAGTCTATGGTGTAAAATCTATAGGAGGAATTTGTTAAAATACACTGCCTATAAAAAGTATTCACCCCCCTTGGCATTTTTTAAGTTTTGTTGCCTTACAACCTGGAATTAACATGGATTGTTTGAAGATTTGCATCATTTAATTTACAGAACATGCCCACAACTTTGAAGATGTTTTTTTTTATTATTATTATGAAGCAAACAACAAATAGGACAAAATAACAGAAAAAGTCAATGTGCATAACTATTCACCCCCCTAAAGTCAATATTTTGTAGAGCCACCTTTTGCGGCAATCACAGCTCCAAGTCGCTTTGGATAAGTCTCTATGAGCTTGCCACATCTTACCACTGGGATTTTTGCCCATTCCTCCTTGCAAAACTGCTCCAGCTCCTTCAAGTTGGATGTTTGCGCTTGTGAACAGCAATTTGTTAAGTCTGACCAGAGATTTTCTATTGGATTGAGGTCTGGGCTTTGACTAGGCCATTCCAACACATTTACATGTTTCCCCTTAAACCACTCAAGTGTTGCTTTAGCGGTGTGTTTGGGGTCCTTGTCCTGCTGGAAGGTGAACCTCCGTCCTAGCCTCAAATCATGCACAGAGTGGTACAGGTTTTGCTCAAGAATATCCCTGTATTTAGCACCATCCATCTTTCCCTCAACTCTGACCAGTTTCCCAGTCCCTGCTGCTGAAAAACATCCCATCAGCATGATGCTGCCACCACCATGTTTCACTGTGGGGATGGTGTTCTTTGGTGAGGTGATGTGTTGGGTTTGCACCAGACATAGTGTTTTCTTTGATGGCCGAAAAGTTAAATTTTAGTCTCATCAGACCAGAGCACCTTCCTCCATACATTTTGGGAGTCTCCCACATGCCTTTTCACAAACTCAAAACGTGCCATACTGTTTTTTGCTGAAAGTAATGGCTTTCTTCTGGCCACTCTGCCATAAAGCCCAACTCTGTGGAGCGTACGGCTTATTGTCGTCCTATGTACAGATACTCCAGTCTCTGCTGTGGAACTTTGCAGCTCCTCCAGGCTTACCTTAGGTCTCTGTGCTGCCTCTCTGATTAATGCCCTCCTTGCCTGGTCCGTGAATTTTGGTGGGTGGCCGTCTCTTGGCAGGTTTGCTGTTGTGTCATGTTCTTACCATTTGGTTATGATAGATTTGATGGTGCTCCTGGGGATCATCAAAGATTTGGATATTTTTTATGACCTAACCCTGACTTGTACTTATCAACAACATTGTCCCTTACTTGTTTGAAGAGTTCCTTGGTCTTCATGGCAGTGTTTGGTTAGTGGTGCCTCTTGCTTAGGTGTTGCAGCCTCTGGGGCCTTTCAAAAAAGCTGTGTATATGTACTGACAGATCATGTGACACAGATTGCATACAGGTGGACATCATTTCACTAATTATGTGACTTCTGAAGGTAATCGGTTGCACCAGAGCTTTTTATGAGCTTCATAACAAAGGGGGTGAATACATATGCACGTGCTAATTTTAATTTTTTTATTTCTAAAAAATAGTTTTATGTATATATTTTTCTCATTTCACTTCACCAACTTAGACTGTTGTGTTCTGATCCATCACATAAAATTCAGATTAAAAAAAACTGAACTCAAGGCTCTAATGTAACAAAATAGGTAAAAAGCCAAGGGGGGTGAAGACATTTTATAGGCAGTGTACAAGTCATGGAAATGTTTCAAAATTGCGGCGAAAATCAAAATGGGCAACTTAGTATTGATACATAGACGCATTCAGGGCGACAACCTCTACATGTTTGAGCAATTTGGTATAGATGGGAAATTGTATGTAGAAGTTATAAGGACTTAAGGCCACGCCCACCAGGTATAATGCAGGAGGGTTGACAGATGCTACATGACAAGTTTGGTGCAAATCAGTCAATTCGCCTAGAAGGAGTTCGAAAAAGTATGTTTTTACTGTGAAGGTGGGCGTGGCCTACATCACACAATTCAGCTCAATTTAGGGAACACATAGCTATAAGGCTTAAAAATGTGCGACATATTAAGTGGGAGTTATTGTCCAAAAACGCTTTTGTCTTGATAATGGCACCACATGCTGGTCATTTTTGATGTGTTACAGGGGCCACTCTACACCACCCCTATGAATTTCATTGACATAAGTGTTATGGTGTGTGCACAGTGGCAACTATTTAATTAGACTGTCACCACAGGGCCACCTAGTGGCAGATTGGCAACACCTTCGTCAACTATCCTCAGGAGGGCATTGGCAATAACTGTACAATGTTTCGTTTCGTTTTAATCCGACCAACTGATGTGGAAATATAAAATGCTTAAATTTAACGAGCGCCACCTATGCCTACCCAGTAGTAACCTGACTTTCATGTCATTCTGACACACCAGTGTGGAGATATGCAACACTTCCTGTTTTGAGCAAAATCTGCAGGAAGTTGTTATTTAACTTGAGTATTCTTTGGAATATCAAAATTCTTTCGATAACTTTTTGTCAGAAGGGTCCACAGAGTTTGATGCAAATCAGTGAAATTGCCTGGGTGAAGGTGAAAAAGTAGGTTTGCGAAATTTTGCGAAACCCCCCCCCCCAAAAAAAACAGTAGGCAGAAATGGGCGAGGCCTAAATAAAGTATATGGGAGTTATAAGCAAAAACGTACTTTCCTTTAGTATTCCGTCACCTAGTGGTGGAATTTCATGACGACCATAGATTATTTAACCAATAGTGGCGCAGCAGGTTTCCCTGCTGGGGCCCTAATAATACTTATAATTTCAAAAGGGACCTCGCAGGTCTGTGACCTGCACAGGCCAAAATAATACCTCACAAAACACAAGAACATTTGACAAAACACAGTAACATTTTACAGAATACAGTTATGAAAGACAAAAATATTTCACACAACAAGATAACATTTCACTAATCACTATAACAATTCGCAAAACATAACAAGATATTACATAACAAAAACATTTCAGGAAACAATAACAAAACACAGTAACATTTCACAAGACAAAATGAAATAACACAATAGCATTTCACTAAACACAGAAACAAAAAGATTATAAAATGTATCAAAACAATGGAATAATGGAATTAAAAAAACACAACATTTTATAGAGCACAGTAATAAAACACAATAACATTTCAAAAAAACAATTACATTTTACAAAACACAGTAACAAAACACAGTGACATTTCATTAAAGACAGTAACAAGACACATTGCTTCACAAAACACAATAACATTTCACAAAACACAAAAACATTCTATCAAACACAGTAACGAAATACAATAAGATTTCACAAAACACAGTAACAAAACACAATAACATTTAACAAAAAGTAATAACATTTTAAAGAAAACAGTTACAAAACACTAACATTTCACAAAACACGATAAAATTTCACTAATCACTATGACACAACAAGATATCAAAAAACCAAAAAAAATTCAGAAAACAATAACAAAACAGAGTAACATTTCACAAAACACAACACATTTTAAAGAACAGTAATGAAACACAATAACATTTCACAAAATACAGTAAGAAATTACAATAACATTTCACAAAACACAAACACATTTTAAAGAACACAGTAACGAAAGACAATAAAATTTCACAAAATACAGTAACAAATCATGATAATATTTCACAAAACATAAACAAAACACGATAACCTTTCACAAAACCCAGTAACGAAACACAATAACATTTCACAAAAAACAATTACATTTCAAAAAACACAGTAGCAAAACATTGCTTAACAAAAGACGATAACATTTCACAAAACACAAAAACACACACTAACATTTCACAAAACATAAACACATTTTAAAGAACACAGTAACAAAACCCAATAACATTTCACAAAACACAAAAACATTTTATAAAACAGAGTAACGAAACACAATAACATTTCACAAAACACAAACATTTTACAGAGCACAGTAACAAAACACAATAACATTTCACAAAAAACAATTACATTTGACAAAACACAGTAACAAAACACAGTAACATTTCATAAAACACAGTAACAAGACACATTGCTTCACAAAACACGATAACATTTCACAAAACACAAAAACATTTTATAGAACAGAGTAACGAAACTCAATAAGATTTCACAAAACAGTAACAGAACACAATAACATTTCACAAAATAGGATAACATTTGAAGAACACAGTAACAAAAGACAATAACTTTTGACAAAACACAAAATTTAAAGAACAAAGTAACAAAACACAATACTTCAGTAAACAATAACATTTTATAGAACACAGTAACAAAACACAGTGATAGTTCACTAAACATGATAACATTTTTAAGAGTACAGTAACAAAACACTAACATTTCACAAAACACTAACATTTTACAGAGCATAGTAACACAATATGATAACATTTGTCACAATATCGAAAGACAATAATACTTCACAAAACACAAAAACAATTTAGAGAGCACAATAAAAAACAAAATAACATTTCACAAAACACGATAACATTTCACAACACAACATTTTAAAGAACACAGTAACAAAACACAATAATACTTTAAGAAACACAGTAACATTTGTTAGAACAATGTTACAAAACACAATACCATTTCACTAAACACAATATCATTTAAAGAACATAGCAACCAAACACAATAACATTTCAAAAAAAACGATGACATTTCAAATCACTATGACATTTCGAAAACATAACAAGATATCAAAACAAAAACATTTCAGGAAACAAAATGAATAACACAATAACATTTCACTAAATACAGTGATAAAACACAATAACATTTCACAAAACAGAAACACAGAAACAAAACACGGTGACATTTCACAAAACCCAAACACATTTTAAAGAACATAGTTCAGTCAGACAACTCTGAAAAGGGAACACATTTATTATTGAGCATATGGCGAGCTGAAGCACAGCGTAGTTATCTTAGCAGGGCAAGCTGAAGCACAGCGTAGTTATCTTAGCAGGGCAAGCTGAAGCACAGCATAGTTCTTTTAGCAGCAAGCTGAAGCACGACATAGTTCTTTTAGCAGCAAGCCGAAGCACAGCATAGTTCTTGTAGCAGCAAGTCGAAGCACGGCATAGATCTCTTAGCAGGCAAGCTGAAGCACAGCATAGTTCTTTTAGCAGGCAAGCCGAAGCACGGCATAGTTATATTAGCAGGTTAGCTGAAGCACAGCATAATTCTCTTAGCAGGGCAAGCCGAAGCACGGTATAGTTCTTAAGCAGGGCAAGCTGAAGCACAGCATAGGTATCCTTGAGCATGGATGCAGCAGGTTTGGCGTCAGGCTCTGTCTCAGTAATCGTTCCCTGAATGATCTGAGCCAGACATTACAGGGAATGAAGCAGACCCCAAAACTGCAACCCCCAAAACACGCTTGAGATACAGAGCCTGACGTTGCGAGCTGATGACGTCGGAGCTTGCCATGGCCAGGCGATTCCCCGTAGCTGGAGCCTGAATAAGGGAACAGAAGCAGAGATTGACGGAACTGACCTCTGAGGAACCTGAGGAGAACGAGAAATTAGAGTGAAAAAACTCCCCAGCAATCCACCTGACAACATTTTTAGAGAGGCGAGCGTGTGAAGCAGCAGAGCATTATTAAAGGCAGGTTACATGGCATGGGCACTCATGATTTTTTTTTTTTGAAACGATTGATTAACCTTACGCAAAAGCTGGTCTTAAGTGCGAATTTTGTTTACATCCGCCATGCTTTCACACTCAACGTGCTGACATTTGGCCGATCAAATGCGGCCCTGGACACATGGGCCATGCATGCACACCGTTTTAGCCAATCAGATGACGCCCAGCTCTGCTCACGTTCCTACACGAGAATTAGTAGCCAGAGTAAACAGGATGGCGGAGCAGGAGAGCAGAACGGTGAAAATGCAGACGAAATGCTTGTGGCAAAAAGAAATAGCAGCTCCGCGGTTTGGAGATACTTTGGATTCAAGCCAGAAGACAATTTACAGACTCAGGTACTGTGCAGGACCTGCAGAACAGTTGTAGCAACGTCCAGAGGTAACACCACCTGCTGCACCACCATAAAGAGCTGCACGAGCAATTAGCCAGTCAGTGTAAAGCGCGAACGTAGAGCATCAGTCAGTAACGCGACCATCACTGCAGCAACTGTACATGTGGAAATTAATGTTAAAGAGTTTTTTCTTTTTTCAATAAAAGCGTGCTCAAAATTTTCTATTTTTTATTTAATTGTCATCAGCAATTAAGTGTCTAAGAGTACCTAAAACCAGGGAACTGTTAATGCAGAAATCTGAAAGACACAGGAACTGTATGCAAACTTAAATATTTTCTTATTTATCGCAAGTCATAATGTCATCGCAATATTGAAGGGTGTCATCGCACGTCGCACATTTGCTCATATTGTGCAGCCTACTTGCACAGCCTGGGGTCACTATCTTTAAGGAAATAGAAAATGCCCACAGTCGACCATCCCCCTATTGGACAATTCAGAGCGCAAATGAGGATTTTGCCAGATTAATGTCTTGCCCTGATAGATAGCGAAAATAGAAAAACAAACAAAGCATTACATAATTGCCTACCATCAGCTTAATATCTGATCCATAAAGCAAAAGAAAAGGGGCGGATCTGTGCTTTACCTGAGATTATCTGGCTCCTGAACGCATCAGGAATTGCCCCAGCTGAGTAGCCGGCGCAGGAACGGCAGTTCCCAGAGTCCTCCGGGGCAGCGCGAGAGGCTCCGCCGATGACGTAGACGGATGCGCACCTGACGCGGAAGTGGATGGGAGACCTGCGGAATTAGACTCGAGCACGACAAGGCAGTTATTCAAGCCAATAAGAGATATTTTTAATGTCGGACAGAGCCGACAACACTTCGGCGTTAGCGGAGGAGCTGCAGAGCGGGAGCGGGCAACTTATCTTTCTTCCTGGGGGGCCCGGCTGATTAAGCCCTGCGCTTCTTAGGCAGAGTTTTTTCCCTTTCTTCCTAGCGGCAGGGAGATCCGGCACCGGACCCTCAATCGCACCGGGGACATTATAACAAGATACTCAAACAATTCATCGTGACCAAAGCCAGGTGGGGCGGATACGCCGTTGGCGTAAAGCGCTTCCAGAATCCGGACTACGGGCCATTCATGGAGTTGCCGCTGAACCAGACGCGAGCTGCGGCGAGGAGGAGACATGATCAGGAGGAAGAACAAAGGCATGACAGAGAGCAAAAACCTCATGGGCAGCAGCAGCGAGATGCGCAAGTGGGGCAGCAGCAAGGCAGCAGTGAAGAAGCAGCAGAGCAGCAGCATAGCAGCAGAGCAGCAGCATAGCCAAGAACGAGCAGGTATCTGGAGGGGATTTAAATAGCCCGCCCTATTAGGATAGGGGGAGCATGTGATTGCTCAGCTGATCATGATGGGCGCGGCTTTCTGAGTTGGCTGCCTGAACTAGCTTCGCAGGCTTTGCATCATTAACGAAACACAATAACATCTCAAAAAACACGATAACATTTTAAAGAACACAGTAACAAAACACAATAACATTTCACAAAAAATAACATTTTACAGAACAGTGACAAAACACAATAACATTTCACAAAACACATTAACATTTTACAGACCACAGTTACAAAAAACAATACCATTTCACAAAGAAAATGACATCTCACAAAACACAATTACATTTCACAAAACACGATAAATTTTGAAGAACACAGTAACAAAACGCAATAACATTTCACAAAACACGATTACATTTGATAAAACACAGTAACGAAACACAATAACATTTCAAAAAATAATAACATTTTACAGAAAACAATGACAAAACACAATAACATTTCACTAATCACTATGACATGTCGAAAACATAACAAGATATCAAAACAAAAACATTTCAGCAAACAAAATGAAATAACACAATAATATTTCACAAAATAGAGTAACAAAACACAATAACATTTCACAAAACACAATTACATTTAAAAAAACACGATAACATTCTACAGAGCACAGTAACAGAACACAATAACATTTCACAAAAAACAATTACATTTTACAAAACACAGTAACAAAACACAAAAACATTTTATCGAACACAGTAATGAAATACAACAAGATTTCACAAAACACAGTAACAAAACACAGTAACATTTCACAAAACACGATTACATTTCATAAAACACAAACAAAAAACAATAACATTTAACAAAAAGTATTTTAAAGAACACAGTAACAAAACACAATACTTCAGAAAACAATAACATTTTATAGAACAGAGTAACGAAACACTAACATTTCATAATACACGATAACATTTTAAAGAACACAGTAACAAAACACAATACTTCAGAAAACAATGACATTTTATAGAACAGAGTAACGAAACACAATAACATTTCACAAAACACGATAACATTTTAAGGAACACAGTAACAAAACACTAACATTCACAAAAAACAATTACGTTTTACAGAACGAAGAAACAAAACACAATAACATTTCAAAAAATAATAACATTTTACAGAAAACAATGACAAAACACAATAACATTTCACAAAACACGATGACATTTCACTAATCACTATGACATTTCAAAAACATGACAGGATATCAAGACAAACATTTCAGGAAACAAAATGAAATAACAATATAACATTTCACAAAATACAGTAACAAAACACAATAACATTTCACAAAACACAAACACATTTTAAAGAACACAGTAATGAAACACAATAACATTTCACAAAACAGAAACAAAACACGGTGACATTTCACAAAACACAATTACATTTCACAAAACACAAACACATTTTAAAGAACATAGTAACAAAACACAGTAACATTTCAAAGAACACAATAACATTTGAAAGAACACAGCAACAAAAGACAATAATAATTCAAAAAACACAACATTTTACAGAGCCTAGTACCAAACACAATAACATTTCACAAAAAACTATTATTTTACAAAGCACAGTAAGAAAACACAGTAACATTTCATAAAACACAGTAACAAGACACATTGCTTCACAAAACACAATTACATTTCAAAAAACACAAACACATTTTAAAGAACACAGTAATGAAACACAATCACATTTCACAAAACAGAAACAAAACACGGTGACATTTCACAAAACACAATTACATTTCACAAAACACAAACACATTTTAAATAACATAGTAACAAAACACAGTAACATTTCAAAGAACACAATAACATTTTAAAGAACACAGCAACAAAAGACAATAATAATTCAAAAAACACAACATTTTACAGAGCACAGTAACAGAACACAATAACATTTCACAAAAAACTATTATTTTACAAAGCACAGTAAGAAAACACAGTAACATTTCATAAAATACAGTAACAAGACACATTGCTTCACAAAACACAATTACATTTCAAAAAACACAAACACATTTTACAGAGCACAGTAAGAAAACACAAGAAGATTTCACAAAATACAGTAACAAAACACAATAACATTTAACAAAAGATGTAAACATTTAAAGAACACAGTAACAAAACACAATACTTCAGAAATTAACAACAATTTACAGTACACAGTAACAAAACACAATAACATTTCACAAAAAGTAATAACATTCTAAAGAATACAGTGACAAAACACTAACATTTCACAAAACACGATAAAATTTCACTATCACTATGACATTTTAAAAACATAACAAGATATCACAAAACAAAAACATTTCAGGAAACATTAACATTTCACAAAGCAAAATTAAATAACACAATAACATTTCACAAAACACAGAAACAAAACGCAATAACTTTTCACAAAATACAGTTACAAAACACGATAACATTTCCCAAAACACAGTAACAAAACACAATAACATTTCACAAAACACGATAACATTTTACAGAGCACAGTAACAAAACACAATAACATTTTACAAAAAACAATTAAATTTTACAAAACACAGTAACAAAACAATAACATTTCACAAACCACGATAACATTTCACAAAACACAAAAACATTTCATAGAACAGAGTAACGAAACACAATAACTGGAGACCTGTTACGGGAGTTAGAGTCTGCCAAATCTGAGGGCTACTTACCTGGTCTCTCATACCTGGACACTGCCAGGGGGGTCAACCCTATCGTTGAAAGACCCCATCCTCTTAAATAGTGTCGAGGTTTTTCGAAGCAAGTCGCTCGAAGAGCCTAAGACTTTTCTTAAAGAAAACGGTATCTGCTTTAGGTGCTGCTCTTCTACTGCTCACTTTGCAATGAACTGTGAAGTGGCCTTAAAGTGCAAAGAATTTGAGAGAGATGCCACATTGCGGCACTACACCCTGGACCTGCTCCATGGGACATTAGAGACCCCTCCTTAGAGCATGGCGGGGAGGGGGAAGGAGAGGCACCTCAGTCAGCAGTCACATCTAGGTGCACAGAAGTTTGCGACAGAGGTAAGCAACCTAGATCTTGTTCTAAGATCTGCCTTGTGAAGGTCTACCCCAAGGCATATCAAGACAAAGTCATTAAGGTCTATGCTATGCTATTATTATATTATCAAAGTAACAAGTCATTAGCCAGGTCCGAATTCTTCAACCTCTTACAAATTAATGGGTTAGACTCGCCATACACACTGCACACATGTGCAGGTACTACTGAAACATCAGGCAGAAGAGCTACATGGTTTATGGTGGAGTCGTTGGATGGAATGACAAGGGTAATGCTTCCCAAGCTCATAGAGTGCAATCACATGCCAGATGATCGGTCGGAGATCCTGACACCTGCAGCTGCGCAGCATCATGCTCACCTGAAGTCCATAGCCCATAAGAATCCATACCTAGCTCCAGAGGCTCAGATATTGCTCCTTCTAGGACGCGACATCCTTCAGGTTCATAAGGTCAGAGAGCATCGCAATGGTCCTCCCTACGCAAGGCCCACAAGCCAGAGGCTGTCACTGCCTTCCGGACCAACGTGCTTGAAAACAGGCGTCCGTCCCTCCTTCTCCATGCCTCAAGCACCTTAAGGTAAAGGAAAAGTTTGGCACCACAGTCCTCGATGACTGCAGCCTCGGCAGGTCAATCTTTGAAAGAACCAAGGATGATGATGAAGTGGGTCTCTCCATCGAAGACAAGCTTTTCTTGGAGCTCATGGGTCAGCAAAGACTTTCTTGAGACCTGTCTCTGAGACGTTTCTTCTCAAGAGTGCGGAAGACACAGAGTGAATTTAGTTCTCACTATTATTCAGACATGTGTTGGGACCCTCACATGGGTCTGATATCAGAACAACCTTAATTGCACTAACAAAGGAAAATGCATTGACCCTAACGTCCAGTAGGTGGCGCCTGCTTGACACAGCCCTCCACAGGTTTGGCAACTCCCATCTCCCATTGTTCGATTGCACCTGAATGCGTCGTCACATCCACAATGACCGGATGAACGGAGAAAAATAAGACCAACTGTGTGCCCATCTCTTCGCCAGTCCCAGAGTTACGTGTTGCTGTAAGCTACGGCTTTCGTCAGTGCAACCGTTACTCAAAGGGAGCAACCATGCGTTTGGATTTTAACTGCCGAAGGCCGCAGTGTTTCACCTCGCTGGACGAGTCAGACTGCCGTGCGTTACCAAACACGCTCCGGATCCAGGATAGTAGCTGTACAACCAGTCGCTTTCACCACCTGCAGAAGGAGGATTTTTCCCCAGAAAACGTCCATTTTCTCCATGCCTGTGTCAACCACGCTGTTTTTAACAGCCCACGCAGGACGCTGCAACCACCTTTAATCCACGTCGAGGAAGCTAGCTGGATTATGGAAGACGCAATTATGAGTGAGGCTTATTTAATTAGTGTCTGGGCAGATGCTAAGAGTTTTGTGACATGTTATCATTTTTTGAGACATGTTATCATGTTTTATGACATGTTATTGTGTTTTGTGACATATTATCGTTTTTTGTGACTGTGTTTTGTGACATGTTATCATGTTTTATGACATGTTATGGTGTTTTGTGACATGCTATCGTGTTTTTATAAATGATGCGAAGCCTGCAAAGCTAGTTCAGGCAGCCAACTCAGACTGCGCCCATCATGATCAGCTGATCAATCACATGCTTCCCCTATCCTAATAGGGCGAGCTATTTAAATCCCCTCCAGATACCTGCTCGTTCTTGGCTATGCTGCTGCTCTGCTGCTTCTTGACTACTTCCTTGCTGCTGCCCCGCTGCCCTCGCATGCTGTCCATGAGGTTTTTGCTCTCTGTCATGCCTTTGATCTTCCTCCTGATCATGTCTCCTCCTCGCCGCAGCTCCCATCTGGTTCAGCGGCAACTCCATGAATGGCCCGTAGTCCAGATTCTGGAAGCGCTTTACGCCAACGGCGTATCCGCCTCACCTGGCCTCGGTCACGATAAATTGTTTGAGTATCTTGTTATAATGTCCCCGGTGCAATTGAGGGTCCGGAGCCAGATCTTCCCATCGCTAGGAAGAAAAGGGGAAAAAACTCCGGCTAAGAAGCGCGGGGCAAAATCAGCCGGGCCCCCCAGGAAGAAAAATAAGTTGGCCGCTCCCGCTCCACAGCTCCTCCGCCTAACGCCGAAGTGTTGTCGGCTCTGTCCGACATTAAAACATCTCTTACTGGCTTGAATAACCGCCTTGTCGTGCTCGAGTCTAATTCCACAGGTCTCCCATACACTTCCGCGTCAGGTGCGCATCCGTCAACATCATCGGCGGAGCCTCTCGCGCTGTCCCGGAGGACTCTGGGAACTGCAGTCCCTGCGCCGGCTACTCAGCTGGAGCTATTCCTGATGCGTTCAGGAGCCAGATAATCTCAGGTAAAGCACAGATCCTCCCCCTTTCTTTTGCTTTATGGATCAGATATTAAGCTGATGGTAGGCAATTATGCAATGCTTTGTTTGTTTTTTCTATCTTTTCTATCTATCAGGGCAAGACATTAATCTGGTAAAATCCTCATTTGCACCTCTGAATTGTCTGATAGGAGGATGGTCAACTGTGGGGATTTTCTATTTTCCTTGAAGATAGTGACCCCAGGCTGTGCAAGTAGGCCTGCACAATATGAGCAAATGTGCGACGTGCGATGACACCCTTCAATATTGCGATGATGATATGACTTGCGATAAATAAGAAAATATTTAAGTTTGCACACAGTTCCTGTGTCTTTCAGATTTCTGCATTAACAGATTCCCTGCTTTTAGGTACTCTTAGACACTTAATAGCTGATGACAATTAAATAAAAAATAGAAAATATTTGAGCACGCTTTTATTGAACAAAACTCTTATAACATTAATTTACACATGTACAGTTGCTGCAGTGACGGTCGTGTTACTGACTGCTGCTCGACGTTTGCGCTTTACACTGATTGGCCTTAATTGCTTGTGCAGCTCTTTATGGTGGTGCAGCAGGTGGTGTTACCTCTGGACGTTGCTACAACTGTTCTGCAGGTCCTGCACAGTACCTGAGTCTGTAAATTGTCTTCTGGCTTGAATCCAAAGTATCTCCAAACCGCGGAGCTGCTATTTCTTTTTGCCACAAGCATTTCGTCGGCATTTTCACCGCTCTGTTCTCCTGCCTCCGCCATCCTGTTTACTCTGGCTACTAATTCTCGTGCAGGAACGTGAACAGAGCTGGGCGTCATCTGATTGGCTAAATGGTTTGCATGCATGGCCCATGTGTCCAGGGCCGCATTTGATCTGCCAAATGTCAGCACGCTGAGTGTGAAAGAATGGCGGATGTAAACAAAACTATCGCACTTCAGACCAGCTTTTGCGATGGGTTTATCGCGCATGTTCACATCGCGGCGACGATGAAAATACGATTAATCGTGCAGGCCAATCACATGCTCCCCCTATCCTAATAGGGCGGGCTATTTAAATCCCCTCCAGATACCTGCTCGTTCTTGGCTATGCTGCTGCTCCGCTGCGACATTTGTGACATTTTATCGTGCTTTGTGACATGTTATCGTATTTTGTGACGTTGTATTGTGTTTTTTGACATGATATTGTGTTTTGTGAGAAGTTATCGTTTTTTGTGACTGTGTTTTGTGAAATGTCATCATGTTTTGTGACATGTTTTCATGTTTTGTGAGCTGTTATCATGTTTTGTGACTGTGTTTTATGACATGTTATTGTGTTTTGTGACATTTCATTGTGTTTTGTGACATGATATTGTGTTTTGTGACATTTTATTGTGTTTTGTGACATGTTATCGTGTTTTGTGACATGTTATCGTGTTTCATGAGTGTGTTTTGTGACTGTTTTGTGACATGTCATCGTGTTTTGTGACATGTTTTCATGTTTTGTGACATATTACCATGTTTTGTGACTGTTTTGTGACATGTTATCATGTTTTATGAGTGTGTTTTGTGACATGTTATCATTTTTTGTGACGTTATCGTGTTATGTGACTGTTTTGTGACATGTTTTGTGACATGTCATCGTGTTTTGTGACATGTTTTCATGTTTTGTGACATATTATCATGTTTTGTGACTGTTTTGTGACATGTTATCATGTTTTATGAGTGTGTTTTGTGACAGATTAGCGTTTTTTGGGACATGTTATCGTGTTATGTGACTATGTTTTATGACATGTTATTGTGTTTTGTGACATTTCATTGTGTTTTGTGACATGATATTCTGTTTTGTGACATGTTATTGTGTTTTGTGATATGTTATTGTGTTTTGTGACTGTGTTTTGTGACATGTTATCGTGTTTTGTGACGGTGTTTTTGTGACACATTATCGTGTTTTGTTATCGCGTTTTGTTATCATGTTTTGTGACATGTTATCATGTTTTGAGACATGTTATCGTGTTTTATGACATGTTATTGTGTTTTGTGACTTGCTATCATATTTTGTGACATGTTCTTATATTTTATGACTGTTTTGTGACATTTTATCGTGTTTCATGACGTTATTGTTTTTTGTGACTGTTTTGTGACATTTTATCGTGTTTTGTGACATGTTATCGTGTTTTGTGACTGTGTTTTGTGACATGTTATCGTATTTTGTGACATGTTATTGTTTTTTGAGACGTTATCATCTTTTGTGACTGTTTTGTGACATGTTATCGTGTTTTTTGACTGTGTTTTGTGACATGTTATCCTGTTTTGTGACTATTTTTGTGACTTGTGTTTTGTGGCATGTCGACGTGTTTGTGACTGTGTTTTTTTTTGCATGGTATCTTTTTTTGTGACATATTATCATGTTTTGTGACATGATATTTAATTTTTTGACTGTGTTTTATGACTTGTTATCGTGTTTTGTGACTGTGTTTTGTGACTTTTTATCGTGTTTTGTGACTGTGGTTTGTGAGTATGTTTTGTGACTTGTTATCGTGTTTTGTGAGTATGTTTTGTGACTTGTTATCGTGTTTTGTGACTTGTCATGTTGTTTTCTGTTTTGTGACTGTGTTTTGTGACTTGTTATCGTGTTTTGTGACTGTGGTTTGTGAGTATGTTTTGTGACTTGTTATCATGTTTTGTGACTTGTTATCATGTTTTGTTACTTGTTACCGTGTTTTGTGACTGTGATTTAGTGACTTGTCGTTGTGTTTTGTGATTTGTTGACTTGTTTTGTGACTGTGTTTTGTGACTTGTGAAGTATTATTAGGGCCCAAGCAGGTCACAGACCTGCGCACATACAAAAATCTTATATCCACGCGTTCCCTGAATTGTGACGGAGCAGCAAGATGCAGCCTCACTGATTCTCCATTTCAACTTGTGGCAAAAGTGTGGACTTCAAACAATATACCAGTTTTTAAATTGTGTTGATAGGCCGAGTAAAGCCGGACTTGTGATAAATAATGTACGCGCCGCTTTTTCGCGAATTTTGCCGCTACGTTTAGTGCGTGTTTGGTGCAGGAATAAACTGTAAAAACAGGCTTTTCTCAGTAACGTGTCCGCAAACAGGAAGTGCTTGCAAGCAAAAAAACACGTGATACCTCCTTTCCTATTGGTGGAAAAAGCTACCACATCAACCAATCACAAAATTATATGGCAAATCACGTGATTTGGTTGCTGGGGAACGGGGACAGAGATAGTGTTAGTGACAGCGAGTTTTGAGAGTTGAGAGATTTGTGACATTTAGCGTGTTTGGAGTGTATAGATAGTGTGTTGTGTAGTGTGTTTAGTGTGTAGTGTAGTGTTTTTTTTCTTTTGTGTGTCAAAACGGTAAAAACAGGCTTTTCTCAGTAACGTGTCCGCAAACAGGAAGTGCTTGCAAGCAAAAAAACATGTGATACCCCCTCTCCTATTGGTGGAAAAAGCCACCACATCAACCAATCACAAAATTATATGGCAAATCATGTGATTTGGTTGCTGGGGAATGGGGAAGTTGTGGGGAGGGACGGCAGCGAGGAGGGACGGCAGCGAAGAGTGACAGCGATACTGACAGCGACAGAGACAGCGTTAGTGACAGCGAGTTTTGAGAGTTGAGAGATTTGTGACATTTAGCGTGTTTGGAGTGTATAGATAGTGTGTTGTGTTGTGTGTTTAGTGTGTAGTGTAGTGTTTTTTTTCTTTTGTGTGTCAAAACAATGAGGAGACTGCTGAATGTGGAGCAGGCAGTGCAGCTCCTCATTGAGCTGTGAGGACCTGAGGGAGGCCTGAGCCTGAGGCATTGCCTGCATTAAAATGTAAATAGTTACATATAACTTTGTAAATTTCAAAAACTTATGTACAAAATAAGCAAACAATAAAATAAAATTTGCATTCTAAGTAATAAAAAATGGTTCTGGTTCATATTTGGGGTTTTCACAGTAAAAAATCTAACTTTTTCCTACTCGGATTTTATGATTTTTGTGTGATTTTAGGTCCACTGTATTAATACAGTATGTCAAAATTAAAAAATAACTGTACAGTCACATAAATTAGGTTGCGCTGAGAAGAATGACACCAAACAAGGCAAGGTAAACAGGTGAATTATAAAGGTAAAATCAAAAGTAGTCAAAAATGGCCAATTATACCCTAGACCCCAGAGGGTTAAAAGAATACCGGTAAACTGGTGAACCGACAGGCACAGAGCGGATCTGAGCCGGTGAGTGGACCCAGAGCAAATGATACAGTAGCATACAGGAAGAACAAAGAACAAGGAATGGCAGGTTCAAACAACAGGTAAACAAAAGGCATGTAAAGGGAGAGGTCTGCTCTTTGGAGAGTGTGAGCAGTAGGGGGTCGGGGGCGTTATGGGGGGGCACACATTTAACATAGTGATCAAAGTGGGTCCAGACGTCCTTTGACCAGCTGGTGTTACGCAAATGTGTATCTGCAGGGTGCAGGAGACAGACAGAAATCAACATTTAGGTCTGGAGGTCAGAGGGACTGTTATCAGCAACCTTTTTTTTTTTTTTTTTTGGCCAATAGGAGATATGTGTTTGAGTACTCAAGTTCATATAGATTTAGGGTCATTCCTTTTCTTTGGTACGTGGAACAGTCCTGTTTGTGGTGTCTGTAGCTCTCTGTGGTCTGTGGGTGTTCTGGCAGGTGTTCCACAGCTTCTTCTGGGATGCGGTGCCAGCGATGTTTCTCTGCTACTTGGGAACAAGCTTACATCTTCTTCTGGGCCTCCGGTGCCAGCGTTGCTCCTCGGAAACTGGCGTTCATCTTCTTCTGGGCATCTGGTGCCAGCCTTGCTCCTCTGCTCCTAGGGAATGGCGTACCTCTTCTTCTGGGCCTCCGGTGCCAGCGTTGTCCTTCAGGTGGGAAGGTCATTTCCAGGGATGCAGCCAACACTTTATGGTGATGAGGAAAATGGCCCACTGGATGTAGAGGGACCCTGCTAATGTCTTCCGCCTGGTGAAGGTGTCTTCTTACAGTGGGATGCATAATTCAAGTGGAACGACCCTCACACTTGACTGCTGTGTTGGTGGTAGGCAGGACGTGTTGTGGTATTGGTCAGCAAGATTTCAGGGCATTTTTCTGCTGGAACTCTGATGCAGACCCGGTCTCCTGGTTGAAGGACATGGCACGGCTGGTCGCTAGGAAGGGGCCGAACAGCTTTTGCTTGTTTGTGGACAAACTGAACAGCAGAGGTTAATGCAGAGCACAATGTTCACATAAGCCCCTTTTAGATAGAAAAGGTGGCACATTTTCAGCAAGGTAAAGGCTGCAATGGGCCACCTTTTCTATCTAAAATGGAGGTGTAATATTCCACCTTTTCAAATAAGCCACCACTTTTCCGCCTCTGGGGTAGGCGTAAACATGTGACGTGATGTGAAGCACGAAGTTGGGCGTGAAGAGAAGCAGGTTGAATTAGTCTTCAAAATAAGAGCTTTACATTGCACCCCATCAGAGTTTAGAACTGGTTTCTTAGCGGGTGGGCTTTTAATTTGAAAGTAGCAACCGCTATTAGCTTGCCACTACAACAACAAGCGCACAACCAAGACAGCTACAGAGACCGAGGAGACGCTAGCATCTCCCGGATCTCAGCGGCTTTCCAGTTGCTCAACTTCGTGGATGAAGTGACGAACTGACTGCTGTGATCAGCTGTTTCCTGGTTGTAAAACTCCCCGGCTGTGGGTGCGCAACAGTGCACGTCATCGACACCTCCGCCTACCTCAGGATATGCCACCACATTGCCGCCACGGATTTACACTGCAATGGAGGCGCAAATAAGTGTACCCTTCGAGGGGCAAAATTGGTGGAACAAAACAGACCACCAATTTGCAGCTACCTGTCTAAATCCGCGGAGTGAGCAACCAAAAGGACGGCAAATTGGTGGCTTACTGCCCAGTATAAAAATGGCTATTGACTCATACATGGTATGGAGGTTCATCTTCTTCATCCTGAGTTGCTTGGCACGCATTTCGCTAAAGAAACAAATCAACCTTCTTACAGGCCCAGGCTTCGGCCCGGTTGGAGAACATATCTATACATACCAGAATATTCTCATATCCATTACATTATCAAATTAAAAGGAAGTTGGTGCCACAACGTGGCCGTCGTTGTGGACCTACACATTATTTACATTTTTACATCCATGGGAATGCCTCAGTTAATGCTTCTTCAAATCAGCAGATTCTTGTGAAAAGAGAACATTGTTAGGAGAAGCAAGATCGTCAGCGGTTAAGAAAGGACAGAGCTTTACAAGAACAGGAATACCAATTTTGGCAGCTGCTTTGGCTGCATGATCAGCTGGAGCATTGCCTCATGAACCAGGGTCCTTGGATTTGGTGTGAGCTTCACAACTAACAACAGCAAATAGATAAAAGAAATCATGTAAACAACCAAAAGCATATTTGGAGTCTGTGTAATTCGTGACAGTGTTACCTTTTGTTAGATAACAGGCTCTCTTCCGTGGAACCACTCAGCTACTTGGGCGGAACTTGAGGATGGCAGGGCGGTGCTATCAATAATTGAAAAAGGATCACAAATTGCATACCCTGCACATGGCACTCCATATTTCTCTATAAGCGGAGCCATCAGTGTAGAAAACTAGATCAGAGTTGAAAAAAGGAGTTTCTAAAAGGTCCGGATGAGGTTTAGAAGAACATAAAATTTGAAGTGGTGCAGCAAGCAAGGGAAAGTCAATTATCCATTGTCTACAATAACCTGTCATTCCAAAAAAAAAATCTTCATCTGTGACATATTTGTGGGTTTTGGCATTTCCACTATAGCTTTTATCTTGGGTGGAGTAAGGACTCTTGTAGAACCGGATAACGTGTGTCCTAAGTATTTCTGACACAATTAAGTCTTTTTTGGTAAGGTTTTGTGGCCCTTCACTGCTAAAGCCTTGAGAAAGACAACTGTGTCAGTCTCACAACCAGCAGCAGAGTGAGAGGCTAAATGCAAACAGATTCTGGCTATCTTCATGTAGAGGAACAGAGAAAATGCACTACAAAGGTCATGTACTGTATAATGAGTCAAATCTGGCTTGCCTGTTTGTTTTGTTTTGTTTTTTTAACAGGGTTAGGGTTAGGGTTAGGGTATAACATGGACTGTTACATGGCACTATTATCCCTTGGTTTGACATGTGGGACGGGAGATGTGGGACAAATGCCCTCTCGCTTTTCTTGATAGAGCTGATACTGCGAGATCCTTGGCAGGGGGGCATTCTGTTTTAGCAACATGTGTGCTGGCTCGGCTGTTTCAATCAAACCAATGTCATTAGAGGAAAAGGCCCACGCTGACGGGGGCACATTAGACACCACTCTATCATGGACTTTCCTTTTCTCTTCACCTATGGGTTGATTAGGATCTATCCAAGCAGCTAACAGTTCTGTTGTTATGTTGATTGATCTGTGAAAAAATGCCGTCTGGTCTGCAGTAGATGGTACAATTTAGTTTGCATAACAAATCTCATCCTAACAGATTCCTGGGTGTGGTATCTGACAAAACAAAGGAGTGGGAAGTATTGAAACTTTGCATTCTTTAAGTGAAAGGACCTATAGTAGGCTTTGATACAGGTAGACAAATGGAAATACATCCAACCCCCACAGCTCTAACTGTTTCTTCAGATACTTTCAAATGTGAAGATTTTGTTGGTTTTAATGTGGAACAAGAGAAGCTCTTGTGTCTATCAGGAATGACATTAATTCACATTTATCATTAAATTAGGTTCATCTCCTGTTTCGATTTGGTCACTGTCCTGACAGCTCCATTGGTTATACTGTGGTGTTGGTGAGTCTTCTATCTGGTTGCTTGATGGAGGTGCCTTGGGCAGGGTATGTGGGGCTGCTTTGTTGGGCATTTTCTTACCCAATGACCTGGCTCACCACATAAGAAGCAATTCTCATGGTTAGAGAAAGGTGGCCTGGGGCTTTGCTCATGGTGTGAGGGCCAGCGTCTTTGGCACCCCCTCTCTTTTTGGAAGCTTCCTCTGCCACTGCGTTCTCCTCCGTTGTTCCGCCTGTGTATTGAGACACTTGAGAAACCATTAGCATTTCATGCATTCTACATTCTCTTTGTTCTGTGTTATCCCAACCCTAATGGAGTTGTGCTATTTCTACCAATTCAGCCATTGGTTGTCTTGACCACTTAACTGTCAATTGTACCTTTGTCCTGATTTTTGGTTGAAGACTATTCACAAACAAATGTTGCATGTAACCAGTTGAAAATCTGACAATTTGACTTGGTGACAGACCACAATTGTCCTTTGCAGTTGTCATAATTTTTACATACAGCTCCCTCGGGCTGTCATCTTTTCCTTGTCTAATTTTTTGTAAGAGGAGTAAATTCAATTTGTTGCATTACCTCTCATTGAAATGCTAAAACTATGATGCTGTAAAGCATCTGAGCTTTCTCTGGTGTAATCCTGGACCACTCTGTGGGATCGCAGGGGATTTCACGATTTCACAAGCATCGATTACTTTGTCTTTCGAATTAGATGGCAAAGTCAGTTTTAATAAATGCATCATAGCAGGCATTTGGGGACTGTAGATCATGCATATTGAATAACATTCTTACAACCATTTATTTTATTTATTTATTTTACATCCTTGGGAAAATCTCAGACTATTCTTTTTAACTCCCTTCAGCTACAAGGTTTGTAGACAACTTCTTTTTCCATTGTAAGTTGTCAAGCTAATTTTGTTGGGTTAGTTTTCTTTGGTTTTCGAATGTTTCTTGTTGGAACCCACCCTTGTTCTTCTACCTGATTATTTATCTCAGGTCTTGGGTATTCAAAAACCCAGTCATTACCAGCGCTATCAACACTGGATTATTTTATCTCTCTTACAGGATAAAGGCTTTTTTAATTTGATCGTATTTCTTTGTTTTAGTGTTTCTACAGGAAATGTCTTATTGACTGTCCGGCTTAATCTTAGTCTGCGTTGTTTTTTTTCTTTTCTTTTTTTTCTTCTTGAGCTTTTTATTTTGATCTGTAAGAGAAACTATTTTAGATTCTGCATTACGGCGGTTACTGTCATCCCTCCAAAGCTTGAGGGAGGAGAAATGCATATCTTTATCCAATCTGGGAGAGTACTCAATTTCTCTCTCATTTTCCAATCTTATAATCATACTTAACGCAATTTAAACAAATGTTGCAACAAATGAATAAATCTTTCTCAGACCTTCTGCTGAAACAACTACCCATTTTCCTTCTCTAAGATCCCTCTGTACGAAAACAAATTACGTTCATACTCTCTTACTTTAACCAACAATTCACTTACAAATCTTTTCAATCAACTTTCTACTTAGAAGATACAAGTCATCCTTTTTTTCTGTAATGAGATTAAATCAGACCGTTACATAACGAGAATAAATCAGATCGTTACAGAATGAAAAATATACAGCCAAGTATTGGGATCTCTCATCCCAGAGATAACAAATTATTTCTACTACTTCCTACTGGTCCTACATAGGCCTATTTCTCATTGGGCAAACCTCTCGTTCCCCAAACAGACTCACGGGACTCTACCCGGTCTTTTCTCTATACCACAATGTTGATATTAAGTAGGATTTTAATCCCTAGATGCTTGGCCTTCAGGAAAGCGAGTCATCCTAAGACTAGGAAAACGCAAGCACAAAAGATTTGAAAACAGGCATTCCTATACATCTAAAAAACAACTTCCCAATAATATTCAATGGGTGAACCTCATTCCCCAACAGACTCACGGGACTCTACCCGGTCTTTTCCCTATATCACCATGTTGATATTAAGTAAGATTTTAACCCCTAGACCCCTAGGTCACGGCACCCAATTGTTGAAGAAATCATTCAAGTCCTGTTGAGTAGTTTGCTGCGGTGATGTGTTTATTCAAAGAATACCGGTAAACTGGTGAACTGACAGGCACAGAGCGGATCTGAGCCAATGAGTGGACCCAGAGCAAATCATACAGTAGCATTTTATATAGGAAGAACAAAGAACAAGGAATGGCAGGTTCAAACAATAGGTAAACAAAAGGCATGTAAAGGGAGGGGACTGCTCTTTGGAGAGTGTGAGCAGCAGGGGGTCGGGGGAGGTATGGAGGCACACCTTTAACATAGGTGAACAGCAGGGGGTGGGGGACGTTATGGGCGGGCACATATTTAATATAGTGATCAAGGTGGGTCCAGAAGTCCTTTCACCAACTGGTGTTATGCAAATGTGTATCTGCAGGGTGCAGGAGACAGACAGAAATCAACATTTAGGTCTGGAGGTCAAAGGGCTCCAAATGTGTATTTTCTTCCTCAGTAGTATCTGTCGACCCTCCTGACAAAAAGTTATCAAAAGCTTTCACCTACGTCATACCTGGTGGCCGTGGTGGTGAGGTCCATTCTGATGCTTCACCATAATCCAGCAAGTCCTTAATAACTTCAACATACAATTTGCCACCTACTCC
The DNA here is from genome assembly GCA_039737535.1 of Lagodon rhomboides. NCBI lineage: Eukaryota > Metazoa > Chordata > Actinopteri > Spariformes > Sparidae > Lagodon > Lagodon rhomboides. The sequence goes on from CM077801.1 coordinate 7,995,836, forward strand.
AAATTGCTTACACATGTACAGTGTATCGCTCTGAATATGTCTACGTGGCACACCCCTACAGCAGCATGCCCCGACGCGCGTGGACTGCAAGGGTCCGTTCATCGCTGCTTGCATCTTTAATTAGCCTGAGCACCGCCTTCCCTGAATTGTGCTGAATCTTGTGATGTAGGCCTCGCCCATTTCCCCCGTTTTTTCCGCTAATTCGCGAAATGTTGCAAACCATCTTTTTCAAACTCCTCTCAGGCAATTTCTCCGATTTGCACCAAGATTTGCGCACAGCATCTGTGGACACTCCTGACAAAAATTCATCAAAAGAATTTTGATATTCCAAACAATACTCAAGTTATTAAATAACAACTTCCTGTACATTTTGCTCAAAACACAAAGCGCTGCATATCTCCACACTGGTATGTCCGAATGACATGAAACTCAGGTTACTACTTCCCCATGAGTCCCTAAGGCTCTGTGCAAAATTTTGGGCGATGACCCCTAGGTGGCGCTCTTTAAATTGAAGTATTTTTAAATCTCGACATCTGTTGCTTGGATCAACATGAAACTTAGTACACTTATTGCCAATGCCCTCCTGAGGATAGCTGACCAAAGTGTTACCAATCTGCCACTAGGTGGCACTCTGGTGGCAGTCAAATCAAATATTTGGCACTGTGCCCACACCATAACATATCCACAATGTCAATGAAATTCATTGGGGTGGTATAGTCTGGCCCCTGTAACTCACATACCAAAAATGACCAGCAGGTCGCACTATTAACACAAAAGCGTTTTTGGCCAATAACTCCCACATAATATGTCGCACATTTTTAAACGTTATATCTACATATTCCCTGAATTGAGATGTGATGTAGGCCCCGCCCACTTTTGCGGTACATTTTGATTCACAAAATCGTGAAAACTGAAAGACGTACTTTTTCAAACTCCTACGCCATTTGACCGATTTGCACGAAATTTTGAATGCAGCATCCGTGGATGCTCCTGACAAAAAATCATCAAAAGAATTGTGATTGTCCAAAAAACTCCCAAAATATTAAACAACAATTTCCCGCACAATGTGATCAAAACAGACAGTTGCTGGAGTGCTTGTCGTTCTAGGGCTCCCACAGCACCCGTCACACAAAAAAACACAATAACATATCACAAAACACAATAACATGTCACAAAACAGAATATCATGTCACAAAACACAATGAAATGTCACAAAACACAATAACATGTCATAAAACATAGTCACATAACACGATAGCATGTCCCAAAAAACGCTAATCTGTCACAAAACACACTCATAAAACATGATAACATGTCACAAAACAGTCACAAAACATGAAAACATGTCACAAAACACGATGACATGTCACAAAACATGTCACAAAACAGTCACATAACACGATAACATGTCCCAAAAAACGCTAAACTGTCACAAAACACACTCATAAAACATGATAACATGTCACAAAACAGTCACAAAACATGAAAACATGTCAGAAAACACGATGACATGTCACAAAACAGTCACAAAACACAGTCACAAAACACGATAACGTCACAAAAAATGATAACATGTCACAAAACACACTCATGAAACACGATAACATGTCACAAAACACAATAAAATGTCACAAAACACAATATCATGTCACAAAACACAATGAAATGTCACAAAACACAGTCACAAAGCACAATAACATGTCATAAAACACAGTCACAAAACATGATAACAGCTCACAAAACATGAAAACATGTCACAAAACATGATGACATTTCACAAAACACAGTCACAAAAACACGATAACTTGTCACAAAACACAATATCATGTCAAAAAACACAATACAATGTCACGAAAAACAATAACATGTCACAAAACATGATAACATGTCACAAAATACGATAACATGTCACAAAACAGTCACAAAACACGATAACATGTCACAAAGCACGATAAAATGTCACAAAACACGATAACGTGTCACAAAATACAATAAAATGTCACAAAACACAATAACGTCATAAAACACGATAACATGTCTCAAAACATAACATGTCACAAAACACATTAACAAGTCGCAAAACACGATTACATGTCAAAAAACACAGTCATTAAAACACGATAACATGTCACAAAACACAGTCACAAAACTTGATAACAAAACTCGATAATATGTCACAAAACACGATAACTTGTCACAAAACACAATAACATGTCATAAAACACGATAACATGTCTCAAAACATGATAACATGTCACAAAACACGTTAACAAGTCCCAAAACACGATTACATGTCAATAAACACAGTTCAGTCAGACAACTCTGAAAAGGGAACACATTTATTATTGAGCATATGGCGAGCTGAAGCACAGCATAGTTCTTTTAGCAGGCAAGCTGAAGCACGGCATAGTTATCTTAGCAGGCAGCCTGAAGCACAGCATAGTTCTTTTAGCAGGCAAGACAGAGCATGGCATAGTTATCTTGGCAGGGCAAGCTGAAGCACAGCATAGGTATCCTTGAGCATGGATGCAGCAGGTTTGGCGTCAGGCTCTGTCTCAGTAATCGTTCCCTGAATGATCTGAGCCAGACATTACAGGGAATGAAGCAGACCTCCCCGATAGGATCATAGAGACAGAGTCCACAGGTGGATGCTGGGGAGGAGGTGGGTTGCAAACCCTATGGGCAGCAGCAGCGAGATGCTCAAGCGGGGCAGCAGCAAGGCAGCAGTGAAGAAGCAGCAGAGCAGCGGAGCAGCAGCATAGCCAAGAACGAGCAGGTATCTGGAGGGGATTTAAATAGCCCGCCCTATTAGGATAGGGGGAGCATGTGATTGGCCTGCACGATTAATCGTATTTTCATCGTCGCCGCGATGTGAACATGCGCGATAAACCCATCGCAAAAGCTGGTCTGAAGTGCGATAGTTTTGTTTACATCCGCCATTCTTTCACACTCAGCGTGCTGACATTTGGCCGATCAAATGCGGCCCTGGACACATGGGCCATGCATGCAAACCGTTTAGCCAATCAGATGACGCCCAGCTCTGTTCACGTTCCTGCACGAGAATTAGTAGCCAGAGTAAACAGGATGGCGGAGGCAGGAGAACAGAGCGGTGAAAATGCCGACGAAACGCTTGTGGCAAAAAGAAATAGCAGCTCCGCGGTTTGGAGATACTTTGGATTCAAGCCAGAAGACAATTTACAGACTCAGGTACTGTGCAGGACCTGCAGAACAGTTGTAGCAACGTCCAGAGGTAACACCACCTGCTGCACCACCATAAAGAGCTGCACAAGCAATTAAGGCCAGTCAGTGTAAAGCGCAAACGTCGAGCAGCAGTCAGTAACACGACCGTCACTGCAGCAACTGTACATGTGTAAATTAATGTTATAAGAGTTTTGTTCAATAAAAGCGTGCTCAAATATTTTCTATTTTTTATTTAATTGTCATCAGCTATTAAGTGTTTAAGAGTACCTAAAAGCAGGGAATCTGTTAATGCAGAAATCTGAAAGACACAGGAACTGTGTGCAAACTTAAATATTTTCTTATTTATCGCAAGTCATATCGTCATCGCAATATTGAAGGGTGTCATCGCACGTCGCGCATTTGCTCATATTGTGCAGGCCTACTTTGCACAGCCTGGGGTCACTATCTTCAAGGAAAATAGAAAATCCCCACAGTTGACCATCCTCCTATCAGACAATTCAGAGGTGCAAATGAGGATTTTACCAGATTAATGTCTTGCCCTGATAGATAGATAATATAGAAAAAACAAACAAAGCATTGCATAATTGCCTACCATCAGCTTAATATCTGATCCATAAAGCAAAAGAAAGGGGGAGGATCTGTGCTTTACCTGAGATTATCTGGCTCCTGAACGCATCAGGAATAGCCCCAGCTGAGTAGCCGGCGCAGGGACTGCAGTTCCCAGAGTCCTCTGGGACAGCGCGAGAGGCTCCGCCGATGATGTTGACGGATGCGCACCTGACGCGGAAGTGTATGGGAGACCTGTGGAATTAGACTCGAGCACGACAAGGCGATTATTCAAGCCAGTAAGAGATGTTTTAATGTCGGACAGAGCCGACAACACTTCGGCGTTAGGCGGAGGAGCTGTGGAGCGGGAGCGGCCAACTTATTTTTCTTCCTGGGGGGCCCGGCTGATTTTGCCCCGTGCTTCTTAGCCGGAGTTTTTCCCCTTTTCTTCCTAGCGGTGGGAAGATCTGGCTCCGGACCCTCAATTGCACCGGGGACATTATAACAAGATACTCAAACAATTTATCGTGACCGGGGCCAGGTGAGGCGGATACGCTGTTGGCGTAAAGCGCTTCCAGAATCTGGACTACGGGCCATTCATGGAGTTGAACCAGATGGGAGCTGCGGCGAGGAGGAGACATGATCAGGAGGAAGATCAAAGGCATGACAGAGAGCAAAAACCTCATGGACAGCAGCAGCGAGATGCGCAAGCGGGGCAGCAGCAAGGAAGTAGTCAAGAAGCAGCAGAGCAGCAGCATAGCCAAGAACGAGCAGGTATCTGGAGGGGATTTAAATAGCTCGCCCTATTAGGATAGGGGGAGCATGTGATTGATCAGCTGATCATGATGGGCGCAGTCTGAGTTGGCTGCCTGAACTAGCTTTGCAGGCTTCGCATCATTTATAAAAACACGATAACAAAACATAATAACATGTCACAAAACACCATAACATGTCATAAAACATGATAACATGTCACAAAACACAGTCATAAAAAACGATAATATGTCACAAAACACAATAACATGTCATAAAACATGATAACATGTCTCAAAAAATGATAACATGTCACAAAACACTATAATATGTCACAAAACACTTGTGACGGCCTCTGCTATCTATGCTGGGGGGGTTGTTCTGTCCGGTTGTTGGTTGGTCTGTTCTGCGTTCCAGGTTCAGCGGAGGTGGGGACTAATCAGGAAATGTGCTGCACCTGGGCCCGGTGGAGTGTATTTATTCCCACGCTGTCTGACGCTCACTCTCTCCATCTACGCCGTCTGAGGAGGATGCCCCGGCGTACCTCGTCTCTCCTCCCGTTCTTTGTTGCAGTCCTCGAGCCGGGCTGTAACAAGTGGGGGCTCGTCCGGGATTGTTGGCCCAGTTGATTGATCAAAGCTCAGGTGAGGCTTATGGGCGGATTTTTTTTTTGGTTTCTGTGAATGAAGTCCGATTGTAGCGTGACGTCAGTACACAGTTGTTGCTGGTTATGGTGTTTATGAATGAACGCTTAGGTGATCGCTCGGGAGTAGCGTTGACAAGGGCAAGTTTCCGTTTGATGAAGCCGCTGTTTGACGTGTTGAGTTACCTGTGAGCCGATTTTTTTTCTTAAAAGCAGTGGGTTCAGCAGCCAGCCGCGGCCATCGTAAGTTGCCGTTGTTTCTGTCCCTGTTAGGCTTAAGTGCGGACTCCCTTTGGTGTTCGCAGTGGGGGGTTGTAGTGTGGTGTGAACGTGGTTGGAGCAGTTTTTGCTCGGGAGCACGGCCGAGGCTGCGGGTGAGGTCGCCTATTGCTGGTTGCTTCGCCGGGTCTGCGGTAAGAAGTGCGTAAATACCCACCGCAACTAGCGCCTGAAGACTAGGTGGGGAGTTTTAGCTAGTTTGATTAGGCAGTTAGAGGGACAGGGCTATGGTGACGTTCAGGCTGTGGGCGGGGGCTGTGTGGGGCTCAGCGTGCTGCGAGTTTTGTCACAGGGGTCAAACAGACAGGGGACGGAGTAAAGGTGAGTGGTGATGAGAAATGGCGAGTGTGGAAGAGTTTTTGAAAGAGCCATCAGAGGTTCTGCTGGACGGCTTTTCACGCGAACAATTAGTCCATATTGCAGAACATTTTGATTTGGATGTTGGTGATAAGCGAATGAAGGAAAACATGAAAAACATTATCAAGGCTAATCTGTGTGATAAAGGGTATCTTGGACGCAAAACACTGGCTGCTGGTCCTATGGGGGACAGTGCTGATGCGACGTTGTCATTTGAGCAGAGGAGGGAGTGCCTGCAGACAGAGATGGAGAAGCTGGCAGTGGAGAAACTGAGGGGAGAGACAGAACTTAAAAGGCTGGAACTGGAAGAACGGTGGTTGAGCTTGCATGCTGGAGGGGCTGCTCGTGACCTCGTTGGTTCCAGTTCGTCGTTTGATGTTGGCAGTAATTTGCGGTTAGTCCCTCAGTTTAATGAACGAGACCCCGACACGTTTTTCTCCTTGTTCGAGCGTGTAGCTGAGAGCAGGGGTTGGTCTGATTCCGATCGTACAATCCTCCTACAATGTGTGTTAACAGGTAAGGCCCAGGAAGCCTATTCGGCTCTGTCGATGGCGGAAAGCAGGGTCTATTTGTCTGTTAAAGCTGCAGTGCTGAAAGTTTATGAATTGGTTCCTGAAGCCTATCGCCAGAAATTTAGATCCTGGGAGAAGAATGGTAGACAAAGTCATCTCGAGTTTGCCAGGGATCTGGTCACTTTTTTTGGTCGGTGGTGCAGTGCTTCAGGCGTTGACACTTTTAATGGCTTGTGTGATATGATGGTGTTAGAAAAATTTAAAAATTCTATTCCCAGCCACATTGCAGTTTACGTCAGTGAGCACAAGGTGAAGACGGCTGCTGAGGCCACGGTGTTGGCTGACAAGTATGTGCTGACGCACCGGAGTGATTTTCGGGCTCCTGGGGCTGGTATGTATCAAGCACCGGGTAAGTGGGAAGAGAAACGGTCTCCACGTCATGGTAGGTCAGAGTACCCTGTACGAGGACATTTTCAGTCTGATAAAAGTTGTAACTTTTGTAAAGAAAGGGGACATTGGAAAGCTGAGTGCCCGAAAGCTAATGCTCGGTGGGGAAATTCTGGGGTTTGTGCTGTGTCTGTGGCGCCTGTCTCTGTCTCTCCTCAACAGCTCAAGTGTGGGAGAGGATCTGATTTCTCAATGTTCATGTCCGAAGGCCGTGTATCACTGGTGGGAGGTAATAGTGTTCCGGTAAAGATCTTGAGGGACACAGCTGCATTTGACTCGTATATCTTGAGCTCTGTATTGCCTTTTTCTGGAGACTCTGATACTGGGGACTTTGTCTTTATGTATGGTATGGCATTGAAGGTTGAGCCTGTTCCACTGCATTCACTCTGTATTGACTGTGGTTTGGTGAAAGGAGAGGTTGCCATGGGGGTCCGCCCCGAGCTGCCGATCAGCGGGGTGGACGTCATCCTCGGGAATGGTCTCGCTGGCAGCAGAATGTGGGCCGAAGGTCCACCACCCCTGATTGTGTGATCTGCACCTGTGGTAACTGGTAAATTAGATGAAAATACACAGTGCTTCCCTGAAGTATTTACAGCTTGTGCTGTGACATGAGCTATGAGCCATTCACACCAGGAGGAGCATGAAAAAAGGGGAGAAGCGGTTGAAATTGGTTTTGTTGATGTTCCTGATTCTTTGTTGTCAGTTCCTCGCAGTGTGCTGGAGGCGGAGCAGAAAGCTGACCCTTCCTTGAGTCTGATGTTTGATGCTCTCCTCTCTAAGGAGGCGGTGAGGAGCGCTGCTGGTGGCTACCTGCTGCAGGAGGGTCTACTAGTGAGGAAATGGCCGCCCCATGGTGTAAGTTTTGTTGGAAAGCCAGTATTTCAGGTTGTGGTTCCAGAGAAATTCCGCATTGAGGTCCTTAAGACAGCACATGACCAATTGGGACATCTTGGTGTTCGTAAGACATACAACTACATACTACGATATTTCTTTTGGCCTCGTTTAAAGAAGGATGTGTCGAACTTCATTAAATCCTGTCCCACCTGTCAGATCACAGGGAAACCAAACCAGGGTACATTGTTGTTGGTAAATTTGACTGAGGAGCAGAGGGTTAAGTTTTCAACAGTGATCAAAAAGTTTCCTGGTCTATTTGGGGATACACCGAGTCGAACTCATTTGGTCAAGCACGATATCGATGTGGGTACCGCGAAGGCAATTCGCCAGCGTTTCTATCGAGTGTCCAAGGAAAAGCGCAGAGTGATGGAGTCTGAGATTCAGTACATGCTGGAAAATGGGATTGCAGAGCCGTCGTCCTCCAGTTGGGCATCACCATGCTTGCTCGTTGAAAAAAGCGATAAAAGCCCACGATTTTGTACAGACTACCGTAAGGTAAATGCCGTTTCAAAACCTGACGCGTACCCGTTACCGAGAATCGAGGATTACATAGACCAGGTTGGTGCAACGCGGTTCGTCAGTAAGTTCGATCTCCTTAAGGGATACTGGCAGATCCCGCTGACTGACCGAGCAAAAGAGATCTCTGCATTCATTACACCTTCTGGTTTGTTTGCCTACACTGTGATGAGCTTTGGCTTGAGAAATGCACCGGCAACATTTCAGCGACTGATGAACATGGTGGTGTCTGGGTTGGATGGATGCGCGGTATATTTGGACGATGTGGTCGTTTACAGCAATACGTGGGAGCAACATCTGGACCGTATTAGCGATTTGTTTGTTCGTTTGAGTGATGCCCGGTTGACCGTGAATCTAGCAAAGTGTGAGTTTGCTAAGGCTTCGGTGGTTTACTTGGGAAAAGTTGTGGGGCAGGGAAGAGTGTGTGCTGTGCAGGCCAAGGTAAGCGCTGTGGAGAGGTAGCCAGCCCCCACCACGAAAAAAGAGCTGCAGCGTTTCTTAGGCCTGGTAGGGTACTATCGTAGTTTTTGTAAAAACTTTTCCACTGTGGTGGTGCCCCTCACTGACCTGCTAAAGGGGAACGCCCGGTTTGTTTGGTCAACTGTGTGCCAGAAGGCTTTTGAAAATGTAAAATCTGTGCTGTGCTCATCTCCTGTCCTTGCAGCCCCTCAGATGGATCGTCCCTTCGAGTTACAGGTGGATGCGAGCGACGTAGGGGCAGGAGCAGTGCTGTTTCAAAAGGATGGTAGTGGGGTAGATCGGCCTGTGAGTTTTTACTCAAAGAAGTTCAATGCTTTTCAGTTGAACTATTCCGTAATAGAGAAGGAGACCCTTGCCCTGGTTTGGGCCTTGCAGCACTTCGATGTTTACGTCAGTTCCAGCGTTCCCCTTGTTGTTCACACAGATCATAACCCACTGACGTTCCTACAGTCTGTCCATTGCCCAAATCGTAGACTGATGCGTTGGATGTTGTATTTACAGTCGTATTGCCTGGATATCCGCCACATCAAAGGCTCAGAAAATGTTGTGGCCGATGCCCTTTCCAGAGTTCACAGCTCCTGATTGTCTTGCTTGTCTTGTGTGTAACCCTCTGGTCTTCTGTCTGTCACTCTTAAATGCTTCTTCAGGCGCCGAAGTTGCTGGGGGACAAGATTGGGCTGGTTGGCTTGCAAAGGATTAGCGGTAGGACGGTCAGTGTGAATTTGAACTGTAATTGTAAGTGTATCAAAATGTATTAGGTATAAGTGATGGTAATGTAATTGATTATGAAATGTGTATTGGGTAAAGTATATTTGAGATGTTTTCCCCTTAGTTTTAGGTTATGGGGGGGTTTAGCAGTTGTGACGTTCCCCTGGGAACTCCTTTTTATGGGGAGGTGTGTGACGGCCTCTGCCATCTATGCTGGGGGGGTTGTTCTGTCCGGTTGTTGGTTGGTCTGTTTTGCGTTCCAGGTTCAGCGGAGGTGGGGACTAATCAGGAAATGTGCTGCACCTGGGCCCGGTGGAGTGTATTTATTCCCACGCTGTCTGACGCTCACTCTCTCCATCTACGCTGTCTGAGGAGGACGCCCCGGTGTGCCTACTCGCCCCATTTTCATCTCTGTTTGGCACACTTGTGTAATAAATTTGGCTGTTTTGGTACAGAACCTCGTCTCTCCTCCCGTTCTTTGTTGCAGTCCTCGAGCCGGGCTGTAACAAAAACATGTCACAAAACATGATAACGTGACAAAACACAGTCACAAAACACAATAATATGTCACAAAACATGATAACATGTCACAAAACACAATAACATGTCATAAAACACAATAACATGTCTCAAAACACACTCATAAAACACGATAACATGTCACAAAACATGATAACATGTGACAAAACACACTCATAAAAGACGAGAACATGTCACAACACATAACAAGTCACAAAACACAGTCACAAAACACGATAACATGTCACAAAACACATTAACATGTCAAAAAACACAATAACATGTCTCAAAACATGATAACATGTCACAAAACACAATAACATGACACAGCACACAATAATATGTCGCAAAACACAATAACATGTCACAATACACACTCATAAAACACGATAACATGTCACAAAACATAACATGTCACAAAACACATTCACCAAACATGAAAACATGTCACAAAACACAATAACATGTCACAAAACACAATAACATGTCACAACAAACGATAATATGTCGCAAAACACAATAACATGTCACAAAAGAAACTCATAAAACACGATAGCATGTCACAAAACATGATAACATGTCACAAAACACAGACACAACACATGATAGTATGTCACAAAACACGATAACATGTCACAAAACACAATAACATGCCATAAAACACAATAACATGTCCCAAAACATGATAACATGTCACAAAATACGATAACATGTCACAAAACATGATAACATGTCACAAAACACAGTCACAAAACACGATAACATGTCACAAAACATAACATGTCAAAAACATGATAACATGTCACAAAACACAGTCACAAAACATGATTACATGTCACAAAACATAACATGTCACAAAAAACAGTCACAAATAACGTTAATGTCAGAAAACACGAAAACATGTCAGAAAACACGAAAACATGTCACAAAACACAATAACATGTCATAAAACACAATGACATGTCTCAAAACACGATAACATGTCACAAAACATGATAACATGTCACAAAACACAGTCACAAACCATGATAATATGTCACAAAACACGATAACATGTCATAAAACATGATAACATGCCTCAAAAAATGATAACATGAAAACATGATAACATGTCACAAAACACGGTCACAAAACATGATGACATGTCAGAAAACACGATAACATGTCACAAAACATGATAACATGTCACAAAACACAGTCACAAAACACAATAACATGTCACAAAACACTCATAAAACACGATAACATGTCACAAAACACTCATAAAACACGATAACATGTCACAAAAAATTATAACATGTCACAAAACACAATAACATGTCATAAAACACAATAACATGTCTCAAAACATGATAACATATCACAAAACACAATAACATGTCACAAAACACAAAAACATGTCCTAAAACATAACATGTCTAAAAGAACAATGATATGTCAGAAAAGACAATTACATGTCCTAAAAAATGAAAACATGTCTCAAAACATCCTAACATGTCAAAAAACACTTTAATATGTCACAAAACACGATAACAAGTCACAAAACACAATAACATGTCATAAAACACAATAACATGTCTGAAAACATGATAACATGTCACAAAACACAATTGCATGTCACAAAACACAATTACATGTCACAAAACACGATAATATGTCACAAAACACGATAACATATCACAAAACATAACATGTCACAAAACACAGTCACAAAAAACGATAATATGTCCCAAAACATGATAACATGTCACAAAACACGATGACATTTCACAAAACACAATAACATGTCAAAAACATGATAACATGTCACAAAACACGGTCACAAAACATGATGACATGTCACAAAACATGATAACATGTCACAAAACACAATAGCATGTCATAAAATATGATAACATGTCCCAAAACATGATAACATGTCACAAAACACGATAACATGTCACAAAACACAATAACATGTCAAAAACATGATAACACGTCACAAAACATGATAACATGTCACAAAACACGATAACATGTCACAAAACACAATAACATGTCAAAAACATAACATGTCACAAAACATAACACGTCACAAAACACAATAACATGTCATTTAAGATGATAACATGTCACAAAACACAATATCATGTCACAAAATACACTCATAAAACACGATAACATGACACAAAACACAATAACATGTCAAAAACATGATAACATGTCACAAAACACAGTCAGAAAACACGATGACATGTCACAAAAGATAACATGTCACAAAACACAGTCACAAAAAACGTTAATATGTCAGAAAACACGAAAACATGTCACAAAACACAATAACATGTCATAAAACACAATAACATGTCTCAAAACACGATAACATGTCACAAAACATGATAACATGTCACAAAACAGTCACAAACCACGATAATATGTCACAAAACACAATAACATGTCATAAAACATGATAACATGTCTCAAACACAGTCACAAAACACGATAACATGTCACAAAACATAACATGTCACAAAAACAATCACAAATAACGTTAATATGTCAGAAAACATGAAAACATGTCAGAAAACACGAAAACATGTCACAAAACACAATAACATGTCACAAAACATAATAACATGTCAAAAACATGATAACATGTCACAAAACATGATAACATGTCAGAAAACATGATAATATGTCACAAAACACGATAAAATGTCACAAAACACAATAACATGTCAAAAACATGATAACATGTCACAAAACATGATAACATGTCACAAAACATGATAACATGTCACAAAACATGATAATATGTCACAAAACACGATAAAATGTCACAAAACACAATAACATGTCAAAAACATGATAGCATGTCACAAAACATGATAACATGTCACAAAACATGATAACATGTCACAAAACACAATGACATGTCATTTAAGATGATAACATGTCACAAAACACGGTCACAAAATATGATAAAATGTCACAAAACATGATAACATGTCACAAAACACAGTCACAAAACACGATAACATGTCACAAAACACGATAACATGTCACAAAACACAATAACATGTCACAAAACATGATAACATGTCACAAAACACAATAAAATGTCACAAAACACGATAACATGTCACAAAACACAATAACATGTCATAAATCATAAAACATGTCAAAAACATGATAACATGTCACAAAACACAATGACATGTCATTTAAGATGATAACATGTCACAAAACACAGTCACAAAACACGATAACATGTCACAAAACACAATAACATGTCATTTAAGATCATAACATGTCACAAAACACGATAACATGTCACAAAACACAATAACATGTCATTTACGATCATAACATGTCACAAAACACGATAACATGTCACAAAACAAGATAACATGTCACAAAACACAATAACATGTCATAAAACATGATAACATGTCAAAAACATGATAACATGTCACAAAACACAATGACATGTCATTTAAGATGATAACATGTCACAAAACACGGTTACAAAACATGATAAAATGTCACAAAACATGATAACATGTCACAAAACACAGTCACAAAACACGATAACATGTCACAAAACACGATAACATGTCACAAAACACAATAACATGTCAAAAACATGATAACATGTCACAAAATATGATAAAATGTCACAAAACATGATAACATGTCACAAAACACAGTCACAAAACACGATAACATGTCACAAAACACGATAACATGTCACAAAACACAATAACATGTCATAAAACATGATAACATGTCACAAAACACAATAAAATGTCACAAAACACGATAACATGTCACAAAACACGATAACATGTCACAAAACACAATAACATGTCATAAATCATGATAACATGTCAAAAACATGATAGCATGTCACAAAACACAATGACATGTCATTTAAGATGATAACATGTCACAAAACACAGTCACAAAACACGATAACATGTCACAAAACACAATAACATGTAATTTAAGATCATAACATGTGACAAAACACGATAACATGTCACAAAACACAATAAGATGTCATTTAAGATCATAACATGTCACAAAACACAATGACATGTCATTTAAGATGATAACATGTCACAAAACACAGTCACAAAACACGATAACATGTCACAAAACACAATAACATGTAATTTAAGATCATAACATGTCACAAAACACAATAACATGTCACAAAACACAATAACATGTCAAAAACATGATAACATGTCACAAAACATGATAACATGTCACAAAACATGATAATATGTCACAAAACACGATAAAATGTCACAAAACACAATAACATGTCAAAAACATGATAACATGTCACAAAACATGATAACATGTCACAAAACATGATAATATGTCACAAAACACGATAAAATGTCACAAAACACAATAACATGTCAAAAACATGATAACATGTCACAAAACATGATAACATGTCACAAAACATGATAACATGTCACAAAACACAATGACATGTAATTTAAGATGATAACATGTCACAAAATATGATAAAATGTCACAAAACATGATAACATGTCACAAAACACAGTCACAAAACACGATAGCATGTCACAAAACACGATAACATGTCACAAAACACAATAACATGTCATAAAACATCATAACATGTCACAAAACACGATAACATGTCACAAAACACAATAAGATGTCATTTCAGATCATAACATGTCACAAAACACGATAACATGTCACAAAACACAATAACATGTCATTTAAGATCATAACATGTCACAAAACACGATAACATGTCACAAAACACAATAATATGTCACAAAACATGATAACATGTCACAAAACACGAAAACATGTCACAGAACACGATAACATGTCACAAAACACAATAACATGTCACAAAACACGATAACATGTCACAAAACACAATAACATGTCACAAAACACAATAACATGTCAAAAACATGATAACATGTCACAAAACATGATAACATGTCACAAAACATGATAATATGTCACAAAACACGATAAAATGTCACAAAACACAATAACATGTCAAAAACATGATAACATGTCACAAAACATGATAACATGTCACAAAACATGATAATATGTCACAAAACACGATAAAATGTCACAAAACACAATAACATGTCAAAAACATGATAACATGTCACAAAACATGATAACATGTCACAAAACATGATAACATGTAATTTAAGATGATAACATGTCACAAAACACGGTCACAAAATATGATAAAATGTCACAAAACATGATAACATGTCACAAAACACAGTCACAAAACACGATAGCATGTCACAAAACACGATAACATGTCACAAAACACAATAACATGTCATAAAACATGATAACATGTCACAAAACACAATAAAATGTCCCAAAACACGATAACATGTCAAAAAACACAATAACATGTCATAAATCATGATAACATGTCAAAAACATGATAACATGTCACAAAACACAATGACATGTCATTTAAGATGATAACATGTCACAAAACACAGTCACAAAACACGATAACATGTCACAAAACACAATAACATGTCATTTAAAATCATAACATGTCACAAAACAAGATAACATGTCACAAAACACAATAACATGTCATTTAAGATCATAACATGTCACAAAACACGATAACATGTCACAAAACACAATAACATGTCATTTAAGATCATAACATGTCACAAAACACGATAACATGTCACAAAACACAATAATATGTCATAAAACATGATAACATGTCACAAAACACGATAACATGTCACAGAACACGATAACATGTCACAAAACACAATAACATGTCACAAAACACGATAACATGTCACAAAACACAATAACATGTCAAAAACATGATAACATGTCACAAAACATGATAACATGTCACAAAACATGATAATATGTCACAAAACACGATAAAATGTCACAAAACACAATAACATGTCAAAAACATGATAACATGTCACAGAACACGATAACATGTCACAAAACACAATAACATGTCACAAAACACGATAACATGTCACAAAACACAATAACATGTCACAAAACACAATAACATGTCAAAAACATGATTACATGTCACAAAACATGATAACATGTCACAAAACATGATAATATGTCACAAAACACGATAAAATGTCACAAAACACAATAACATGTCAAAAACATGATAACATGTCGCAAAACATGATAACATGTCAGAAAACACGATAACTTGTCACAAAACACAATGACATGTCATTTAAGATGATAACATGTCACAAAACACTGTCACAAAATATGATAAAATGTCACAAAACATGATAACATGTCACAAAACACAGTCACAAAACACGATAACATGTCACAAAACACGATAACATGTCACAAAACACAATAACATGTCACAAAATATGATAACATGTCACAAAACATGATAATATGTCACAAAACACGATAATATGTCACAAAACACGATAACATGTCACAAAACATGATAACATGTCACAAAACACGATAATATGTCACAAAACACGATAACATGTCAAAAACATGATAACATGTCACAAAAAATGATAACATGTCACAAAACACAATGACATGTCATTTAAGATGATAACATGTCACAAAACACGGTCACAAAATATGATGAAATGTCACAAAACATGATAACATGTCACAAAACACAGTCACAAAACACGATAACATGTCACAAAACACGATAACATGTCACAAAACACGATAAAATGTCACAAAACACAATAACATGTCACAAAACATGATAACATGTCACAAAACATGATAACATGTCAGAAAACACGATAACTTGTCACAAAACACAATGACATGTCATTTAAGATGATAACATGTCACAAAACACTGTCACAAAATATGATAAAATGTCACAAAACATGATAACATGTCACAAAACACAGTCACAAAACACGATAACATGTCACAAAACACGATAACATGTCACAAAACACAATAACATGTCATAAAACACAATAACATGTCACAAAACACAAAAACATGTCATTTAAGATGATAACATGTCACAAAACACGGTCACAAAACATGATAAAATGTCACAAAACACAGTCACAAAACACGATAACATGTCACAAAACACAATCACATGTCATTTAAGATCATAACATGTCACAAAACACGATAACATGTCACAAAACACAATAATATGTCACAAAACACGATAACATGTCACAAAACACGATAACATGTCACAAAACACAATAACATGTCATAAAACATGATAACATGTCAAAAACATGATAACATGTCACAAAACACAATGACATGTCATTGAAGATGATAACATGTCACAAAAGACGGTCACAAAATATGATGAAATGTCACAAAACATGATAACATGTCACAAAACACAGTCACAAAACACGATAACATGTCACAAAACACGATAACATGTCACAAAACACAATAACATGTCATAAAACATGATAACATATCACAAAACACAATAAAATGTCACAAAACACGAAAACATGTCACAAAACACGATAACATGTCACAAAACACAATAACATGTCATAAATCATGATAACATGTCAAAAACATGATAACATGTCACAAAACACAATGACATGTCATTTAAGATGATAACATGTCACAAAACACTGTCACAAAATATGATAAAATGTCACAAAACATGATAACATGTCACAAAACACAGTCACAAAACACGATAACATGTCACAAAACACGATAACATGTCACAAAACACGATAACATGTCACAAAACACAATAACATGTCATAAAACACAATAACATGTCACAAAACACAAAAACATGTCATTTAAGATGATATCATGTCACAAAACACGGTCACAAAACATGATAAAATGTCACAAAACACCGTCACAAAACACGATAACATGTCACAAAACACAATCACATGTCATTTAAGATCATAACATGTCACAAAACACGATAACATGTCACAAAACACAATAATATGTCACAAAACACGATAACATGTCACAAAACACGATAACATGTCACAAAACACAATAACATGTCATAAAACATGATAACATGTCAAAAACATGATAACATGTCACAAAACACAATGACATGTCATTTAAGATGATAACATGTCACAAAAGACGGTCACAAAATATGATGAAATGTCACAAAACATGATAACATGTCACAAAACACAGTCACAAAACACGATAACATGTCACAAAACACAATAACATGTCACAAAACACAATAACATGTCATAAAACATGATAACATATCACAAAACACAATAAAATGTCACAAAACACGAAAACATGTCACAAAACACGATAACATGTCACAAAACACAATAACATGTCATAAATCATGATAACATGTCAAAACCATGATAACATGTCACAAAACACAATGACATGTCATTTAAGATGATAACATGTCACAAAACACTGTCACAAAATATGATAAAATGTCACAAAACATGATAACATGTCACAAAACACAGTCACAAAACACGATAACATGTCACAAAACACGATAACATGTCACAAAACACAATAACATGTCATAAAACACAATAACATGTCACAAAACACAAAAACATGTCATTTAAGATGATATCATGTCACAAAACACGGTCACAAAACATGATAAAATGTCACAAAACACCGTCACAAAACACGATAACATGTCACAAAAAACAATCACATGTCATTTAAGATCATAACATGTCACAAACACGATAACATGTCACAAAACACAATAATATGTCACAAAACACGATAACATGTCACAAAACACGATAACATGTCACAAAACACAATAACATGTCATAAAACATGATAACATGTCAAAAACATGATAACATGTCACAAAACACAATGACATGTCATTTAAGATGATAACATGTCACAAAAGACGGTCACAAAATATGATGAAATGTCACAAAACATGATAACATGTCACAAAACACAGTCACAAAACACGATAACATGTCACAAAACACAATAACATGTCACAAAACACAATAACATGTCAAAAACATGATAACATGTCACAAAACATGATAACATGTCACAAAACACAATGACATGTCATTTAAGATGATAACATGTCACAAAACACGGTCACAAAATATGATAAAATGTCACAAAACATGATAACATGTCACAAAACACAGTCACAAAACACGATAACATGTCATAAAACACAATAACATGTCATTTAAGATCATAACATGTCACAAAACACGATAACATGTCACAAAACACAATAATATGTCATAAAACATGATAACATGTCACAAAACACGATAACATGTCACAGAACACGATAACATGTCACAAAACACAATAACATGTCATAAAACATGATAACATGTCACAAAACACGATAACATGTCACAAAACACAACAACATGTCAAAAACATGATAACATGTCACAAAACATGATAACATGTCACAAAACACGACAACATGTCACAAAACACAATAACATGTCAAAAACATGATAACATGTCACAAAACACGATAACATGTCACAAAATACAATAACATGTCAAAAACATGATAACATGTCACAAAACATGATAACATGTCACAAAACACGACAACATGTCACAAAACACAATAACATGTCAAAAACATGATAACATGTCACAAAACATGATAACATGTCACAAAACACAATAACATGTCACAAAACACAATAACATGTCATAAAACATAACATGTCTCAAAACACAATAACATGTCACAAAACACAATAACATGTCATAAAAAATTATAACATGTCTCAAAACATGATACCATGTCACAAAACACGATAATATGTCACAAAACACAATAACATGTCACAAAACGCACCCATAAAACACGATAACATGTCACAAAACATGATAACATGTCACAAAACACAGTCACAAAACACGATATGTCAAAAAACACAATAACATGTCATAAAACACAATAACATGTCATAAAACACAATAACATGTCACAAAACACGATAACATGTCACAAAACACATCCACAAAACATGATGACATGTCACAAAACACAGTCACAAAACACGATAACGTCACAAAAAACGATAACATGTCACAAAACACAATAACATGTCACAAAACACACTCATAAAACACGATAACATGTCACAAAATATGATAACATGTCATAAAACACAATAAAATGTCACAAAACACGATAACATGTCACAAAATATGATAACATGTCATAAAACACAATAAAATGTCACAAAACACGATAACATGTCACAAAACACATCCACAAAACATGATGACATGTCACAAAACACAGTCACAAAACACGATAACGTCACAAAAAACGATAACATGTCACAAAACACAATAACATGTCACAAAACACACTCATAAAACACGATAACATGTCACAAAATATGATAACATGTCACAAAACACAATAACATGTCACAAAACACAATATCATGTCACAAAACACAGTAAAATGTCACAAAACACAATAACATGTCATAAAACACAACATCATGTCACAAAACACATTATGTGACCCAGTCTGGCGAAATGAGTCGGAAGTCGCAATGTTCTAATTTGAGATACAGCCGATTACTGGTGATGTCTTCTGTGTCGAGGCTTCGAAGCGTGTGTCGAGTGGTCCAGGAAGATTTTTGTGAAGCGCGTATCGAGGCTTGTGTTGATGACGTATGTGGTGACGTTCGAAGCCTCGCGAGCCGGCCGTACCACGTGACTGATTCAGGAAATGGTTTGTGGTTTTGGCGTGCGATTCGAAATATAAGGGGCAATGAAACGCAATGGAGGTCCCCCGTCACCTCGCATTTTGTGGAGTTTGTGGATATTGTATGCGGTCTATTCAAGTGTCATTTGACTTTCCAATGGAACCATCAAGAAAGCAAAGATTTTCCCCTGTCTGGGAACATTTTGAGCTGATCTCTCATAATAAAATATGCACATAGTAATTACTTGTAATACACATTTGACAACACGGTGTATCCCTTGTTCTAATTTCTTTCTTCTAATTTCTGGTATTTTAAAAGGTGACGTGTCTGTTGTGTTCAAAAGAACTGGGATACAACAACACACCTCACCTATGCTGAGGCATTACAGGGCCCTGCATGAGAACAAGGAGACCAACCAAGGTGGACCAAGCTCAGGTAAGCCATTTTATGATGCAATGATAAGACAACATACAAACATACAATTACAACATTAATTTATATTTTAAATGTGAATAATTAATGACATCTGTATTTGAATACTGCATTTTTTTGTCATCAGGAGAGAATACTGATGTGGATGAAGCCTTGGTCAGTATGGTTATCGAGGATTCCCAGCCCTTCAGTATTGTGGAGGACAAGGGGTTCAGAAAGCTTGTGAGAGCTTTGAACCCTACCTATGTTCTCCCTACAAGGCAGGTGCGTAAGTGAGCACATGACGCATTTTTCCCCATTTCCTCATATTTGCCATTACAAGAATGTTCTCTTTTCTTTAGGTTTTGAAAGCTATGGTGGAGAAAAAATACAAGGAGTCCCAGGAGAAAGCCAAAGTCCTTGTTTCTAAGGCTTCTGCAGTTAGTCTGACTTCAGATATGTGGACCTCAATTAATACTGACGCGTATCTGGCTATGACATGCCATTTCAGAAAGCATACATTAAATCTGCTGATTAAAAAGGCTCTTGCACAAAACGCTGTGTTGTCTGTGTTGGGCCTTGCATTAAATAAGGCACAATTAAATAGTGTTTATGCAACATCAAAAGGGGAATTTAGGTAAAATTTAGCTATCAATAATAATTAATGATTATCAGGGATAATCATTAATTATGATAAATAATATGATCCAATTTACATTAGATCACCTCGGGGCACCACCCTTGAAGAAGGGAAAACATAGCAAATTTACCAAATCAGTCTCATAAAAAGGTACTAAACTGTTTGTAACTCTGATTAATAATTAACTTAATAACTACAACCAAATTTAACATAACAGCTGTAATGGTTGAAGGATTTTGGAGTTCTTGACAGTGTAGAGGTCGGCAACATTCACTCTTGTGCAACATTAAATAAACAGCAAGAAGGTTCAAAAGTCTTTATTTAACACAAAGATGAAAGCTGTTACCACCTGGCTCTAAGGTGGCAACAAGGAGGGAGGCCACACACCGATAAAGCATAAAAAAGTAAGTTAATTAAACTTTGTTAAATAAAATTACTTTTTTATGCTTTATCGGTGTGTGGCCTCCCTCCTTGTTGCCACCTTAGAGCCAGGTGGTAACAGTGTGTGGATGCGTGGAAAATATGGTGAGAGTTGTGTTGTGTGGTGTGACAAACCAAACAAAGGAAGCCACAGTGTTGGGCCTGGAGCCTGCTGAGAGAGAGTGAAGCCTGGCAGAAGGCTAAGCAGGGAAGTGAGGGGAGCAACAACTGTGGAAAAGTTGCTACAAAAACCACGATAGTAACCCACCATACCCAAGAAACGAGAAAGCTCTTTTTTGGTGATCGGAACAGGAAACTGGTCAATTGCCCATACCTTTGCCCTTACTGGCCTCACCTGACCTTGGCCAACAACTTTTCCCAGATAAGTGACTGTTGCTTTAGCAAACTCACATTTTGCCAGATTGATGGTCAAACAAGCCCAGGCCAGACGGTCAAACAATGCCCGGATGCGCTGTGTATGATCTTCCCAGGAGTCACTGTAAATCACCACGTCGTCCAAGTAAACAGCACAACCAGTCAGCCCTGACACCACTTTATTCATTAAGCGCTGGAAGGTGGCTGGGGCATTGCGTAACCCAAAAGGCATAACGTTGTAGGAATACAACCCGCTGGAAGTAATGAAGGCGGCAATCTCTTTAGCCCTAGGAGATAAAGGAACCTGCCAATAACCTTTAAGCAAGTCAAATTTGCTAACAAATTTGGCAGAACCAACTTGATCCACACAATCCTCCATACGTGGAAGTGGAAAAGAGTCAGGCTTCGTCACTTTGTTTACTTTTCTGAGGTCAGTACATGGTCTAAATGTACCATCTGACTTACTGACAAGCAGGCATGGGGAAGACCAACTAGACGCACTGGGTTCAGCAATGTTATTTTCCAACATGTAACCTACTTCTGCTTCCAACTGCACCCGCTTGTCTGGAGACATGCGATAGAAGCGTTGTCTGATTGGTGGTGTATCTCCCACATCAATGTCATGCTCAATTACATGAGTACAAGATGGAGTATCTGCAAACAGACAGGGATATTCTTTAATGAGATTCACCAACTCTGTCCGCCTTTGTTCAGGTAAATGCGACAAGATTTCCTCCAGATTGGCAAGTGACTCAGAGTTCTTCAGACGACCTCTCAAAATCCCATCATCTGGTGCATGCAACCCCTCCTCAACTTCCCCCTCTGGAACAAGAGGTGAGGTTGAATGACCCAGTGTAACAGCACTCGCAACATAGGAAAGTGATGAACCAGGAGCGGACACAGGAGAACGGGCAAAATATGGTTTCAGCAAATTAATATGACACAATTGCACAGACTTCCTCCGGTCAGGGGTTGAGATCAAATAATTCAAGTCAGACAATTTTTGTGTCACTGTGTATGGGCCAGAATACTTTGCCTGGAAAGGTGAGCCAACTAAAGGCAGAAGCGCCAGCACTTGGTCACCAGGAGTAAACTCACGGCGTTCTGTTCTCCGATCATAGAGGCTTTTCATTTTGTTCTGAGCTGACTGCAGATTGTTTTTCGCAAGTTTGTTTGCACGATACAACCGTTCTCTGAATCCATTGACATGATCTATCACACTTTTTGGAGCCTCCTCAGCTTGCCAGTCACTGTGCAATGAAGCTAAAGGACCTCGAACTGTGTGGCCAAAAACCAGATCATTGGGGCTAAAGCCCAAGCTCTCTTGAGACACCTCCCTAGCAGCTAACATCAGCCATGGTAATCCCTCTTCCCAATCTCGGTCCAACTCAGTGCAGTAGGAGCGAAGGAGAGACTTCAGAGTTTGATGAAACCTCTCAAGAGCCCCCTGGCTCTGAGCATGATAGGCGCTGGACTGAGAATGCTTGATGTTTAACTGTCTTAACACTTCTGCAAACAGCTTAGAACAGAAGTTGGAACCCTGGTCAGACTGAATTACCTTTGGGATGCCAAAAATAGACATGAACTGTGTCAACGCCTTAACAACTAACTTTGTTGTGATGTTTCTGAGAGGGTAGGCAGCTGGGTAGCGTGTAGCCTGACACATTACTGTCAGCAAAAAGTTACTACCAGCTTTAGAACGTGGCAAGGGACCAACACAATCTACAATCAAATGTTCAAATGGGTGTTCAGCGACTGGAATGGGATGGAGGGGGGCAGGTTTTATTGCCTGGTTTGGTTTTCCAGTCAGCTGGCAGACGTGACACGTTTTAATGAAGGCAGAAATGTCCTTTTTCAACCGAGGCCAGTAAAAATGTCTCAGAACTTTATCGTAAGTTTTTCTTACTCCAAGATGACCTGCAACACCATCATGAGCAGTCTGAAGTACAGTGGGCCTTAATGTAGCCGGCAAAACAATTTGCACAACTTCATCCCCCACAAAACAATCCCCCTGAGGAACCCATTTCCTCACCAACAAACCATCTTGGAGAAGATAACCGCAGGCTGCACTGTCCACCTCACCATCTGTGAGAACCTGGCTGTAACAAACCTGAAGGGTAGGATCATTTCTCTGCTCTTTCACAAGGTCACTGCAAGTCAGAGGCAAAGGAAACATAGGTACAGGAAACACAGACTCTCTTTTCCTATCTGTTTTGTCCATATCAGAACCATCACTGAGGCGGCACTGAGCACGTGTCACAACACAGGTAGGAAGGATCAACGCATTTCTGGGAGACTCAGAACCTTCCACCTGGGAAGTGAAAGTGTCTACTGGCACAGGGACATCAGGCCACACCCGACTTCCAGCCAGGTCATTCCCCAAGATGACCTGTATACCCCCCATAGGCAAAGAAGGACGTACAGCCATGGCCACATCACCTGTCACTAGACTTGAAGACAACGTCAATTTATGCTGTGGAGCAGCAAAGACTGTCAAACCCATCCCTCGGACATCAACACTGAAACCAGTCTCTGTCTCAGGGGAGAATGGTAATACAGAGTCCAGAATGAATGAGTCCAGTGCCCCAGAATCTCTTAATATCTTCACAGGCACCTTTGTGTCACTCCCTACCAATGAAACAAAACCAACAGACACAAACGCTGTATAACCAGAGTCAATCTCATCAGCTAATGAACCTGTCTGTTCTTGCTCCACTACTGGAAACTCAATCACCGATTCAGAGGAAAGGGGTTTAGTATGTGCCTGCACTGCAGCAATGACACTGGCTCTTTCTTCTGCACGCAAAGATACAGCAGCCCCAGATGGTTTTGCTGTTGGAAAACCAGGCTTGGATTTTCTCCTCCACACAGGACACTCATTTCTCCAGTGACCCTTACCAAAACAATAATTGCATACACGATTAGGGTCAAACCTTCCCCGCAAACCACGATCAGCTTTAACAGGAACCTTTCCTGTGTCTTCAGTCAAACACTTATTGGAGTAAGCCCCCACAAAACCCTCTCTACGACCATGATTCTCACCAAAAAAAACTTTATGGGTCAGGACAAATTCATCTGCCAACTGGGCAGCATCTGAAACCTTGGTTACTTTCTGTTCATTGATGTAGGTCACAACGCGATCAGGCAACGTGTTTTTGAACTGTTCGAGCAAAATAAGTTCCTGCAGATCCTCCAGAGTGTCTACGTGGGAAGCAGCACACCAACGGTTGAAATGAGCGGCTAAATCCCGAGCAAACTCAGTGTGGGTCTGCCTCTCTTTCTTGAGAGATCTGAACCGCTGGCGATAAGCTTCTGGTACTAACTCATACGCTTTAAGTACTGCCGCTTTAACCAACTGATAGCTACCGCTATCCCTAACACTTAAGGCCGAGAAAACCTCCTGAGCCTTGCCAGTCAGAACACACTGAAGCAGCAAAGTACGTTCCGTGTCAGACCAACTTCGAGCCTCTGCCAAACGTTCAAACAACACAAAAAAAATGTCAGGGTCCTTTTCATTAAATTTGGGGATTAACCGCAAATTCAGAGCAACATCAAATGACGGAGTCTGAGAATCAGAAACTACAGCCCCTTTAACCTTCGATGGCTCAGGATGAAGCTTCCCTTCACTTATAAGCTCCAACTTGTAACGTTCCAACTCTAACTGACTCTTTCTCTCCACATGAGCCAGTTCAGCTTCTCGCAGACGAGCATTCTGTCTCAACTTTTCCAACTCCAGAGCATTATTTTGTTCATGCTGGAGCTGTAGCAAAAGAAGTTGTTTTTGTTGTTCAAACGTCAAACCAGCCCCAAGTCCAGTCAGAACAGGAGCTACATTAGCCAGTTTACTTGACTCACTTATCCCAGGAGAAACATCAGAAAAACCACTAATTTCTACAGGTGCACTAGCACCCACCGCCAAGGCAGACAAAACTTTTTTCTCCACCAAATGTGCCTTTAATGTTGCCAACATGACATCTTTTTTGGACTGCTTATGGAGTTCAACACCATAATAATCAGCAACCTCTAAAAGCTGATCCTTTTTGTACAAGTTAAGCAATTCTTCTGCCGGACACTGCACAAAATCTTCAATTGAAGCCATTTCCTCATTTAGGGAAACACCAAATACTCAAACACTATAGAAAGGCCAGCACTGTGCCCTGCACAAAGTTTTCCCACATTACCAGAGAATGCAACAGGCTGCTTTAGATATGGAACCCCATCCCTCTAGCTAACTGCCTAAACAAACTATCTGACTCACTCAACCCTAGTCTTCATACAGGTTAGTGGCAGGATAAATTAAGCACAAAGCCCAGTAACCCGGTTGACTTCCAGCATGCTGAAAACCACCTAGACAGTCATGGAGTGCACCTGAGCAAATGCTCTAACCACGTCGCTGCACAAAAATAACAAACTAAAACAAAAAAAGGGTCAATGGAGACAACTAGTGCCACCCATTGCTTAAGCCTAACAGGAATAAGGGTTCCAGATGATTTTTCAGCCTTTACCTCCTCTGGCAGCTGTCGAAAACAAATCTGCTTTAACCACTATAGAGTTCACACTTCCTGGAATACACAGACAGTCCAGTAACAAAACCAAGTGTTTTACCCCTACTAAATACCAGAGTAGAATCCAAAATCTGTGTGAAACACTCCCTCAAAAAAAAATACACACAATACAAGATTCCCAGCATTAACTTTGCCTACGGACGAGCCCCCATTTGTTACCACCTGGCTCTAAGGTGGCAACAAGGAGGGAGGCCACACACAGATAAAGCATGAAAAAGTAATTTTATTTAACAAAGTTTAATTAACTTATTTACAAATGAGTGGGGTGTGTAGGTAAGGAAGGAGTCAGTCATGTCAGCAGTGTGTGGATGCGTGGAAAATATGGTGAGAGTTGTGTTGTGTGGTGTGACAAACCAAACAAAGGAAGCCACAGTGTTGGGCCTGGAGCCTGCTGAGAGAGAGTGAAGCCTGGCAGAAGGCTGTCTTTTATGCCCTCTGGAGAGCCCAGCCCACATGGACAGGTATAATCACGACCCTCCCACTCTACCCTCCTAACCACTCCCCGTACCTGCAACAAAAGCAGAGGTAAACAGGTAGGCAGAGTGGGAGAGGTCGTCACAAAGCACACAATCTAACTAACATGTACTATATACAGGTATATGTGTGTGTGTGTGTGTGTGTGTGTGTGGCTGGCAGAACAAAGAAACAATGGTGGTCACTGATATCACATATAGGTGTGATAGGCTCCAGGCTCAAGGAATGTGTGTGTGTGTGACGTGATGCCAGTTTAGAAAAGATGGTTAGTTTCATGCAGAGACCCTGAGTCTGTGTGAAGCAGCATTAGACTAACGTCGAATTAGCCGTGTAGCAAAGAAAACTACCAATAACTGACCTGAGGTCACAATAACACCAACAGTGAACAAACACATACATTGAACACATATGCGTTATATCAACCAGAGTTTAAAGTCCTGTGCTTAGCCGTGCTATGCTATGCTATCTAAGCCCAGTTCAACGTTACCAGTCTTTGAAGAAAAGGTGCCGGTGGTTGCAGGAGAAGGTTGGGATTCCGATGTTGAATGCTCTTCTTCCTGTGCAAGGTCTGATGAAAGTCGGTAGAGGAGGAAACAGTTCGCTCCTTTCCTTTGCAAGGATAGCAGCTCGGTGCTAACTTGCTTGGTGTTCCTCAGATTGTGAAGTTAGCTGGCAAGCTTTGCATCACAGCTGCTGGTGCTAACTGATCTGGAATACTGGCAGGACTTCGTGTCGCTGCAGTGAGGAGAAGTTCTCTGGGCCTGCTGGAAATGCAGCTTGTAGCTCTCCACAGCTGTTAGGCCCAGAATAATAATAATAATAATAATAATACATTTTATTTAGAAGGCGCCTTTCTGGACACTCAAGGTCACCGTACATAAGTGCTAAAAACACATCAATATCACAAAACATAACAATATCAGTAATAGTAAAAAAGAAAAACAGAACAATATCAATAAAACACAGAATAAGGACTGTTAAAAACAACAAAGGCTGGGACAGGGAAATTGACATCAGAGGGAATAGGCAGTTTTAAACAGATGAGTTTTGAGTTGTGATTTGAAATGGGGGAGTGAGTCAGTGTTTCGGAGTAGGGGTGGTAGAGAGTTCCAGAGGCGGGGGGCAGAGCGGCTGAATGCTCTGCTCCCCATGGTGGTGAGACGGGCGGAGGGGACAGATAGGTGTAAGGCAGAAGAGGATCTGAGAGAGCGGGAGGGGGTGGGAACATGGAGGAGGTCTGACAGATAAGGGGGGCGAGATTGTGAAGGGCCTTGAATGTTACCAGGAGAAGTTTGTATTGGATGCGGAACTGAACAGGGAGCCAGTGGAGCTGTTGGAGGACGGGGGTGATGTGGTGGATAGAGGGGGTTCTTGTTATTATGCGGGCAGCTGAGTTCTGGACCAGTTGAAGTTTATGGAGTGATTTTTGAGGGAGGCCAAAGAGGAGAGAGTTGCAAAAGTCCAAGCGGGAGGTGACGAGGCTGTGGACAAGGATGGCGGCAGTGTGGGGGGTAAGGGAGGGGCGGAGTCGGTTGATGTTTCGTAAGTGGAAGTAGGCAGACCGGGTAATGTTATTGATATGGGATTGAAAGGATAGTGTGCTGTCGAGGATGACACCCAGACTCTTAACCTGGGGGAGGGCGAGATGGAGGAGCTGTCAATAGTGAGTGGGAAGCTGTCGGTTTTGGATAGAGTGGATTTTGTGCCAATGAGGAGAACCTCTGTTTTGCTACTGTTTAATTGAAGGAAGTTTTGGGTGAACCAGGCTTTTATTTCAGAGATGCAATCTGTGAGGGAGGTGGGGGGGGAGAGAGGACGAGGGTTTAGTGGTGAGGTAGAGCTGGGTGTCATCCGCATAGCAGTGGAAGTGGATGTTGAATTTGCGTAAGATATTGCCAAGGGGAAGGAGGTAAATGATGAAGAGGAGGGGCCCCAGGACAGAGCCCTGGGGCACACCTGAGGTGACGGGGGAGGGGGTGGATTTGAGGGACTTGAGTTGAATGAACTGAGTGCGGCCAGAGAAGTAGGATGTAAACCAGTCCAGGGGAGTGTGGGTGATGCCAATGGAAGAGAGCCTGCTGAGGAGGGTGGTGTGACAGATGGTATCGAAAGCTGCACTCAGGTCGAGGAGGATGAGGATGGTGAGTAGTCCAGAGTCAGATGCCATGAGGAGGTCATTGGTGATTTTGATGAGTGCTGTTTCAGTGCTATGGAGTGGGCGGAAACTGGACGAAGAAGAGATCTTGAGGACAGGCAGCCCCGTGTGGGGGAAGTGGAGAGGAGCCCTTGAAGATCTGAAGTTGAAGAGGCCGAGGGCGTCGAGTGAGAGAGAGAGAACAAGGAAGGTGCAGGAGTTTTGACTACCTGATCAGCAGGGGGTCTGTCATCCTGACCAATTGTACCTCAAAGCTGAATTTCGCACCTAGGTGTGAAGAATGGGGAATTCTGGGACACTGAGTTCAGCTCAGAGTCCATTTTGAAATCCACAATGAATGACTTCATCTGTGGGTCCCAACATCTGACATCAGGGCAAAATCTAGAAAGATAGTGGGCTATTTCAAGAGCAGCACCACTGCAAAGGTGAGTTCCTTTATTTCATTGCAATATTCTAATTCATTCTTCTAAATTAGACTGTTTTGTTTAAGCTGCTGCTGCAGTGACGCTTGAATTAATCACTTTTTGTTGGCTTATTTTAAAGGAGAGGCTGACACAGGTGCAGGAGCAAATGGGCTGGCCATCACTAAAGCTCTTTCAGGAGGTGGACACAAGATGGAACAGCACATACCATATGCTCCAGCATCTTTATGACCTAAGGGAACCTGTAGGAGCAGCGTTGGTAGGTCTACGTACAGACATTGCCCCACTCTCATCAGACCAGTACAACATAATTACAGAATCTTTGAAAGTGCTGTCCCCCTTCAATGATCAACAGTCGAGTTGTCAGAAGAGAAGAAAGTGTCAGGATCAAAAGTAATTCCCCTGTTATCAATGCTACATTATGCACTGGAGGAGGAGGACGCTGGAATTGACCAAACTGTTGAGGTCAAAGCAATGGCGGAGAGTCTGAGGAGGCAACTTAAGGAGAAGCTCTACACATTGCAATCAATGAGCATCATGTCACTGACGACACTGCTGGATCCAAGGTTCAAGAAGATCGGCTTCTTTAGCCCCAGTAAAGCGTCAGATGCAGAAAAAAGACTCACTATTGAATGTGCAGCTGTTATAAGAAACAGTGTATCCTCCTCCTCCTCCTCCTCCTCATCATCATCACAACCACACACATCAGAAGCTTCTCAGCCTGTGACTCAAGGTAATTAATACATTCTAATTGTGATATTGTAGGTCTATTTAGTCACTAACAGTCTGTTTCACTATCCTAGGTAGCAAACTGTGGCATCGGTTGGACGCTACAGTTATGCAAACGAGGACCACAAATGTCACTGCAGACGCAACGGTGGAGGTCCAAAAGTACCTTGGTGAACCAAACATAGAGAGATTGCCCCTTGATTACTGGGAAAGACAAAAACTAGTGTATCCAAACTTGTACAAGCTTGCCATTGCATTTCTCTGTACTCCAGCTTCTTCTGTGCCCTGTGAACGGGTATTTTCCAAAGCAGGCGAAATCCTGTCAAAAAAAGAAACCGTTTGAACCCCAGAACAGTAGAGAAGTTGTTGTTTTTAAATAAAAATGAATAAAATATCCCCATTGTACATGTTACATATTGTCCCTAGTAACACAAGCACATTCACATCACAACCCTCTCTTGTTTCAACTTTCCCCTCTGTCCCTGCCATCATCTATCAGAAAAACTGACATTATATTAATGAATTTATTATATTATATATTATCTGTTTATTGGCATTATCATTTAAGCACAATTCAATTCAAAGCTTCACGCACCAAAGCCATGGCGTCATTATAATCACTCTGCCTGTTTTACATTTATTGTCCACTTGATGGCACAGTAGAGCAAATGAAGCACCATGAAGCTTTGGCCCATGAGTGAAGCAATTGGATGGAAAGCTTCAATGCTTCATGAAGCTTCATCTCACCATCACTACTGGTTTCATCCCGGGCTCTGTCTAATTCTTTCTTTTGTGCTTTTTTTTCTTCTGGCTTCCTCTTTTTGATCGTCTTTACCGTGTATGCTGTTGTTGGTAACGGAGTAGTAATCGGTAGTTTTCTCCTCGCTGATGGTTGTTGCTGTGCCATTGCTTTCTCTAAGCTCCTGAAGCCGCTCTTGCATATATGAGCTTGACTGAGCGCTAGCATGAGCTGAGGAGGAAGGGGCAGGGGGCTGTCTGCAGCCTGTGCGTGAGCAGCGATTGACAGCAGCTGTCAGACACTCCATCAGACACCAGCCTGACTCTGATTGGTTCTTTTAGTTCGGTCGCGGTGGATTCTGGCAAATTGCAGTAGGAGCAGTAGGTGGGGCTAAATGAGCCTTTTTTTTTTTTTTTTTTTTTTACAGATTACTAGTTTCATGTAATACTGACAGTTTTAGCAAATATGACAAAAAGTTACTTTTATAAGACTTACCAACTGCACCTTTAAAGATAATGGGGAAAAAAGTCTGTCTTTTACTTCTACTGGTGAAAAGTTGGAAAGGAGAGCAGTGTTCAACTCAGATATTTCATATAGGGTTTATTTTAATCCAGCACTTTTTTGTCATAAATTGTAGCACCTTAAATATCAACAAACTCATTATTAATAACATGAGCATGATAATAACATGACCGTACCGCACAATTTTAATAAACGAGATAATGGTTAAAAAATACATGTTTTGCAAATGTGTGGTTAACTTTATTGTTTTTGTTTTATAATCCGAAGGCTGTGACCGTGTGCAAAAGCTAGCAGAAAATACAGTGTATTTCCGCAAGAGGCTTCAAGAAATGGGCTTCATCATCTACGGAAACAAAGATTCACCTGTTGTACCCATGATGCTCTACATGCCCGCCAAGATGGGTAAGCCTCAAGCTTTAATTCCCTGCTGTTAGCTTCTTGGATATTGCCATGGCAAAAAATATCCTGAACACCTCTTCATTTTTCCCTCATAGATGGCCAAGGCGACTGGTTTTGTTTTTTCTTCTTCTTCTTTGAAAAATGTTTCCTGTTGGCAACCTCTACTTCTTCTACTCTGTTTTTTAGTGCAATGAGTAATGTAGCATATACTGCCAACATCAAAGCTATGCTTTGCGTAGCCTAGTTTATTTGCTCCACGCCAGTTGATTGAAATCCACCTAATTTACTTTTCTTTCTTTTTTTCTCTGTTGGGAATCGATATTAATTATTGATTATCAATTAATATATTATTATTAATTAATTAAAATAATTAAAGTTAATTAATGAAACCTAGGTAACTATGAGTCATTAATGAAAACGGGGCACCACCCTGAAATCAGGGATCAATAATCAAAACGATATACCTCTAGTCTTATATCTCATATCTCAAATTAATCAAATTGTCAACATTGTGAAAATATCAATAATTAGATAAGTGGGAAGGTGTGAATCCGAGCACTGACCATCTCAACCAGCAAATATTATAATATTGTGCAAAATAATCACAGACACTGCTCAGTTAAAATCAACAGTATTTATTAAAGCTTTCTTCCAAAATCAAACCACCTACTTTAACAAACCACAGTTGCTTTCAACAGCTAGCAACATCAAAACATAAAAAAGCCAAACATATAAATGAGGGAAGGTCTGTGTATGTATGTATGTATGTATGTATGTATGTATGTATGTATGTATATGTGTGTGTGTGTGTGTGTGTAACAGGGAGTCCCTTTTAAAAACTACAAAGATGGCCGAACGTGACTTGTGAGGTCACGTCCGCTGGACTACAAATCAGTGGCCGTAACCTAAGGAATCTCGTTGAAGAGACTACAGGAAGCACCGAACGTGATTTGGTGAAGTCATGTGAGAGCACGATTCCCGAGCTGGTGATTCAGGTCGTACTGAATTACCTGGGATTTAAAAATGGCGGCAGTGAATGTATTGGCCAAATGTGGCCACACACATGTGCGCGAGGTTTGAACAAAGACGGCGGTTACGTCAGTTTGGTTGCACGAAAGGTGAATTTAGAGGAATTACCCACAACTCCAAAAAGGGGTAGACGTGCTACTACGAGGAGTCCGTCTCTGAAGTCAATAAAAGGGGTATCACTAAATACAGCCCCATAATCTATAGCGGTGTTATTAGCTTCAATTACAGATTATAACAGATCGTTCATAAGACAATGGGTCTCTGTGCGTGTGTGTGTGTGTGTGTGTGTGTGTGTGTGTGTGTGTGTGTGTGTGTGTGTTAGTAGCAAGAGGGAAAGGAAGCTAAGCTAGCGCTTAGCGAGCAACAAAGGAAAACACAATGACCATATGGTACACAACGGTCGTCTCTCCCTCAAACAGTGGCCGACAAACGAATCAAGGTTCGTTTATAGTCCGCTGATCGAGCTGGAATACAACGTATTGTGGTCACACACGGCGACAAGACTGTGCAGGCTGGGTTAGCCTGTATGAGTTACTATGTAATACACAGTTAACACACAGTACAGCAAAATCGGACTCAGCGGTCCTTTCACAATAAACAAACACAACAAAGAAAAACCACGCTATATACTATCTGTTTCTGCCCATACAAAAGCCTCTTACTTGTAGCCGCTCGTTGCGGATAGCGTGGGTGCCCATCTGGCTTAATGCTCCAACTCGTTTGGGAGCGCGAGAGCGGGGTCAAGCTTTAGCGAACTAAAAGCTGATGGCAGGCTGGTTCACAGCGATATCTGTTTCTGCCCAAACAGAAGCCTCTTACTTGTAGCCGCTTGCTGCGGATGGCGAGGGTGCCCGTCTGGCTTGGTCCTCCGACCCGTTCGAGAGCGCGAGAGCGGGGTCAAACTTTAGCGAACTAAAGCTGACGGCAGGCTGTTCACAGCGATATGTCGACTTGGTGGAAGGGACGGGGTTTCGTCTCCTTCTGAAGATGATTTCTTCCTTCTGCAGGCGATGAGGAAACGCTGGGTTGTGCAGCGTTCCTGGATCCAAAACAATAACGAATATTCTAACAAAAATGAAAGTAAAACAAAAACAGTCTCTGTCTCGTCCAGCGAGGAGGGAGCTAAAGCCTAGGTCGAAATGAAAAACGTTTCTTAAAATGCACCCTTTCGGTAACTATTGGATGAGACCGGAGCCCGTTCACAAAATCACGTTACCTGGGAAATGCAACGTGCAGAGGGGTCTCCTGACCTTTAAGCTCTCCGTGACGTCCGTGGTCTGTGGCCACTTTGATCCAATAGGAAACGAGTAACGGTTTTGGGGGCGGGTCGTACCTTGAAACAGAGTTTTTCACACCTTTCTTGTTGGCTCAGCTCCTTTGTCTCTTGAACTCCTCAGGTTGGGAAGGCCCTAGTAGTTAGGCTTCTGATTTCTCCTAAAGGCCTTCTCTTTGTTTGAGCCATGTGGCATGAGGCCCAACACTCCTTCTTTCTTTTTTCCAAAAGCTTACATCAAACTGAAAATGAGATGGTACCATTGCTAGTATCAGGCTTGATTTATTTGTCTGAAACTTAAAATGTTAGTAATACGTACATACATGATATAAATATTTAACAGATGCCTATGTCTGTATACAGCCTATGAATCGTCTACCACATAGTCTTTTTTCAGGGCTTTCAATCACATCTCAGTCTTCCTCAGTGGATGACTGTTCAGTCGTTTATTTCGATTACAAGTTTAAATCTCTGGAAATGCTTCTAATTGGACCTTGAGAAAAGTCCTTGAGCTGACATGTCATTTTTCCCAAATGAGCCCATTATGTGTCCTTGGGTGATTTTTCTTGTGTCTCCTCATGTCTGTCCCACCAGTGCATTTGGTAGAGAGATGTTGAAGAGGAACATCGGGGTGGTGGTGGTGGGATTCCCCGCTACACCCATCATCAAGTCCCGGGCACACTTCTGCATCTCAGCCGCCCCCACAAAAGAAATGCTCAACAGGGTAACTAACTTCTTCCACTAGTGACTGAAATACTTAAAGACTAATGGTAAACAAGATTTGTCATTTTTTGAGTTTTTAACTTTTGTTCTATTTGGGTAAACCATGGGATCTCAATTTGAGACCATTATTAAAACATGAAAAGAGTTTAGTGATGAGCACATACTCAAAACATATTTTTGATATATTGTAATGAAAAAAAAAGATAACATTCTTCAAAACAAGATACTAGTTTTTGACAAATCATATGTAAAATTTATGGAAGCGCATTACAGCCAATTCATAGTTTTCACGTGACGTCACGCTCTCAGGGGAGCGCCCCTTGAGGGCAAAAGATAATCCCCCGCTGCCCATCAGCATAGGAAACAAGTGACATACTTCGTTCAGAACCAGTTTATTTTGCCAAAATGCCGAACAGTTGTTGCGCCATCGGACGAGGAGAAAAGACAAGGAGACAAGCCTGGGCTATGCTTCTTCCATATTCCGTCCGTCCTCGGTCCCTTGGGAGGGATGACAATGGCAGCCGTCCAAAATATACACCAATTTGCAGCGAACACTTCATCGAAGGTAAGCTCAAGTAAACAGAAGTATATACTTTTATTAATTATCATATTTTTATCCATAAGTCACATCTGTTGTAATTGTTTTGACGTGGTTTGTTGTTGTGTATCGTGGCGACCAACTGCAGTGGTCTTGAATTAATGAATTGAATTAATTAAAGTTAGCTAGTTAGCTGAGGAGTCAGGATGCAGCGTTAGCCGCAAATAAACTCAAAATGCAATTATTTGGAATCCCTGTACACCTTTTAGCTTGTGTTTGGACTGATAAACGTTGTTTTCCATAAATATACTAATTTGATCATTTCTGTTTTAATTTATATTTTTCACAGCATCACAACTTTTTGGAATAGAAGTTGTAATAAGTTAAAATTAAAGGAAAGGTTGACTTTCTGTTTCGGTAGTTAGCAGTTGTTTAAGGGAGAGAGGGTCCAGCTAGTCTACAGGAATGATATGACATGTCATGTCATGTCATATCATTGTCAACCGCTGATGGTCGCGGTAGCCGCTTTATCCCTTTTTTCAAGGGGTCACGGGGAGGTTTCTGGAGCCAATCCCAGGTATCTAAGGGCAAAGGCAGGGTACACCCCAGACGAGTCGCCAGCTCATCGCAGGGCCCTTTACTGATGGCAGAGGCCGCCTCGTAAGGTGCCAAGTGCACATCAGGAGCGATTTTTGGGGTTCAGTATTTTGCTCCCGGATACTTCGTCGAGTAGCTCAGCTCTGCTGACATACTTGAGTAATTTTTTCTAACTTGTTGGACATAAACTTTTATTCCGCTTTCCTCGCCTTGGTTTTTTTAAAACTCTGATTTGTTTTGTCAAAGCACTTTTGTCAAAGTAAACTTCATTTTTAAAAAGTGCTATATAAATAAAGTTTTCTTCTATCATTAGGGCCCGAGCAGGTACACCTGCGAGGACCCTATTGTAATTGTACTGTTTATTAGGGCCCGAGCAGGTACACCTGCGAGGACCCTATTGAAACTGTAATGTTTTTTATTAGGGCCCGAGCAGGTCACAGACCTGCGAGGTCCCTATTGTATCTGTACTGTTTATTAGGGCCCGAGCAGGTACACCTGCGAGGACCCTATTGTAATTGTAGTGTTTTTTATTATTATTCTTTATTATTTTGAAACCCCTATTTGGCCCCTTTCCCATGCTCAAAAACTCACCAAACTTTGCCAAGTTGTTCGGCCGGATTCGAAATTCGATATTTCGGCCAGCTCGCACATGGTCGGCGCAAGATGGCGCAATAGCGCCCCCTACAATTTTTTTTTTCTTTCCACAATAGTTGAATTACGGCTCGTCGCAATTTGAATAACTTTGGACATCCACACATTCCCTGAATACCGATGAATCATTTTGGAATTGGATATGCCCACTTCCGCGTCTAATTTTTTGTGCTACATCGCGAAAACTGTAAAACCTACTTTTTCGAACTCCTCCTTGGGATTTTGTCGCATCTGCGTGAAACTTGGCAGGGACACTCTTCTGATAGAGCTCATCTAAAGTTGTGCGAACCCCGTAATTAGTTTCAAAAATGCGCTAATTATTAACGAAATACTTTCTGTAGCTAGCTATGAAAATGCTAACTGTTGCGTATCTTTGTCAAAGTTAATGCTATTAACACCAAACTTGAGTTCCTTGGTTGGCATGTGACTGTGGGGCTACCAATTCAATTTGGCGAATGTTGCCCACTAGGGGGCGCTACAAATATGGGAAATTTATTTCTCTGAAATGGCTGGACCGATTTCTTCGAAATTGTGTCAGTATGACGAAGGCCCATTCCTGAGCCCGGATCTGGAAGGTGGTTGTGACCGCTCAATGTGGGCGTGGCCTATTACGCATTTTAGTCAAAGTACATGCTATCAACACCAAACTTGATATCCTTGGTTCCCATGTGACTGTGGGGCTACCAATTCAATTTGGCGAATGTTGGCCACTAGGGGGCGCTACAAATATGGGAAGTTTATTTCTCTTTAATGGCTGGACCAATTTCTTCTAAATTCACTCAGTATGATGTAGGCCCATTCCTGAGGTGGTATCTTGAAGATGGTTGTGACAGCTCAATGTGGGCGTGGCCTATTACCACTTAAACATTCAAATATTAATTCCAGCCAAACTGTTGTGCTGAGGAGTTTGACATTTTTACAGTAAGTATAGAATAGGACATCGACCTTCCATGTCGAAAATTGCGCGGGTACTCCACTAGGTGGCGCTATCACTGACGAAAACGCGTTTTTGCCTATAAGTTCCACAGTTTTTATGACACATTCAAAACTATTATATCCCTGTATTCCCTGAATACAGCTGAGTTTTCTGACACAGGCCACGCCCACTTCTGCTACACATTTGCATGGCTAAGTCACTGTATATCCAAAACCTACTTTTTCGAACTCCTCCCAGGAAATTTCACCAATGTGCACCAAACTTTGCACACAGCATCTGTGGATACTGATGACAAAAAGTTGTGCAAAGAATTTTGATAGCACAAACAATACTCAAGTTATTATATAACAACTTCCTGCAGATTTCGTTCCAAACACGAAGTGTTGCATATCTCCACATTGGTTTGTCCGAATGACATGAATCTCAGGTGACTACTTCCCCATGGTCCCCTGAGCCTCTCTGCAAAATATTTGGTGATGACCACTAGGTGGCGCTCTTTAAATTGAAGTATTTTATATCTCCACATCGGTTGCTCAGATTAACACAAAACTTCGTACACTTATTACCAATGCCCTCCTGAGGACACCTCTCAAAGGTTTTACTGATCCGCCACTAGTTGGCGCTCTGGTGGCTGTCTGAATTTATTACGGGAGCTAAAAACTGAGTGAAAATTATTTTCAGCCTGATGTGGATGCCACATCTTTTACTTCACATAGACAATATATCCATACAAATGTAGGAAAACTTGTTGGCTTTCAGCTGATGTTTTTCTTTCAGATGTAGGACTCAAACTTTTGGCTGTAGAAGCCCTAGAGCAACAAGCACTCCAGCAACTCCCCCATAAGCCGCCATGTTAATTTTGAGTCTAAATTTCTGGAGGCGAGCAGACGGTACCTGTCCTGTCTCTCGCTCTGGTGACCTCATTTTTCACTCTACAGAAATAAAAAAGACATCGCAGAGTTCAACAATGTCTGCTGTTACTCACTGTATGAATATTCTGGCGATAACCCATGCACTTTTTTCTAAAATCGCAGGAGTTTGGGAGGCGTTTTCCCATTCATTCTTATGGGGACATTTTCAACTTCGGTTCTGCCACTGCTGCAGCAGCCAGAGAAACTGTTCACCTTTTTAAGCTCTTTCAGCCCTCTTACCTGTCAGCTTTTCTGCCTTTACAGCAAGCAGCACACAGCACGCAGCAGGCCACGATTGCTGCACACCGCGGCGGCAGTATTCGCCGACACGCGCGGCCTGCGAGGGCCCGTTCATCGCTGCTTGCAGCTTTAATTATTATTATTCTTGACTATTTTCAAACCCCAATTTGGCCCCTTTCCCCTGCTCAAAAAGTCACCAAACTTTGCCAAGTTGTTGGGCCTCGTGAAAAATTTGATATTTCGGCCAGCTCGCACATGGTCGACGTAAGATGGCGAAATAGCGCCCCCTACACTGTTTTTTTGGTCTTTCCGCAATAGGTGCATTACGGAACGTCGCAATTTGCAAAACTTTGGACATACACAGATTCCCTGAATACTGATGAATCACTTTGGAATTGGATATGCCCACGTCCGGCTAAAAAATTTCGTGCTACATCGCGAAAACTGTAAAACCTACTTTTTCGAACTCCTCCTTGGGATTTTGTCGCATCTGCGTGAAACTTGGCAGGGACACTCTTCTGATAGAGCTCATCTAAAGTTGTGCGAACCCCGTGATTAGTTTTAAAAATGCGCTAATTATTAACGAAATACTTTCTGTAGCTAGCTATGAAAATGCTAACTGTTGCGTATCTTTGTCAAAGTTAATGCTATTAACACCAAACTTGAGTTCCTTGGTTGGCATGTGACTGTGGGGCTACCAATTCAATTTGGCGAATGTTGCCCACTAGGGGGCGCTACAAATATGGGAAATTTATTTCTCTGAAATGGCTGGACCGATTTCTTCGAAATTGTGTCAGTATGACGAAGGCCCATTCCTGAGCCCGGATATGGAAGGTGGTTGTGACCGCCCAATGTGGGCGTGGCCTATTACGCATTTTAGTCAAAGTACATGCTATCAACACCAAACTTGTTATCCTTGGTACCCATGTGACTGTGGGGCTACCAATTCAATTTGGCGAATGTTGGCCACTAGGGGGCGCTACAAATATGGGAAGTTTATTTCTCTTTAATGGCTGGACCAATTTCTTCTAAATTCACTCAGTATGATGTAGGCCCATTCCTGAGGCGGTACCTTGAAGATGGTTGTGACAGCTCAATGTGGGCGTGGCCTATTACCACTTAAACATTCAAATATTAATTCCAGCCAAACTGTTGTGCTGAGGACTTTGAAATTTTTACAGTAAGTATAGAATAGGACATCGACCTTCCATTTCGAAAATTGCGTGTGTACTCCACTAGGTGGCGCTATAACTGACGAAAACGCGTTTTTGCCTGTAAGTTCCACAGTTTTTATGACACATTCAAAACTATTATATCCCTGTATTCCCTGAATACAGCTGAGTTTTCTGACACAGGCCACGCCCAATTCTGCTGCACATTTGCATGGCTAAGTCACTCTATATCCAAAACCTACTTTTTCGAAC
This sequence comes from Lagodon rhomboides, assembly GCA_039737535.1. Classification (NCBI taxonomy): domain Eukaryota; kingdom Metazoa; phylum Chordata; class Actinopteri; order Spariformes; family Sparidae; genus Lagodon; species Lagodon rhomboides. The sequence goes on from CM077801.1 coordinate 8,036,601, forward strand.
TCCTCCTACACGATTTCACCGATTTGCACCAAACTTTGGATCTAGCATCTGTGGAATGTCCTGACAAAAAGTTATCAAAAGAATTTTGATTGTCCAAAAAAATCCCAAAATATAAAACAACAATTTCCTGCACATTGTGGTGAAAACGGACAATCTTGCATATCTTCACCAAATACAGTTCGATTACAATGAAACTTTAGCTAATTGTGTTCCATGGCTCCTTGGAGGAGTGTGCAAAATTTGGTGCAGATCGGCCAATAGGTGGCGCTTTTATTGCTAAATGCCCAAAAATGCTACATTGCTAATGGACACAAATCTCTGTTTAACAGTGTTCAGGGTGACACAATATAGGCCTCTCATGTAGTTCAGCACACTGCACGCAGCAGGCCACAATTTCTGCACACCGCGGCAGCAGTACTCGCCGACACGCGCGGCCTGCGAGGGCCCGTTCATCGCTGCTTGCAGCTTTAATTTATTATTATTATTCCAACAACAATCTAGACCCCAATTTGGCCCCTTTCCCGTGCTCAAAAACTCACCAAACTTTGCCAAGTTGTTCGGCCGGATCCGAAATTCGATATTTCGGCCAGCTCGCACATGCCCGACGCAAAATGACGCAATAGCGCCCCCTACAATTTTTATTTTTCTTTCCACAATAAGTGAATTACGGCACGTCGCAATTTGAAAAACTTTTGACATACACAGATTCCTTGAATACCGATGGATCACTTTGGAATTGGATATGCCCACTTCCGCCTTAATTTTTTTGTGCTACATCGCGCTAACTGTAAAACCTACTTCTTCGAACTCCTCCTTGGGATTTTGTCCGATCTGCGTGAAACTTGGTATGTACACTCTTCTGATAGAGCTCATCTAAAGTTATTAAAAGATTCTAATTAGTTTGAAAAATGCGCTAATTATTAACGAAATACTTTCTGTAGCTAGCTATGAAAACGCTAACTGATGCGTATCTTTGGCAAAGTAAATGCTATTAACACCAAACTTCAGATCCTTGGTTGCCATGTGACTGTAGGGCTACCAATTAACTTTGGCGAATGTTGCCCACTAGGGGGCGCTACAAATATGGGAATTCTGTTTCTCTGAAATGGCTGGACGGATTTCTTCCAAATTCACTCAGTATGATGTAGGCGCATTCCTGAGCCCGAATCTGGAAGGTGGTTGTGACCGCTCAATGTGGGCGTGGCCTATTACGCATTTTAGTCAAAATACATGCTATTAACACCAAACTTCATATCCTTGGTTCCCATGTGACTGTGGGGCGAAGAATTCAATTTCGCGAATGTTGGCCACTAGGTGGCGCTATAACAGACGAAAACGCGTTTTTGCCCGTAACTTCCACAGTTTTTATGACACATTCAAAACAATTATATCACTGTGTTCCCTGAATACAGCTGAGTATTCTGACATAGGCCACGCCCACTTCTGCAGCTAATGTCTATGGATAAGTCACCGTATATCCAAAACCTACTTTGGCCAAAAACCTCATACGGAATTTTGTCCGATTTGCACCAAACTTTGGATGTAGCATCTGTGGAATGTCCTGATAACAAGTTATCAAAAGAATTTTGATTGTCCAAAAAAATCCCAAAATATAAAACAACCATTTCCTGCACATTGTGGTGAAACCGGACAATCACGCATATCTTCACCAAATACAGTCCGATTACAACGAAACTTTGCCTAATTGTGTTCCATGGCTCGTTGGGGGTGTGTGCAAAATTTGGTGCAGATCAGCCAATAGGTGGCGCTTTTATTGCTAAATGCCCACAAATGCTGCGTTGGTAATGGACACAAATCTCTGTTTCAGAGTGTTCAGGGTGACACAATATAGTCCTCTCATGTAGTTCAGCAAACTGCACGCAGCAGACCACAATCTCTGCACACCGCAACGGCAGTACTCGCCGACAGGCGCGGCCTGCGAGGGCCCGTTCATCGCTGCTTGCAGCTTTAATTATTATTATTCTTGACTATTTTCAAACCCCAATTTGGCCCCTTTCCCCTGCTCAAAAAGTCACCAAACTTTGCCAAGTTGTTGGGCCTCGTGAAAAATTTGATATTTCGGCCAGCTCGCACATGGTCGACGCAAGATGGCGCAATAGCGCCCCCTACACTGTTTTTTTGGTCTTTCCGCAATAGGTGAATTACGGCACGTCGCAAATTCAAAAACTTTGTACATCCACAGATTCCCTGAATACCGATGAATCACTTTGGAATTGGATATGCCCACGTCCGGCTAAAAAATTTTGTGCTACATCGCGAAAACTGTAAAACCTACTTTTTCGAACTCCTCCTTGGGATTTTGTCGCATCTGCGTGAAACTTGGCAGGGACACTCTTCTGATAGAGCTCATCTAAAGTTGTGCGAACCCCGTGATTAGTTTCAAAAATGCGCTAATTATTAACGAAATACTTTCTGTAGCTAGCTATGAAAATGCTAACTGTTGCGTATCTTTGTCAAAGTTAATGCTATTAACACCAAACTTGAGTTCCTTGGTTGGCATGTGACTGTGGGGCTACCAATTCAATTTGGCGAATGTTGCCCACTAGGGGGCGCTACAAATATGGGAAATTTATTTCTCTGAAATGGCTGGACCGATTTCTTCGAAATTGTGTCAGTATGACGAAGGCCCATTCCTGAGCCCGGATCTGGAAGGTGGTTGTGACCGCTCAATGTGGGCGTGGCCTATTACGCATTTTAGTCAAAGTACATGCTATTAACACCAAACTTGATATCCTTGGTTCCCATGTGACTGTGGGGCTACCAATTCAATTTGGCGAATGTTGGCCACTAGGGGGCGCTACAAATATGGGAAGTTTATTTCTCTTTAATGGCTGGACCAATTTCTTCTAAATTCACTCAGTATGATGTAGGCCCATTCCTGAGGTGGTATCTTGAAGATGGTTGTGACAGCTCAATGTGGGCGTGGCCTATTACCACTTAAACATTCAAATATTAATTCCAGCCAAACTGTTGTGCTGAGGAGTTTGACATTTTTACAGTAAGTATAGAATAGGACATCGACCTTCCATGTCGAAAATTGCGCGGGTACTCCACTAGGTGGCGCTATCACTGACGAAAACGCGTTTTTGCCTATAAGTTCCACAGTTTTTATGACACATTCAAAACTATTATATCCCTGTATTCCCTGAATACAGCTGAGTTTTCTGACACAGGCCACGCCCACTTCTGCTACACATTTGCATGGCTAAGTCACTGTATATCCAAAACCTACTTTTTCGAACTCCTCCCAGGAAATTTCACCAATGTGCACCAAACTTTGCACACAGCATCTGTGGATACTGATGACAAAAAGTTGTGCAAAGAATTTTGATAGCACAAACAATACTCAAGTTATTATATAACAACTTCCTGCAGATTTCGTTCCAAACACGAAGTGTTGCATATCTCCACATTGGTTTGTCCGAATGACATGAATCTCAGGTGACTACTTCCCCATGGTCCCCTGAGCCTCTCTGCAAAATATTTGGTGATGACCACTAGGTGGCGCTCTTTAAATTGAAGTATTTTATATCTCCACATCGGTTGCTCAGATTAACACAAAACTTCGTACACTTATTACCAATGCCCTCCTGAGGACACCTCTCAAAGGTTTTACTGATCCGCCACTAGTTGGCGCTCTGGTGGCTGTCTGAATTTATTACGGGAGCTAAAAACTGAGTGAAAATTCTTTTCAGCCTGATGTGGATGCCACATCTTTTACTTCACATAGACAATATATCCATACAAATGTAGGAAAACTTGTTGGCTTTCAGCTGATGTTTTTCTTTCAGATGTAGGACTCAAACTTTTGGCTGTAGAAGCCCTAGAGCAACAAGCACTCCAGCAACTCCCCCATAAGCCGCCATGTTAATTTTGAGTCTAAATTTCTGGAGGCGAGCAGACGGTACCTGTCCTGTCTCTCGCTCTGGTGACCTCATTTTTCACTCTACAGAAATAAAAAAGACATCGCAGAGTTCAACAATGTCTGCTGTTACTCACTGTATGAATATTCTGGCGATAACCCATGCACTTTTTTCTAAAATCGCAGGAGTTTGGGAGGCGTTTTCCCATTCATTCTTATGGGGACATTTTCAACTTCGGTTCTGCCACTGCTGCAGCAGCCAGAGAAACTGTTCACCTTTTTAAGCTCTTTCAGCCCTCTTACCTGTCAGCTTTTCTGCCTTTACAGCAAGCAGCACACAGCACGCAGCAGGCCACAATTTCTGCACACCGCGGCAGCAGGACTCGCCGACACGCGCGGCCTGCGAGGGCCCGTTCATCGCTGCTTGCAGCTTTAATTATTATTATTATTATTATTATTATTATTATTATTGTTATTATTATTATTATTATTGTAGGTGCCAAATCTGATGACCCATTGTCCCCTTGTCTTCTCGTACACAACAGCCACCAAGAAGAGGAAAAGAGAGAAAGACATGAAGAGGTTTTAGGAGCACAACAGAATGGCAAACGAGGGTAGAGGAGAAGAAATAAGCAAGAGGCAGTGGATGTCCTCCTACAGTTGTCATCAGCGCTTGATGCTGAGCCTGCGCCACCTGCTGAGGATGAACAGTGTGACAACAGACCATGCAAATAGAAGTTTGAAAGATTACAAAGGGAGTGTAATGAGCTCAGGGAGGAAAACCAAAAGCTGAAAGACATTATTAAATCTGGAACATTTTGACCTTGTGTTTGAAAAACACGATGAAAACGTGAAAGTCATGACTGGAATTCCCATATATTCAAAATTACAATTACATTTCTACAGACTGGTACAAACTTCTCCCCCTTCCAGCAACTTCTGTTAACTCTAATGGGGCTAAAAATGAACCTTCCCCTTTCATTGCTCAGTTGACTTTTTAAGATCTCAATTTCAACTGCCAGCAGAACATTTCAGAACACCATTGGAGTCTTAAATGCAAGGCTTGTTCCACCACTTGTGTTTTGGCCAAATCGAGAAAAGCTTCAGCTCTCAATGCCTATGGTATTTAGACAGGTCTTTCACAGATGTGCCTGTATTATTGACTGCTTTGAGATTTTTATCGAAAAGCCCAGAGACCTAAGAGCAAAAGCACAGACCGACTCAAAATAAATGAAATATCTAATTGACATAACACCACAAGGATCAGTTTCTTTTATATCTCTATTTATGTATTATATATATGTAAGGATGGGATGGCAGAACAAGACAAACTGTGGATTTTTAGATCACCTCAACCCAGGTGATATGATACTGGCTGATAGAGGGTTTGATGTGGCAGATTCAGTTGGTCTGTACAATGCTGAGCTTAAGATCCCAGCCTTTACTAAAGGAGAAAAGCAACTGGGTCCCATGGAATTGGAGTCCACACGAGGACTTGCATCAGTACGGATCCATGTTGAGAGAGTTATTAGGGAGGCAAGGAATCAGTACAGTGAACCCTCGTTTATCGCGGGGGTTACGTTCCAAAAAGAACCCGCGATAGGCGAAATCCGTGAAGTAGAAACCTTTATTTTTTTACAGTTATTATACAATGAAATACTCCATAAAACATTGAAAGCAAGGAACAAAACCTTTTTACAGGCCCAAGCATTTGTTTAACAAATAAAAGTACTGTATAAACGTTTGTTGTTGTTGTTTTTGTTTGTTTTGTTACAAATAACTACTGTACTGTACTGTAATATAATATATTTATAAATAAATAAATAATAATTTTAATCATCAATACGAACTGAAGGGTTGATATTGCGGGGATCAGCACCGCCCCACCGTGACGGATTGGAACGGGAGAAAATGAAAAATGATTATGAAAAAAAATACAAAGTACAGTAGGACAAATAGTGACTCACGTGTACAGTACAGTATTTCACTGCTCTTCTGACTGAGCCGCTGCATCCTGACTCCGCTCTGTGGCGTTTTTTTCTTCTAAAGCCTGCGGTGCAGGTGTGTTTTTTGGAGAGAAGAACATAGTTATCGGTAGTTGTTGTCGCTCTTTTTTCTTCAATTTGGCAAGCGGTTTTACGTACGTGTACATATTAAACCATAACGTCATTGACACACAGGTAGAGAAGACGCGGAGAGACTGTTTAGCCAATCAGAATGCAGAACACAATGCATGATGCAAATCCGTGAAGCAGCGAGACCGTGAAAAGTGAACCGCGTTATAGCGAGGGTTCACTGTACGCCATACTTCAAAGTACAATAGGAATTCAAATGTGTGACGCTGAGCATCCAAAATGTCTAACACCTCTAGATAAAATAGTCCATGTGTGCTGTGCACTGACAAATTTGGTTCCCTCAGCTGTTCCTTTGGGCTAAACAATAAAAAAAAATGGTTCTTGTACACAATAGATTATTTTCAAAGAAATAATGACTGACAGATAAATTCATCATTTTGATCATAAATAACTGATTTAATGTTAAGTCAGTCAAACAGTAAACATCCATTTGAAATACATTAAATACAAATGAACATTTATTCCAAGCAATAACAGTTTTCTCAAAAAGCAAGATTCTGTAATTCTGTTTTAACAACTGATTTGATTCACAAGTAATGTGGAAAATAAAAGTATTAAAGAAGAGTTTGTGTTTAAAGTATTTTTGTTGATGTTGAAATTTATTTCAGGATTATAGGAACTGGTATCGAAGTAAAGGTATCAAAACTGGCACCGTATCGAAAATGTTTTAACAATACCTAGCCCTAGGCAGACTTTTTTGGTGTTAAGGCAGTAACAATAACAATAACTTTGTAAGGCAGATCACTATCATATCTATTTTGTAACATTTTTACAGTATGTTTTGAATACACAGGCATGTAAGGTACATGCATCTATGTAGAAAATCTATTTACATTATGTGGCACTTTAAATTTGTACTGTGTTCAGTTTTTTTCTGTTATCCCTCTGTTGTTTGGCCATCTCCCGCACATAGTTGCTGCATTTCCAACTTGAAATTTTCCAATGTGTAGTGTCAAGTTTCAAATAACTTTTGTGAATGTACTGTCTTTTTCAGATTCCTAACTTAGACTCGAGCCTGTCGTCATTATCCAGGACAGACACCCCACAGTAACGGCCTTTGCCTTCAGATGGTGGTATGCGATGTTGGTAGAATAGGAGTCGTAAACACTTTTGCTACTAGCCCTGGATTGATGCACTTCTGGACAAATGTGTGTACCTTTTTACACATGGTGTTAAAAAAGTCCGTATCAGGCAGTATTCTCTCAATGTGTATTTCCCCTTTGCCTCCCTCCCCTGGTCCCCACACAACAAAGTCGCAGTAGTTAGCTTGTGTAAGGTGAATCTGTGTTTGCACCTGATAAAAGTACTGATGGTCCCTCTTCAAGGAAAGTTTACCCTCAACCTCATGGAGACAAAATGTGCTGTCCTCTTTGCTTTTCTTCATCAAAGTACTCTTCTGAAGGCTGCTGGATGCCCTTTCCTCCAACACACCCATCTCATGACAGTCGCCTGTTAAAATGCCATCTGGGGATGCCCCTAACCAAGGGTATTTAGGGTTGATGACCAGCCCTCCCTTCCTGATAGAGAGATTTGTGTGGTGACTCTCCATCATCTTACCATACTCCTCAACTACCCCACTCTCATGTTCAGTGCCCCATCTCAAAACAGAAAAAATATTGTATACATTAAGTATCAAATGATAGTAATAAATGATAACTACAACAGTGAATATTACTAATATCACAGTGATATTATTACCATCAGGCATCACTCCAAGTAACTTTTTAATCAGCAGTTGTGTATCATGGCATGTTTTGTCGGATGAACACAATAAGCACGCTGTTTAAGGGGTTTGTGATTTTATTAGATAAAAAGTCGAAATTTAGGTGAAACAAACAATTATTGGACACAATGACAACATTGTCAGATAAAAAGGTTATAATTAAGGAATTATGAGAAAAACAAGCAGTTATTATAGATAAAAAGTTATAAGATAAAAAGTCAAAATTATGGGGCACCCTGGTAGTTTATCTGGTGGAGTGTGTGCCTCATGTATGGAGGCTTTAGTCGTCAGCAGAGGCCCAGGTTCACTTCTATGAGGTTAAACATTTTAATTATGTTATACAAAAAAGAAATCAAAATTATGAGTTTAAAAGTCTAAATTATGACAAATGTTGACTTTTTGTCTCATAATGTCTGTTTTATCTCAGCATTTTAACTTGTATCCAACAATCATGTGTCTTTATCTCGTTACTATGACTGACCGTGGGAAAAATGTTTTTATCAAGCTGAGTTTTCATCCACTTTTTTTTTTTTAACCAGCGGAAATGGGCCTCCATGAAATTCTCTATCAGTGAGACAATTTGTGGTTTTCTTTTGACAGAAAACAAAAATGGTTTTACCATACTTACACCGATCAGCCACAACATTAAAACCACAGACAGGTGAAGTGAATAATATTAATAATCTTGTTACATGGATGGTTCTGCTGGGGAGCGGGTTCCTGGCATTCATGATGAAACCACTTGACACGCACCACCCACCAAAACACTGCTGCAGATCATGTACACCCCCTCCCCCCATGGGGCCGCCATGCATTGGAACTTTTCCAGGGAATCCCACGGAAGTTCGATCAGATAGGAATATGGTGAATTTGGAGGCCAGGTCGGCATCTTGTGCTCTTGCTCACATTCATTGAGTCATTCCTGAGCAGTCCTGCACAATGGGCCCTGCACTGCCATCTAGGAGTACTTTTGTCATCAGGGGGTATACTTGGTTTGCAACAAAATGTCTGGTTAGGTTGTGCATGTGAAAGATGCCAGGACCCTAGCTTTCTCAGCAGAACATTGCATTACAACAAGATGATCAATGTTTTTTACTTAAACTGTGAGTCGTTTTAATGTTGAGGCTGATAGGTGCATAAAAACCTGTTAAATCATGACCACGAAAAGTTACTCTTCTAACTGCCACAAACTCTTATTGGTAAGAGTAATGACAACCTGTGATCGTGTTCAGCTCTGACACACTCACCACCTTGTATTCAGCAAAACCTACTTTGGATTTCTGTTTTTTTTTTTTTTTTTTTAAAAAGTACTTTTGGGCTGCAAGTATTGATATGTTGACTAGTCTTGTGTAGCCATACATCACTGATCTCTACACAGGATAAATGTCTAGCTGAAGCCGTAATTGCTCAGTGAAAAACATTCTTGGTTGTTAGAATGAGTCAGAATATTCAGTCCCGAGCCTTACTGAACTGCATTCACAGTACTTTTGCTAAATATTGTTCAGGTGGGTATGACTCAGGTACAAGACTTGCACATAAATCAAGTTAATACCAAACAGTATTTGAACAGGTTGATCATTAACTTTACAGGTGGTAATGGCCAGTGTGTGACAGTGTGGCATGTGATGGGATAGTTCAGTAATAAACAAGTCAAACAAAGGTTTATGAATAACTCCGTTTGACCTATGAGATGCTGGCCCTGTATAATTTATGATGTTTTTCCTACTGCTGTGGCAGGGGAGGAGCAAGGTTGTAAGCAACTGGCCATTAGCCAGGAGCAGACTTACAGTATATCAAGCTGGATTAGCATGGCTCTTATCCTGACCCTGTTCCTCCCTGGGACAATCCAGCCAGTCAGGTTGGATGGTCGAGAGATGCCGTCATCTCAACAAGTTATCATCAAGTCTGCTGCTCTTAATCCAAAACAACCGTTTTATTCTCCGATGCTGATGAATGTATTTCTGCAATATGCAATAAGTATTTCAGCAATAAAGCCGGGAGGGGGGCACTGTCAGAAAAAACAAAAATCAGACCGCTGCATCTTCATCCACTTTTGTTCCAATAGCAACAAACATGCTACATTTTTGTATCATTTACAGTTGAGTTGTCACACAGTTTTACTCTAGTTGAACTTCACAACAGTCAGCTGATCGCACTGTTCATCACATAATGCTAAATGTATTATTTGCCTATTCACGCAAACTCACTAGCTTAGCCTGGCACCCACAAACACAAGCTTACAACAAAGTAAAAGCTGTTACCATTCTGTTTTGATAGCGTTGTTTTGTTTTTATTTTAAAAATTGAGTTACATTTTTCCTGTTCAGCAGCAGGACATCCAGCATATCACTTGCATATGCTGTCCAGCCTGCCTACCGTGTTTTGATTGACTAAGAGACTACTACAAGTCAGAGCAAGGGAAGTGGAAGCCTTCACAGAATATATTAATGCTGTGGACAGTAACATCAAGTTCACACAGGAAGATGTCAGAGGACACAGTCTGCCCAACTTGGACTGTGCAGTACACAGTGAAGAAGTCAAAAGTAGTGGAGCTACTTCCTGTTATTACTTCCTGTTATTAATTTGATTACTATAATCATTCAGCATCATCCACTTAAATCAAAACATGTTGCCATGTTTCCATAGAATGTTGGATGTACAGTAAACCTACACACACAGATCAGTACTTGCTGTTCAACTCTCATCACCTACTGGCGCACAAGCTGGGGATCATCAGAACCCTAAAGCATCGGGCTGAGACCGATCCCACTAAGTCAGAGGGGAAGAAGACAGAAGCACATCAGGGGAGCACTTAAAATGTGGGGCTACCGAAACTGGACCTTTGTCAAAACTGCTAAAAGATCCAGAGCAGACAGAGAGGATGAGAAGAGAAAGCGTAACATAGTTATCCCCTATGTCGCAGGAACATCTGAGAAACTCGGGAGGATCTTTAATAAACATCATATCCCGGTTCACTTTAAACCTACCAACACACTGAGGCATAAATGAATGGCACAACACAGGAGGGCCAACTCCTCAGGTCAAGACTCTGCTGTCCTCTTACATCTGAAGAAGAAAAATAATTCCTTTGAGGACAACAACGTAAACATCTTGGCCGTCTTTGAACAGTGGAGGTGGCCTAAGACATTACTTCTCACCCACCTACAATGCAGTACTGAGTTTTCTCCCCAGACGGTTGGACCAACTAGCAAGTGGCCCTAACGATTCTGAAACTCAGAGCTCAACGACCCTGTGAGGTCACACCCACACAGAGTTAAAAAACCTGCCAACTCCTCTACAATTAGTTAGAACTGAAGAAGACTCTTGGTTAAGAGGTGAAACGTCTTCAAGAAAATGAAACAAGTCAGTTGCCTACGATACAGGACCTAGATTTACCATGACCTGGATTACTGAGAACCTTCATCAACAGACTATCATGTTGTTCACTCTTGTGACCTTGGTTACACAATTGAATAACTATGCAAAATAATTGATTTGGATTCAGAATTTGGATTGTATGTACCTGGCGGGTCACCAAAGTAGAGCCTATGGCCCTCATTTATCAACCTAATGTAGAAACCAGCGCAGATCTGAGCGCAGAAATCATCTTACGACAGGGTTCACATGTGATTCATGAAACGTTCGTATCTCGCCGATCACAGCGTAAGAATGATCGGGCGTTGATAAATGCGGCGGCTGAAAACAGTCGTCATTTAAATACCACGCCCTTAAATATTCTCAGTTTAGAGGCCTTGCCCATAGAGTTTACGACATGGAGATGCGTAATACATCCAAGAAGAGGAACTTCTCCGACCTGAATGCTTGAAGCATTTTGGGTTTAGCCTATATTTAAATAAATAAGGGTTATTTTATGGTTGCAGTCAGAGTTTATTTCTTTATTTAAATGATGTTTCAGATCAATCGGAGCCAGGCACGAGTGGCGTTGTTCAGGCTGCGGCTGAAGAAACCGGTCTGGAGCCAGTCCCACAGAGCCAGTCAAATGTGAGCTGTGTGTGCGGGCGCGTGTCCGCGTGCCCGTGTAGGCACACCACCACGACCCTGGATTCTGTCAGCAGAGGTCTTGGAAAAACAAACCGAAATGTGTTGGTCAATCGCGGAGATAAATCGCTCACTTACAGCAATAAACAACACTTTAAAAGAGAAACGCAAACCTGAAACGTGCATCACATGAGTAAAATGTTTGACTAAACGTTGTGCATTGTCTGTTTCCCTGTATTGAATAATTGCCAAACATACGTATTTAACACTTTACATTTTAGAAGCGATGAATGAGGTCCTGTCTCCCTCGTGCAGCCTCCAGTTGGGGCTCTGCTGGCCAGGCTCTCTGGGCATAAGTTCATCTGGCTGCACCGGGACATCAAATGGCTCCCTGTTTTGCGCAGTATTGTGCAGAACCCCACAGGCTAAAATGATGTTGCAGACTTTCTCTGGAGTGTACAATAGGGTTCCCCCGCGGATCCTAGACAGAGCCATCTGCCCTTAAGCAACCTGATGCAGCGCTCCAACGTGGCCCGTGTGCGTAAATGCGCATGGTTGAATCTGCGCTCCTGCGAGTTACCAGGTATTCCTTGAGGGGATAACCTTTGTCACCGAGCACATGAATCATTGCATGTATTGCTTGTAATGTCAAGCAATGTCACCTGCCTCAAAATCTTTCTCAAAATGAAAGAGAAATTAATGTTACAGCAGTAAACTGTTAACCCCGTTAATTGCAAACTATTTGAAACTAGTAGGCTACCTTTATTATATGGTCTAATAACAATTCTCGGACTCCGCCAGATTTACTATGCTGCACCGCAAATCAACACGACTTGAAAACTTGCGTACACGAGTTGAAACCTGACGTGAGATTTGATCGTAGCCTCCGCTCACGTCCAAATTGATAAATGCCGAACTTTGCGTGGAAATGACCGTACGCCCAGTTTTCTGTCGTACGCTCGTTTGATAAATGAGGGCCTATGTATGGGAAACACTGTCAGACTTGTAGCTTCTTGGCTATATAATTGATGTTTAAGGAAGAGAATGGTATATTGGCAGGCTCATCTCTGTGGTAAGAGCTGGTAATATTAGAGACTGATATTTGTTATACTTGAAAATAACGGACTTTTTCCATGTTAGTGTAAAGACCTTTGAGTCATTTACAACTAAGCCAAGAGATCAAGATGACATTAAAAAAGGAAAAACAGCTATCTTATGGTGGGGAAAATGTGTAATTCGAAGGACACGAGTGTGATCTTTTATGACCCCAAATGTCTGCTTCTGGAGATCTTCGTCTTTGAGTCGCTTTAGACATGCTGAATCCCTCTGAGCTCCATGTAGGACAGCCCTGCAGCAGAGGCCACTAAAAAGATGAGTCTCACTCACAGTTTTAGGAGAAGTTCAGTGAAAGTGATTACACTTAAAAACTGCAGTAAAGAGTCAGCTGCATCACTGCAGGTTAATGTACAGTGTATTCACAGTATATTATCTGTGTCGAGAGTTCAGACCTCCACTCTATCCATCCTCTTTGCTCATTGTGTTGCTCTGCCTGAGCGTAGACTGCTTAGCAATGATTGCTGTTGGCAATGCATCAAAGAGCCGCCCACTACTCTCAAAGTGGGCTCTTCTTCTACTACACTGAGCTCACTGCAGACCTGCCTGCTCTGTGTCTTCCAGTCTGAAACACCAGTCTTTTACTTATTTTAACATAAATTTAAATCATTTTATTCAGCACATATACCATCTCCTGTCTGATTGGGGTGTCTTCAGGAAGTTCTGTTTTATCAGGGGCTGTCATTCAAACACAAACATACGCACGTAGCCTAAATTATTTTGTGATTGTTGTTCTGAAGACCTTTTATTTATTTCAGTGACTGTATTAATATCCTAACCCCTTAAGCACTTGTTAAATCCTGCTAATCTGCACTGACTGCACAGACCACGAAGACTTTATTTGGGGCATTCTGTGGCCAAAGCGGTCTGATAATAAGAGATGTTTCTGTTACATCTGTTAAACCAACATAGTTATCTGTATCCATAGCTGTACTCTGAATGGGCAGGGCTTTCACCATAAGTGGGTGGTGCAAATCAGATGTTAATTAGAGCCTAAAATTGATTTAGATTGGTTTGATCAGGAACTGCTCTTTTTATCATTTATGAGAAAAGTAATCTGAAAAAATAAACTTACAGAACAGCCTCAGAATTGAGCTTCAGATCAAAGTTTTTGATCATATTAAGAATAAACTTCAGTCAGCTGGCTAATAAGGATTTTCACAAGAATACTGACATATTTTACTTGAATAATCCTCATTTAAAGCGATTGTATGCTCAACCCGACTCATGATGCCATTCAAATACTATGCATGGAAACAGTTGGACTAGCATAAATGCATACAAAGTCAATGGAAAGACAGGACTAGCGACAAATAGATGCAGAATGCAAGTGCAACAAACTGTATTGTAGAAATGTAAAGACATGTTTGGATAAAGCTGCACAAATAAATATTAACAAAAAATCAAATGTATGTGGAAAGTGAAAAGCGTCACATGCTTAAAGTAACAAGCCTACAGGGAATTACCAGACTCTGCAGTTCCTTTTGGCTCCATGAAGCTTTTTAACCATTTTAACCACCTTATTGTTTTGGTTATGCAGTCTACAAATGTACTGTTTTGGTTTGGTCTCACTGTTCTTATTAACCATGTTTTAGATAAAACCAAAAAACAACTGTATGCTACCTGCTTGACACAAAACAGCAGACAGACAAAGTTAGCCTCTCACTGTAAGCAAAACTAAGAGTGAGTTGATAATGGATTAACATTTTTAAGTAACCAGAAATACAACTCCAATTGAAAAGTAATGGTGCTCCTACAACTTTTTATAACACTCACCATAGCAACTTTGAACTGATGAACTTTTAAGGCTAAATGTTTTCCCTTTTGGGTGAAAAGTTTCAGCCAGAAAAAAACTTTCTGCTGTTTAGCTGACATATCTCTATGAACTCATCGTCTCCAGTACCCTAACAAAATGTCCTACTGGTGACTTCATATCACACCCAAGTAATGAGAGTGAAAAATTGGGCAGACAGTGTCCATCTGCAGCTTAGAAGGTAGTGGTGTTTTCTCCAGTCACATATTGCCCTTCATGGTGACAGTTTTTTTCTTGTATAAATGTCTCCACAGGCACTGAGTGTCATCAGTGAGGTAGGAGACCTTCTTCAACTCAAGAATTCCAGACACAGGATACAGCCGTCTTTATCACTGCCCTTTGACGATATTGTGTATGAGGACATTGATGACTGATGAACCAATCCTCTCTTGAAGTGGCATGAACCTGAACAACCCCAGAAATCAAAAGATAGACCAGGTCAAGATGGATCACAAGTCTTACACAAGGACCAAGATGTGCCCAGGTGCCCCTTGTCACTAGCTTGCCATAATGTAACCCTCTGCGAAAAAGAAAATCACTCAAAACCATCATTTAATTCTACTTACCTAAACATGGAGAAGTTGTGGTAAACACACTGGAAAAAAGCATCTGAGCTTCTTCCAGTGTACTTTTCTTACTTGTGTGTTTCATTATTTTGTGTCTAAGATTTTTTTTATGCGTGTATGTCTGCCATGCTTGTATCATTCATTATGTTCAGCCTTGTGGTTTCTATATGTGAACTGGACAAATGTTAACTTTCCAATGTCTCTGATATTGTGAGCATTCTTTTTCATAATACGGATTAATTTAACTTTAACAGGGTAAAATAGATCATATTTAAACATGAGCCAAAACAACAAGACTTGTTCATTTATCCAGTTTGATCAGATCAGTGATTATTGCCATGGGCCAAAATAAGAAAGCAGTGGATGTTGTATTGTTTGCACAAGACTATGCAAGACATCTGACACAGTAAAATTGATCTAAAGGAGTAACCAAAGATCAAAATCTGGAGTTTCTGCCACAGGACAATTTAGTTTTTTTTCTGTCATACTTGACATTTATAGCCCTGACATCCTCCTGGCATTCTTTGCGAATATTTGGCAGCAGTTTGCACTCTACAAGGTGGCACCTATTTGAATTAAAGATGGTTGTGTATGTTAAAACAGGCAGAGTATTCCTGCTCTTGCTTATGGCACCGAGGCTGTACTGCTTCTTGAACCTGGCTTGACTTCACATTTTTAAACCAGCCAAAATTTTGATAACATTATGTTGTTTTCATTCTGTTGCATCCTTGGTTCTTCTAAACAGGCTAAAACTACAGAAAATCAGAGTTACTCATGGCACTTCCATCAACAGTGTCGTTGATATAGCACTACAAAAAAGCCAATCATCAGATGATGAGCAGCTGATAATCATTCTGATTATTGCAAAAACATAACTAGTTTTGGAAAATAGACTTGATCGATTTCTTTCTCCTTACAGTCAGATGAAAATATCATTACTGTTGTCATAACTAAGGTGAATTATATTCTTTTAAATTAAAAAAAATCATAAGTAATTTTTTGAATATTAATTCAATTTCTTCTACTTCTTATCCTCCTTAAATGAAGCTACAGCAAGCATGCACTTAGCCTAGTGGTTAACCTAATGGTTACACTCACTCACACCATCCCCAAATTGTTGTTTTTTACTTTTATGTGTGCTAAGCTATAGCTTATAAGCTATTGCCTCTTGCTGTATCCGTTACAAATTCACTAAAACTCACAAATCATTAGTCAGTGTTACGAACACTGATTTGTATCTTTTCCTTGAGAAACTGAATTATCCATTTGGATTATTTTGTTGTATCTCAAACGACATTGTAATTAACTTTAGCAATTTACATTTTCGATTGTGATTTAATCATTTAAATATCCTTTCCACACATGTTTAAGGAATACATTACAATAGGATATAATATTCATAAGTGTGGTTCTAAGATAAAAATAAGAAGCACTGTTTTTGTTACCTTAGAATGGGCCTTTTATATCTACAATGGGAGGCGGCCTGCCATGTTTCTACAGTAGCTCGGAATGGACAAACTAAGCTAGCCTTTTGCGTTTTTAGCAACCACCGTAGGGGAGGGTGAGAAGATGGCTATTCAGTTGATCGCAATCCACAAACTCACCCCTAGATGCCACTAAGTCTTACATACTGGTTTTAGATTTAATCCCACTGCACTAAACGTGGTACAATTTAAAACGTAAAAAAGAGAACATAATACAACAAAGGGTATAACTGTTAAAGTTGTATTTTACTGACTAATAAAAATACCAGTTTTCATAAATGATACCTTAAGAAAGCAATTTTGTCATTGAGAAGAAATGGAAAGAAATGTCTTTTGAAATTTGAGGGGAATTTAATCCCCAACTGTCTGTTACACATGGATTTCTTCTTCTTCCCACAGCTATGTTACATATCAAGTTACAATACGTGTGATTGTATGTTTTTACTTGACCAGCTTAGTGTGTATTTGTAGTATTTTAGTGTATCATAAGCAACCTCAAAGATCATTAACATGACCCTCAGATGCCAATTTCATTGAGGGCACTGTTATGACTCTCAAATTACTCTTACTTTTATACTCCAAGGCCAATGTCTGCCAATGTAAAGTTTATTGGTATCAACGCTTCAGTTAAAAGTCTAAAGGGTCAGTTTAGTCACAAAATTGAAATCATATCAAGACACTTCTGTCTCAATGCCAGACAGGAGAATATTTAAACTATGAAGACTTGTGTAATCTGGATCTGATTTAGTACTGTTTGTAAAATTCTTTATTCACACCCTTTCTCTGGGGTGCTTGTTAGTAAAAACTTCATTGCTTTGTGTCTGATAAGGTTGTATTAATGCCTTGTAAAAAGAAGTGCTATGACACAAAAAGTCAATGATCAATGAGTGTTACTGGGGTTGAGCTTGTGTGCTCGCTTGCATGGGTTCCAGTTTACTGTGGGTGTTTCTGCACTTTTACCTGGCTTTTTCTTCCATGTACACAGCTGTCTTTTGAACTCTCATTTTTTTATGTTGTTCAACTGAGCTTTGGGGCAACAGCTCCTGAATAAAGGCAACTGTAAAGTCCCTCATGCATACATTCACACTTGCATGTATGAACACTGACAAGTATTCTGTAACCACTCATTCCTCATACTAGTGCATAAGAACTAGTCATTGAAGCTGCTCTGCACCACAGCCAGAAATGCTCAATGATTTACATTGTTCTGTGAGGTGTCATAAAAAACACTTAATTCCAGGGAAAGTTAACATATCTGTGTAGGCTCTAGGGAGTTTCTTTTTTTATGATAATGTTTGTTACTGTAAAAGGAAGACGTGTTATTTTGTTTTCTTACTGTAGAAAACATTCCAATACCTGATTCTTGGAGTTACAAATGATTGTCAATGAGCTAAGAGTCACAATGTTGATATTTTAGATACAGAACATATTTTTATGTATTCTTAAGTTTGTGAACAGGAATGTCATCAAGTGATACTAAGAGCAGAAATTTTGAGCATATTTAAAAATATAAATATAGCTGCAAGCAGCAATGAGGGGGTCAGGCTGGGATGCAACTGTGGAAGTTATGCAGGGCAAAAGTAAGCAGTACTCATTTTAAAGAATTTACAAGCATGAATGCATGTCAAACATTGAACTTGTGGTGGCGCTAGAGCGTTTAATGCAAAGGCCTGAAAATTGGTGTGAGTGATTGGGACAGTGTCTTGACTCCAGGTACCAAGATTGGTTACGCTAAGTCATAGCATCGGTGTGACGACAGCCCACTTCCTGTTTATAATAATAAACTTGAAATTGAAAAATCTTTGAAATAACTTTGGTGCAGCTTGGTCTGAAGATCATCTGTGTCAAGTTTCGAGCGAATCGAACAAACTTTGTGACCCGTGAAGATTTTTAATGCTTTCTGACATAATCCAATATGGCGGAGGTCCAACATGGACGAAAGTGACGGGTCATGGATCATTAAACTCAGGTTGATCCAAGGATCACAATGCTACCTCACTTGTGAAAATCAGATGCACAAGTCAAGGTCCACGTCAGGAATGCATGTCCAACTTTCACCCACATTGGGGGCGCTAGAGTGTTGGGCATAAAGTTCTGTTAATTGGTGAGAGTGATCACTGGACAGTCCCAAATCTGTGCGCTGAATTTCATAACTTTCGACCAAGTTCGACCAAATTTCGACCCGTTGGTGGTGCTAGACGGCTGGGTTTAGAGGTCTGTAAATGAGTGTGAGTGGTCAGTACAGTGGTCCGAAACTTTCAGCCAAATTTCATCACTATTTACCAAGGCGTTCTATGGGCTGCCATAGACTTCAATGGCAGAGGAATAATAATAAATTTAGCTGCAAGCAGCAATGAGGGGGTCAAGCTGGGATGCAACTGTGCAAGTTATGCAGCGCAGACTTGTGAGCAAAGTAAGCAGTACGCATTTTAAAGAATTTACAAACATGTGCATTTCCAACATTGAACTGGTGGAGGCGCTAGAGCATTCAATGCAGAGGCACAAAAATGATGTGAGTGATTAGAAAGTTAGGCAACAAAGAGCTGTAAGCATTGTAAGCTGTAAGCACTTTAATGAACTTTAAATCAAATACGCATGTCCAATATTGAACTGATGGTGGCGCTAGAGCGGTCAATGCATTGGCACACAAATTGATGTGAGTGATTGTGACGTTATGCAGCACAGAGTTGTAAGCAAAGTAAGTAGCATGCATTTCAAAGAATTTACAAGCATAAATGCATGTCAAACATTGAACTAGTGGTGGCGCTAGAGTGTTCAATGCAAAGGCCTGAAAATTGGTGTGAGTGATTGGGACAGTGTTTTGACTCCAATTACCAAGTTTGGTTATGCTAAGTCATAGCATCGGTGAGACGACAGCCCACCTCCTGTTTCGATTGCCTCTCACGGGAGAATAAACTTGAAATTGAAAATTATTTGAAATAACTTTTGTGCGGCTTGGTCTGAAGATCATCTGTGTCAAGTTTCGAGCGAATTCGAATAAACTTTGTGACCCGTTAAGATTTTTAATGCTTTCTGACATAATCCAATATGGAGGAGGTCCAACATGGCCAAAAGTGATGGATCAGTGAGTTCATGGATCATTGAACTCGGGTTGATCCAAGGATCACAACGCTACCTCACTTGTGAAAATCAGATGCACGAGTCAAGGTCCACATCAGAAAATGCATGTCCAACTTTCACCCATTGGTAGCGCTACAGCGTTCAATGCAAAGGCCTGAAAATTGGTGAGAGTGATCATGCGACGGTCTCAAATCTGTGCGCTGAATTTCATAACTTTCGACCAAGTGGTTCAATTTTCAACCAAATTTTGACCCGTCATGCAGTTTTACTGCTTGACCCCCAATAAGAAAACATAGAATCACTATAGGGTGTCACGCAGTTTTACTGCTTGACCCCCAATTATGGGTCATTCCATGCCAACTCACCTAGGGCCTCCCAGTTCATGTCATGGACTTTCTAGAAAAAAATTCATGGAACAGTGCAAAGTCCCATAGCTGTACTCTACTTACTGTACTGTACTTTTTAAGTTATGAACTTTTGGCATTTTTCAGCATTTTTGTGATTCTTTGTATGTGAATTCTTAGCTTCTCCAAACACATATTTTTCATTGGATTGGGTTTAAATTTGTCCTGAACATCCATAAACCCGAAGGAAACTTTGCAACAAATAGTTGAATGGTTACAGTAGTCAGAGTAATAAGTAATAAGTAATTTTTTTTTTTTTTTTACCAGAATGAAGAATCTCTAACTTTTTTCAAAAATGTATATCTCCACTAGTTTTGACTGTCTTTCAACCAACTTTTCGTTCTGTGTGTATTTAATGTAGATTTGATGTAGATTTAAAAGTGCCACAGATCTTGCTAAATATAGCTCGAAAGCAGATTTTCCCAAGATGGATTATTTAACTTTCCTTGAAACTTTTGTATGTGAAAGTGTTGATACTCATTGTATACTATATACAGCATAAAATAATCAAAGATGCAATATTACTCATCATTGTGCTCTTTCTCACACTCATTGAGTCATTACTGAGCAGTCCTGCACAATGGGCCCTGCACTGCCATCTAGGAGTACTTTTGTCATCAGGGGGTATACTTGGTTTGCAACAAAGTCTGGTTAGGTTGTGCATGTGAAAGATGCCAGGACCCTAGCTTTCTCAGCAGAACATTGCATTGCAACAAAATGAAGATGAACAAGATCAATGTTTTTTACTTAAACTGTGAGTCGTTTTAATGTTGTGGCTGATGCATAAAAAACTGTTAAATTATGACCACTAAAAGTTACTCTTCTAACTGCCACAAACTCTTATTGGTAAAAGTAATGGCAACCTGTGATCTTGTTCAGCTCTGACACACTCACCACCTTGTATTCAGCAAAACCTACTTTGGTTTTCTGTTGTTTTTTTTTTTTTTAAAAGTACTTTTGGGCTGCAAGTACTAATATGTTGACTAGTCTTGTCTAGCCATACATCACTGATCTCTACACAGGATAAATGTCTGACTGAAGCCGTAATTGCTCAGTGAAAAACATTCTTGGTTGTTAGAATGAGTCAGAATATTCAGTCCCGAGCCTTACTGAACTGCGCTCACATGTACTTTTGCTAAATATTGTTCAGGTGGGTATGACTCAGGTACAAGACTTGCACATAAATCAAGTTAATACCAAACAGTATTTGAACAGGTTGATCATTAACTTTACAGGTGGTAATGGCCAGTGTGTGACAGTGTGGCATGTGATGGGATAGTTCAGTAATAAACAAGTCAAACAAAGGTTTATGAATAACTCCGTTTGACCTATGAGATGCTGGCCCTGTGTAATTTATGATGTTTTTCCTACTGCTGTGGCAGGGGAGGAGCAAGGTTGTAAGCAACTGGCCATTAGCCAGGAGCAGACTTATATCAAGCTGGATTAGCATGGCTCTTATCCTGACCCTGTTCCTCCCTGGGACAGTCCAGCCAGTCAGGTTGGATGGTCGAGAGATGCCATCATCTCAACAAGTTATCGTCAAGTCTGCTGCTCTTAATCCAAAACAACCGCTTTATTCTCCGATGCTGATAAATGTATTTCTGCAATATGCAATACGTATTTCAGCAATAATGCCAGGGGGGCACTGTCAGAAAAACAAAAATGCGACTTAATTTAGAGGTAGCTTTCGACCACTGCATCTTCATCCACTTTTGTTGCCATAGCAACAAACATGCTACATTTTTGTATTATTTACAGTTGAGTTGTCACACAGTTTTACTCTAGTTGAACTTTACAACAGTCAGCTGATCGCATTGTTCATCACATAATGCTAATTGTATTATTTGCCTATTCACGCAAACTCACTAGCTTAGCCTGGCACCCACAAACACAAGCTTACAACAAAGTAAAAGCTGTTACCATTCTGTTTTGATAGTGTTGTTTTGTTTTTATTTTAAAAATTGAGTTACATTTTTCCTGTTCAGCAGCAGGACATCCAGCATATCACTTGCATATGCTGTCCAGCCTGCCTACCGTGTTTTGATTGACTAAGAGACTACTACAAGTCAGAGCCAGGGAAGTGGAAGCCTTCACAGAACATATTAATGCTGTGACTGATCCCACTAAGTCAGAGGAGAAGAAGACAGAAGCACATCAGGGGAGCACTTAAAATGTGGGGCTACCGAAACTGGACCTTTGTCAAAACTGCTAAAAGATCCAGAGCAGACAGAGAGGATGAGAAGAGAAAACGTAACACAGTTATTCCCTATGTCGCGGGAACATCTGAGAAACTCGGGAGGATCTTGAATAAACATCATATCCCAGTTCACTTTAAACCTACCAACACACTGAGGCATAAACTTGTCCATCCTAAGGACAAAACACCTAGGCATAGACAGAGTAATGTAGTTTAAGCTGTTCAGTGCAGCC
Source organism: Lagodon rhomboides (assembly GCA_039737535.1). Classification (NCBI taxonomy): domain Eukaryota; kingdom Metazoa; phylum Chordata; class Actinopteri; order Spariformes; family Sparidae; genus Lagodon; species Lagodon rhomboides. The sequence continues at coordinate 8,059,231 of CM077801.1, forward strand.
AGGAATGCACAGATTTGTACATTGGGGCGACAAAACAACCTCTCCGAGGGCCAACTCCTCAGGTCAAGACTCTGCTGTCCTCTTACATCTGAAGAAGAAAACTAATTATTTTGAGGACAACAACGTAAACATCTTGGCCAGAGAAGACAGATGGTTTGAAAGAGGAGTAAAGGAATCCATCTATGTCAAACTGGAATGGCCGTCTTTGAACAGTGGAGGTGGCCTAAGACATTACTTATCACCCACCTACAATGCAGTACTGAGTTATCTCCACAGACAGCTTAACAACCATTCACACCAGGGCTCACCCAGGCTCACCTAGCCCTAGCAACCCACATGAAGGCCGGTTGGACCAACTAGCAAGTGGCCCTAACGACTCTGAAACTCAGAGCTCAACGACCCTGTAAGGTCACACACACACAGAGTTAAAAATCCTGCCTACTCCTCTCCAATTAGTTAGAACTGAAGAAGGGTCATTCCATGTCAATTCACACGATTCCCCAGAATCTCCCCAGTGTTCCCAGTGTTTTTATTGTAGTCATCCTTGGTTATGTGCATTGCCTTGTGTAGGTTTAAAACTGCTGTAATTGCATGATCATTTATAAGTTAGAAAATTGTTGTGTACAGAGGGTTAATAAACTATTTTGTCACTTATAATTCTGCTTTAGTGTTAATATCTTGATGAATTGATAATGTGGGTGTGTTTTAACAACCTTAATCATGAGTAGGCAGTTAAAATCTCAGTTGACCTACTTTCTGGACTTTGAAAATATGGGCAAATAGTTCCATATTCAAAGGCCTAGATTATTATGAAGGAATTGGAAAAACAAAGTGTTTCTTGGCTTAAATGTTTGATAAAGTATGACTGTACCTGGGGTTAAAAGCTCATTCCAGTCATCAAGTGCCCATATGGTCAACCGAGGGCCTGATGTAGGGGGTATCGAAGGGTCATTTTGTCCCGAAGCCATTTCTGAGACCCTCCTATTCCCTCATTTAAGGTCTGAGTGCCCTTAAACTCTTTAAATACACTGTAAAGTTCCCAAATATGATGGTAAATCAGTTGAAACTCCAATAATATACACACTTTCCAAGATCTGGACCCCCAAAATGTAAAAATGTTAATCGCGCCGTTCAAAAATCCAGTTATAAAGGGTTAATATCTCCAAAAATGGTCAAGCTATACTATTTCTAGTGCAGAATCTGATAGACAGGGCCAGAATGAGGCCACATGGCAGGCCTGTATCTGTTTGAAAACCAAACATATGGGTGTCCAAATATGCTTACAATTTATGTGTGCAATTCACAGACCTGAAAAGTGGGCGTGGCACCCAGATTTTGAACGGCCATATCTCCAAAACCATTAGAGGTAGGAAGCTAAAACTAGGGATTCTTTCATTTGGCATCAAAAGTTACCTGTACAAAATTGAAGAGGTGTCACTGGGGAGGGTGTGTGAATTGACACGGAATGACCCAGAAGCCTCTTGGTTGAGAGGTGAAACGTCTTCAAGAAAATGAAACAAGTCCAGTTGCCTACGATACAGGACCTAGATTTACCATGACCTGGATTACTGAGAACCTTCATCAACAGACTATCATGTTTGTTCACTCTTGTGACCTTGGTTACTGTTGGGCCTTGCATTAAATAAGGCACAATTAAATAGTGTTTATACAACATCAAAAGGGGAATTTAGGTAAAATTTAGCTATCAATAATAATTAATGATTATCAGGGATAATTATTAATTATGATAAATAATATGATCCAATTTACATTAGATCACCTCGGGGCACCACCCTTGAAGAAGGGAAAACATAGCAAATTTACCAAACCAGTCTCATAAAAAGGTACTTAACTGTTTAGAACTTTGATTAATAGTTAACTTAATAACTACAACCAAATTTAACATAACAGCTAGTAATGGTTGAAGGATTTTGGAGTTCTTGACAGTGTAGAGGTTGGCAACATTCACTCTTGTACAACATTAAATAAACAGCAAGAAGGTTCAAAAGTCTTTATTTAACACAAAGATAAAAGCACACAATCTAACTAACATGTACTATATACAGGTATGTGTGTGTGTGTGTATGTGTGTGGATGTCTGTGCGTGTGTGTGTGTGTGTGTGTGTGTGTGTGTGTGTGTGGCTGGCAGAACAAAGAAACAATGGTGGTCACTGATATCACATGTGGGTGTGATAGGCTCCAGGCTCAAGGAATGTGTGTGTGTGACGTGATGCCAGTTTAGAAAAGATGGTTAGTTGCATGCAGAGATCCTGAGTCTGTGTGAAGCAGCATTAGACTAATGTCGAATTAGCCGTGTAGCAAAGCAAACTACCAATAACCTGACCTGAGGTCACAATAACACCAACAGTGAACAAACATATACATTGAACACATATGCATCACATCAACCAGAGTTTAAAGCCCTGTGCTTAGCCGTGCTATGCTACCTAAGCCCAGTTCAACATTACCAGTCTTGAAAAAAAGGTGCCGGTGGTTGCAGGAGAAGGTTGGGATTCCGATGTTGAAAGTCGGCAGAGGAGGAAACAGTTCGCTCCTTTCCTTTGCAAGGATAGCAGCTCGGTGCTAACTTGCTTGGTGCTCCTCAGATTGTGAAGTTAGCTGGCAAGCTTTGCGTCGCGGCAGCTGGTGCTAACTGATCGGGAATACTGGCAGGACCTCGTGTCGCTGCAGTGAGGAGAAGTTCTCTGGGCCTACTGCAAATGCAGCTTGTAGCTCTCCACAGCTGTTAGGGCTTGGACACACCGGGTCCGACGTCGGACGTCTGAAGTGTTAGGAAGGAGTCGGACGAGTTAGGGAGCTTTTCTGTTCGGTGTGTTCAGTGTTGTCGGAGCCGCGCGGAAGCGCGAGAACGGCGTCTGATCCAACTGAACATGTTCAGTCGGACAGCTGAGTTAGGAAGCCGTCGGATACTCTGATTGGTTGTTAGCTAGCTGTTCAGCGACCATTCTGATTGGCGGTGTGCCAGCGAATCAGCGCGGCGTGTGGGAGGGGTGGCGGAAGTGCCGATGATAAACAAACCACATAAAGAGAGACGGCACAGAGTTACAAACAACACTTCACCGTTCGTTATTTTGGGGATAAACCAACGTATTTTTGAAAGCCATGGCTGTGTGGACCGAGGACTTTGAGGAGCAGCTGGCTGCCCTGGTGGAAGAGAGACCACCGTAGTACGACATCACGCAGGTAATGCCGAGCTAACGCTGTGTGTGCTTTGTTTTGATAAGCTGCGGTCCGCACTCCACTCCGTCATTTCCTGTTTTCATGTTTTGGGTGACTGGCACGAGACTAGCGCCACCCGATGTTTAGGAGACTTATTGCATCTCGCGCAGGCGCAGAACGTATACGCTACTGTGTAGCCGGGGGGTGTGTTTCAGTGCAACTTTTCTTCCTAACGGATCCGACGGAGTGGTCGGAGAAGGAAGTCGGATAAGGAAGACGTCGGACCCTGTGTGTCCCGGCCTTTAGGCCCAGGAGAAAAGATCTTGAGGGCAGGCAGCACCGTGGGGGGGGGGGAGTGGAGAGGAGCCCTTGAAGATCTGAAGTTGAAGAGGCCGAGGGCGTCGAGTGAGAGAGAGGGAACAAGGAAGGCACCGGAGTTTTGACTATCTGATCAGCAGGGGGTCTGTCACCCTGACCAATCGTAGCTCAAAGCTGAATTTTGCACCTAGGTGTGAAGAATGGGGAATTCTGGGACACTGAGTTCAGCTCAGAGTCCATTTTGAAATCCACAATGAATGACTTCATCTGTGGGTCCCAACAGTTACACAATTGAATAACTATGCAAAATAATTGATTTGGATTCAGAATTTGGATTGTATGTACCTGGCAGGTCACCAAAGTAGAGCCTGTATGGGAAACAACATCAGACTTGTAGCTTGTTGACTTTATAATTGATATTTAAGGAAGAGAAGGGTATATTGGCAGGCTCATCTCTGTGGTAAGGGCTGGTAATATTAGAGACTCATTTGTTATACTTGAAAATAACGGGCTCTTCCTGTTTCCACGTTAGTGTAAAGACCTTTGAGTCATTTACAACTAAGCCAAGAGATCAAGATGACATTAAAAAAGGAAAAACAGCTATCTTATGGTGGGGAAAATGTGTAATTCGAAGGACACGGGTGTGATCTTTTGTGACCCCAAATGTCTGCTTCTGGAGATGTCTTTGAGTCACTTTAGACATGCTGAATCACTCTGAGCTCCGTGTAGGACAGCCCTGCAGCAGAGGCCACTAAAAAGATGAGTCTCACTCTCAGTTTTAGGAGAAGTTCAGTGAAAGTGATTACACTTAAAAACTGCAGTAAAGAGTCAGCCGCATCACTGCAGGTTAATGTACAGTGTATTCACAGTATATTATCTGTGTCGAGAGTTCAGACCTCCAATCTAACCATCCTTTTTAATCATTGTGTTGCTCTGCCTGAGCGCAGAGTGCTTAGCAATGATTGCTGTTGGCAATGCATCAAACAGACGCCCACTATTCTCAAAGAGGGCTCTTCTTCTACTATACTGAGCTCACTGCAGACCTGGCTGCTCTGCGTCTTCCAGTCTGAAACACCTGTCTTTTATTTTAACATAAATTTAAATCATTTTATTCAGCACATATACCATCTCCTGTCTGATTGGGGTGTCTCCAGGAAGTTGTTTTATCAGGGGCCGTCATCCACTCCTCCTCTTCTTCGTGCCCTTCAAAAAAAAAAATAATAAAGTGCAGACAGGGTGTGGGGAGTATTGTAGTGCTTTTATCTGTCATGATATTAAAATCTCTGTTAGCTTTCCTCTCTTTTTCTCGTACTATGATCTGTCATGTTGATTTTTGGTGTTTCTTTCATCTGCTGGTGAGCTTTCACAGTTTTTGATCACATTGTGAAAAAACTTCAGTCAGCCAGCTAATAAGGATTTTCACAAGAATATTGACATATTTTACTTGAATAATCCTCATTTAAGGCGATTGTATGCTCAACCCTACTCATGATGCCATTCAAATACTATGCATGGAAACAGTTGGACTAGCATAAATAAGTCAATGGAAAGACAGAACTAGCGACAAATAGATGCAGAATGCAAGTGCCACAAACTGTATTGTAGAAATGTAAAGACATATTTGGATAAAGCTGCACAAATAATTAACAAAAAATCAAATGTGGAAAGTGAAAAGCGTCACATGCTGAAAGTAACAAGCCTACGGGGAATTACCAGACTCTACAGTTCCTTTTAGCTCCATGGAGCTTTTTAACCATTTTAGCTTATGGTTTTGGTTATGCAGTCTACGGTCACGACTTGGAGGTAGTAGACGTGGTGAAGGACCCAGATGCACAGACGACACATGGTTGCAGGGATTCCAAAAAAAGCATTTAATTAGGCCATCTCAAAAATCAAAACGGCAACATGAACTGCAACAAAAGTGAAGACAAACAATGAAGCGACACAGACTTGAGGGAACAAGACACAGGTGAGACACAAGAGGGCAGGTGCAGATAATCAAAACAGAACAGGGAAGACGAGATGTGAGACACAACTACAAAATAAAACAGGAAGTGACTAGAACTAAAAACATGAAACTCGACAAAACAAAAACACAGACAGTACCCCCCACCCCCACCCTTAAGGGACAGCTTCCAGATGTCCCAAAAAGGCCACAAAACAGAGTCCAAACATAGCTGTGAGAATCCGGAGGCCGGCAGCGGAGGCACAGGCTGTGGGCGTCTGTTGGCCTGGGAGCCGACGGAAAGTCAGGGGCTGGGACCGGACTCGGCCGGGCCGCCGACCGAGGGCTGGGACAGGCTTGACCGCTAACCCAGCGACCGATGATAAGCCCGGCGGCGCCGCCTCAGGGGCGCTGAGCAGCTCTGGTAGCATGGGCTGTGGCTTCTCCTGGCAGCGAGGCAGCCGTGGCGTGGGCTGTGGCGAGGGCTGTGGCTTCACCTGACAGGGAGACAGCCGTGGCGTGATCAGTGGCGAGGACCGTGGCAGCGTCGGCTCTGGCAGCTCTGTCTCAGGGGTGCTGAGCAGCTCAACGGCTCCGGCTCGGGGGCGCTGAAGCAGCTCATCTGGCTTGGGGGCGCTGAAGCAGCTCATGCGGCTCCGGCTCGGGGGCGCTGAAGCAGCTCCAGTAGCGTGGGCTGTGGCGTGGGCCATGGCAGCATAGGCTGTGGCATGGACTGTGGCTTCACCTGACAGCGAGGCAGCCGTGGCGTGGGCTGTGGCTAGGACTGTTGCGGCATGGGCTGTGGCTTTACTTGGTAGGGAGGCAGCCATGGCGTGGGCTGTGGCGAGGACTGTGGAGGGAGCCCGGCCGTGCCGCAGGGAGCTGGCTGTTTAGAGGCACGGCATCGCCGAACTCTCCTGCGACGGCGGCCGGCCCCGCCAAACAGTTCTTCCGGTTCAGAATCCGAACCCATGGAGCCAGGGGCCAACCTGTAGGCCAGCCGGGTCCCCCAGAACGGAGACCTCTCGGGATTGGTGGGCATTGGGTAGCTGGGCTGAGGCAGGGAACCGGCTGCGTCGCAGGGAGCTCTCCTGCGACGGCGGCCGGCCCCGTGGTTCCCTCCACCAAACGGAGGGTCAAACTCTTCCTCTCCTCCTGAATCATCCACAATCAACCACAAAAAGTCGAGGGGTAGGCCTCCGAGTGGTCAGAGGGGTAAAAAAGGCAATCGTAGTGAGGCTGGGGGTCCGCCCGTGCTGGGTCCTGTTTAGGTCGTTTCATTCTGTCACGACTTGGAGGTAGTAGACGTGGTGAAGGACCCAGATGCACAGACCAAGGGTTGCGGGGATTCAAAAAAAAATAAAAAAATTACTAGGCTATCTCAAAAATCAAAACGTCAACATGAACTTGGCATTACGAAAGCGAAGACAAACAATGAAGTGACACAGACTGAACAAAAACCAGGACTTAAATACATGACACAAATGAGGGAACATGACACAGGTGAGACACAAGAGGGCAGGTGCAGATAATCAAAACAGAACAGGGAAGACGAGATGTGAGACACAAGAACTACAAAATAAAACAGGTTTATTTTTATTACTGTGACTAGAACTAAAAACATGAAACTTGACAAAACAAAAACACAGATCCATGACATCTACAAATGTACTGTTTTGGTTTGGTCTCACTGTTCTTATTAACCATGTTTTAGATAAAACCAGGCCGCTAAAAGAAGCTTGAAAAAACAACTGTATGCTACCTGCTTGACACAAAACAGTAGACAAAGTTAGCCACTCACTGTTCAAAACTGAGAGTGAGTTGATAATGGATTAACATTTTTTAAGTAACCAGAAATACAACTCCAGTTGAAAAGTAATGGTGCTCCTACAACTTTTTATAACAGTCACCATAACAGCTTTGAACTGATGAACTTTTAAGGCTAAATGTTACCCCTTTTGGGTGAAAAGTTTCAGCCAGAAAAAAACTTTCTGCTGTTTAGCTGACATATCTCTATGAACTCATCGCCTCCAGTACCCTGACAAAATGTCCTACTGGTGACTTCATATCACACCCAAGTAATGAGAGTGAAAAATTGGGCAGACAGGGTCCATCTGCAGCTTAGAAGGTAGTGGTGTTTTCTCCAGTCACATATTGCCCTTCATGGTGACAGTTTTTTTTCTTGTATAAATGTCTCCACAGGCACTGAGTGTCATCAGTGAGGTAGGAGACCTTCTTCAGCTCAAGCATTCCAGACACAGGATGCAGCTGTCTTTATCACTGCCCTTTGACAATATTGTGTATGAGGACATTGATGACTGATGAACCAATCCTCTCTTGAAGTGGCATGAACCTGAACAACCCCAGAAATCAAAAGATAGACCAGGTCAAGATGGATCACAGGTCTTACACAAGGACCAAGATGTGCCCAGGTGCCCCTTGTCACTAGCTTGCCATAATGTAACCCTCTGCGAAAAAGAAAAACACTCAAAACCATCATCTAATTCTAATTTGCCTTACCTAAACATGGAGAAGTTGTGGTAAACACACTGGAAAAAAAGCATCTGAGCTTCTTCCTGTGTACTTTTCTTACTTGTGTGTTTATTATTTTGTGTCTAAGATTTTTTTTTATGCATGTATGTCTGCCATGCTTGTATCATTCATTATGGTTAGCCTTCTATATGTGAACTGGACAAATGTCAACTTTCCAATGTCTCTGATATTGTGAGCATTCTTTTTCATAGTACGGATTAATTTAACTTTAACAGGGTAAAATAGATCACATTTAAACATAAGCCAAAACAACAAGACATGTTCATTTATCCAGTTTGATCAGATCAGTGATTATTGCCATGGGCCAAAATAAGAAAGCAGTGGATGATGTATTGTTTGCACAAGACTATGCAAGACATCTGACACAGTAAAATTGATCTAAAGGAGTAACCAAAGATCAAAATCTGGAGTTTCTGCCACAGGACAATTTAGTTTTTTTTCTGTCATACTTGACATTTATAGCCCTGACATCCTCCTGGCATTCTTTGCGAATATTTGGCAGCAGTTTGCACTCTACAAGGTGGCACCTAGTTGCATTAAAGATGGTTGTGTATGTTAAAACAGGCAGAATATTCCCGCTCTTGCTTATGACACCAAGAGAGGCTGTACTGCTCCTTGAACCTGGCTTGACTTCACATTTTCAAACCAGCTAAAATCTTGATCACATTACGTTGTTTTCATTCTGTTTCATCCTTGGTTCTTCTAAACAGGCTAAAACTACAGAAGATCAGAGTTACTCATGGCACTTCCATCAACAGTGTCATTGATATAGCACTACAAAAAAGCCAATCATCAGATGATGAGCAGCTGATAATCATTCTGATTATTGCAAAAACATAACTAGTTTTGGAAAATAGACTTGTTCGATTTCTTTCTCCCTACAGTCAGATGAAAATATCATACTGTTGTCATGACTAAGGTGAATTATATTTTTTTTAATTAAAAAAAATTATAAAGTAATTTTTTGAATATTAATTTAATTTCTTCTTCTTCTTATCCTCCTTATATGAAGCTACAGCAAGCATGCACTTAGCCTAGCTCACAGAGAAATGGTTACACTCACTCACACCATCCCCAAATTGTTGTTTTTTACTTTTATGTGTGCTAAGCTATAGCTTATAAGCTATTGCCTCTTGCTGTATCCGTTACAAATTCACTAAAACTCACAAATCATTAGTCAGTGTTACAAACACTGATTTGCATCTTTTCCTTGAGAAACTGAATTATCCATTTGGATTATTTTTGTTGTATCTCAATTGACATTGCAATTAACTTTAGCAATTTACATTTTCGATTGTGATTTAATCATTTAAATATCCTTTCCACACATGTTTAAGGAAAACATTACAATAGGATATAATATTCATAAGGATGGTACTAAGATAAATATAAGAGTCGCTGTTTTTGTTACCTTAGAATGGGCCTTTTATACCTACAATGGGAGGCGGCCTGCCATGTTGCTATAGTAGCTCGGAATGGACAAACCAAGCTAGCCTTTTGCGTTTTTAGCAGCCACCGTAGGGGAGGGTGAGAAGATGGCTATTCAGTTGATCGCAATCCACAAACTCACCCCTAGATGCCACTAAGTCTTACATACTGGTTTTAGATTTAATCCCACTACACTAAATGTGGTACAATTTAAAAGGTAAAAAAAGAACATAATACAACAAAGGGTATAACTGTTAAAGTTGTATTTTATTGACTAATAAAAATACCAGTTTTCATAAATGATAGCTTAAGAAAGCAATTTTGTCATTGAGAAGAAATGGAAAGAAATGTCTTTTGAAACTTTAGGGTAATTTAATCCCCAACTGTCTGTTACACATGGATGTCTTCTTCTTCCCACAGCTCTGTTACATATCAAGTTACAATACATGTGACTGTATGTTTTTACTTGACCAGCTTAGTGCGTATTTGTAGTTTAGTGTATCACAAGCAACCTCAAAGATCATTAACATGACCCTCAAATGCCAATGTCATTGAGGGCACAGTTATGACTCTCAAATTACTCTTACTTTTATACTCCAAGGCCAATGTCTGCCAATGTAAAGTCATAAAGTTTATTGGTATCAACGCTTCAGTTAAAAGTCTAAAGGGTCAGTTTAGTCACAAAATTGAAATCATATCAAGACACTTCTGTCTCTATGCCAGACAGGAGAATATTTAAACTATGAAGACTTGTGTAATCTGGATCTGATTTACCAAAACGACGTACCAAAACGATCTTTTTTTATCCGTCTTCCTCAGCATCGTTTCAAGAATATTTGCGTCCACATGGATCCACTGTAAACGACTCAATACACTGTAGTTCATATGCCAGGCCTATAGGTGGCGCTGGAAATTCGCCAAAAACAGAGAAGAAGAGACGGAGCATGCACATAAAGCCTTAGCGCTGTATATGAACAAACAGCCGAAGGAGAAACCGAACATAAGAAGAAGAAGACGAAAATAGCTAGTCGGTGGTCCATAATCCTTTTTTGCACAGCGTCGTGGCAGAGGAGCAGAATATTTTGCCCTAGTAACCCTGATAGGCTCAGTATCGTCTGCAGCACGAACACAAGCATGTAGTCCGGTGGGGCGATGACGTCATCGTATCGAAAAGTATGCGGATTCACCGTCCAGACGAAAACGGAGGGGCTCCGTTTTCGAACTTCTCCACCCTGAGACCCAGGGTTTCAGGCGCTGCGTTTACAGGATCCGTGTGGACGATCGGCCAAAACGATGCAAAACATGTGCGTTTACACAAAACAGCGTTTTCGTCTGGACGGGGCCTAATGCCCCGTTTACACGATGGGAAAACGCAGATATTTCCATGCGGTTTGGCCTCTCATTTACACGAAAACCCTGTTTTTATCACAAAAAACGATTATTTCTAAAAACTCCGGGCAAAGTGGAGAATTTGGAAAACTCCGGTTATGTGTTGTCGTGTCAACTGGGAGAAATGGGGTTTTAGGTTTGCACGCTCATTAGGCTATGCTATGTCATGTGAGCGTTGTTTTGAAAGGAACAGGAAGTCGCTTGTGTTATTCGTTGTTGTTGATTCTGTGGATTCTGATTGGCTTGCATGGCTTTATCCTTCTCCCTACACTGCCGCCCATAGGTTTGGCATAGTTATAATGGCGCTCGATGGCGTATTTATGCGGGTTGATGTAAATGACAACTTTTTTGAAAACGAAAGGGGGGAAATATTCGTTTCTCTAAATACCCTGCTACGTATAAACGTGGCCTTAGTACTGTTTGTAAAATTCTTTATTCACACCCTTTCTCTGGGGCGCTTGTTAGTAAAAACGTCATTGCTTTGTGTCTGATAAGGTTGTATAAATGCCTTGTAAAAAGAAGTGCTATGACACAAAAAGTCAATGATCAATGAGTATTACTGGGGTTGAGCTTGTGTGCTCGCTTGCATGGGTTCCAGTTTACTGTAGGTGTTTCTGCACTTTTACCTGGCTTTTTCTTCCATGTACACAGCTGTCTTTTGAACTCTCAATTTATTTTTATGTTGTTCAACTGAGCTTTGGGGCAACAGCTCCTGAATAAAGGCAACTGTAAAGTCCCTCATGCATACATTCACACTTGCATGTATGAACACTGACAAGTATTGTGTAACAACTCATTCCTCATACTAGTGCATGTACAGTAAGAACTAGTCATTGAAGCTGCTCTGCACCCCAGCCAGGAATGCTCAGTGATTTACATTGTTCTGCGAGGTGTCATAAAAAACACTTAATTCCAGGGAAAGTTAACATATCTGTGTAGGCTCTAGGGAGTTTCTTTTTTTATGATAATGTTTGTTACTGTAAAAGGAAGACGTGTTATTTTGTTTTCTTACTGTAGAAAACGTTCCAATACCTGATTCTTGGAGTTACAAATGATTGTCAATGAGCTAAGAGTTACAATGTTGATATTTTAGATACAGAATGTATTTTTATTAGGGCCGGGACTCGATTAATTTTTTTAATCTAATTAATTAGAGGCTTTGTAATTAATTAATCGCAATTAATCGCATTTTAATCGCATATAAATATTTGACCTGAGAACAGTGAGAAGTAATTTTTTTCACATGGATTTTTAGTATACCATTGAATAATGACTGAATACATAAGCTTAAGCAACAAAATATTGTTTATTTTTGCTCAACCAAGTCCAACAGTAGTGCAATTTTTGCCATTAAGTGTAGCGTAAGTGGGTGTGGGTCCTTGTATTCGAAGTCGGGCTAACGTCCACGCTAGCTGCTATATGTTTTGCATCGAGGTGATACTTGAGGCTCGATGTGCTGCGGTGATATGCGAGTTCCTTGTTGCATAGCTTGCACACAACCATGCTCTTATCGACGCTACATCCGTTCGTTTTTTAAAACAAAATTTCCACGGGGCCAACCAAAGCGGACTCATCAGCTTCTTCGTTCATGTTCACTGTGGTTTGTTGTTGTCTGAAGTCATGAACGCTAGTTGGTGCTCCAGTATAATCGGTCCGCCTGAAACTCATCCAGTGAGAAACATTCCGCGGTGCAAAAATAAGTGCGATTAAAATGCGTTAATTTTTTTAACGCGTTGTAATTAATTAATCCTAATTAACGCGTTAAAGTCCCAGCCCTAATTTTTATGTATTCTTAAGTTTGTGAACAGGAAAGTCATCAAATGATACTAAAAGCAGGAATTGAGCATATTTAAAAATCTAAATATAATTATGGGTCATTCCATGCCAATTCACCTAGGGCCTTCCAGTTCATGTCATGGAGTTTCTATAAAAAAATTCATGGAACAGTGCAAAGTCCCATAGCTGTACTCCATACTTTTTAAGTTATGAACTTTTGAATTTCAGCATTTTGCAACAAATAGTTGAATGGTTACAGTAGTCAGAGTAATAAGTAATATTGTTTTTTTTTTGTTTTTTTTTACCAGAATGAAGAATCTCTAACTTTTTTTCAAAAATGTATATCTCCACTAGTTTTGACTTTCTTTCAACCAACTTTTGGTTCTGTGTATATTTTAGGTAGTTCTATCACATTTAAAAGTGCCACTGATCTTGCTAAATATAGCTCGAAAGCAGATTTTCCCAAGACGGATTATTTAACTTTCCTTGAAACTTTTGTATGTGAAAGTGTTGATACTCATTGTATACTATATACAGCATAAAAAAAAAATCAAAGATGCAATATTACTCATCATTTATGATTTTTTTTAAATTAGCCAATTTTTTTTGCACTATTCACTGGGTTTTTGATGTCAGAAATTAATTCAGAGAGTTTGAGATTGTGAAATAATGTATTATATATGGTGTATTGAGCCAGAACGCAATAGAAAAAAGGCTCAATAGGTATTAGACACATAGAAAACCTTGAGGTCAACACAGTACAAATGTCTGCAGATAAAATAAAACCACTGAATGTCATAGTCAGTGAAAAGTACAAAACATTAGTTAATTGAAAAAAAAACATCATAAACAAAAAAGGAATGATATAATATATTTGACTGTTTTACATACATGCAATGACTATCAACACTTTTAAGTACTAAAGTTTCCTAGAAATTAAAATAATCCTTCTCAGGGAAATCTACAATAAGTGGCCGCGTTTCCCAGATTCGCTCTTAGCGCTTAAGAGCTTCTTAAGCGCTAAGAGCTTCTTAGGAACGCTCTTAAGAGCGCTCTGAAAGAAGGACGTGTTTCCCAGAGTCGTTCTTAGCTTAAGAAGATCTTTCACTAAGAAGGAAGTGTAAGATCGCTCTGACCCACTCTTAACAGCCTTCTTAGCGACCAAACGCTCAGTGCAGCCGCATCAGGGAAAGTTATATCGGACACTCAAAGGAATACTAAAACCATGCGTAATGATGAATGTGCGCTCATAGCTGCAGAACACTGACGCAAGAAAAATGATAGCATAAGAAGAAAAATAACGATATAAAAATAAAAAATTGTGTTCCTGTAGCTACATAAATAAAATAAATCATCATTACTATCACTCGTTACGTTTTCACACACATTCGGCATCTGCATCTGAGTTTACAGTAGCTATAAAACCATCAACCACCCTGTGGTATTTCACAGATATGAGGGAAACTGACAGGTGTAATTGAACTCAGCTGGAACCTCATCAAAAGAGTCTCCACCTGCTAGTCTATATAAAGGCGTTGCCGAAGTCCACGCGTGTGAGACACCATGGTTGCAATACAGCATATTCTCGCTGCTAACCAACAGCGTCACCGTGCGCGAAGCCAGACGGTTTATATACATGCTTATGTGCGTCAGCACTTCTCCCCACTCGACGTGCTGTCGGGCCGGGCTGTCCAGGCCAAGTACCGGCTTCCCCGTGAGGAGATCCAATGCCTCGTCACGCTCGTGTCACCACACGTCCAGAGGGCAACCCACTGCAATTTTGCCCTCAGCCCGGAGGTGCAGCTCCTGGCCGCGCTGCGTTTTTACGCAGTGGGGAGCTTCCTGGAGGTGGTGGGGGACGGCACCGGCCTCAGCAAGGCATCGGTTTCACGGAGTGTGGCAGCCGTGACACCGATCCTCCTGCGCCATGCCCGGAGACACATCTCGATGCCCACCACGCGGGACGAGGTCCGCCAGGTCCACCGTGGATTTCACGCCATGACTGGGATCCCCCCGGGTGATTGGTGTCGTGGATGGCACACTGATCCCAATCCACAATCCCTCCCTGGTGGATCCGTGCTGGATTGGGAGGAAACATTACACTGCCATTGTTACCGGCGCCAGACCTAGGGGGAATCTGGGCCAGCAGCAAGGGTAGCACAGGCTAGGTTGCACTGTGTAACCAAGAGATACATACGCTAACTCTGGCTGTGGATCAAGGAGAGGACGAAAGTTAGCGTGTCGCTCATGCTCAAGCTCATTTACTTCTGACATACAAGTACAATTCACAATCACATTCTCTGTGAATTCAGATGACAGAAACAAATTCACAATAAAGAATAAAACATTCTGTCTAAAAAAAGACAACTGCAATAACTCAAACAACTCACCATATTTCATAACAGAAATCGGTTCAACTCATAAGGTGCATCAAAACAATACATTTTCAAAACACACATATTCACTTTTACTCACAAAATACATATATAATCCAATTTACACTTATTCCGCGTCTACAACACTATCGCCATCTTTCACTCTCTCACATACACGTGTGAATCAACACTGAGAAAATGGCGATACCGCGCCCTGAACGCTCACGTAGTTTTAACCTAGCATTTCTCTTATTACAGCCTCGACACCGCTGGCTAACACTTTTAACAACAGCTCAACACATTTATGTTACAGATGGTTGCTATTGCTAATACACGTTCTGACAATATTACAGTAAAAGTAAGTTAATGAGAACAAAGAGGCTCGCCGACACACGTCGGGCCAATTAACTAGAAAACAAACTTACTACACATACTACCGGTCTCAAAATCATGTCATAACATTACAGAGTGATGAATAAAGCATTCACAATAGTTACTGAACTATACTCAATGCTGAAATATGAACTTTTACCGTACCTGTGGATCAACAAGGAGAGGACGAAAGTTAGCGTGGCGCTCATGCTCAAGCTCATTTACTTCTGAGCTACGCATGTGCTGAACTAGGTAGCTAATCTCCCTGGTGAGACCACAGCAGTACAATAGCGCCTTCTACTGACGTAATTGTGTATTGCTTCGATGTATGTGTGAAAAGTCATGTGAAAATAAATGTTAGGATAATTCAATTATTAATAAAAAATAGAGGGGTGCCTGTTTACATAAAAAACTACATATAGCGTTTCGCAACCTACTACACTCTCCCCTGCTTCAAGAGATGTCTCTGGACATCTAGAATCAAACTAACACAATCACCTTGTAGCTGTTAAGTGTCAAAAGGTCCAATTGTCAATGTACAGGTGTGTATGTGTAAGTGTGTTAAGTCTGGTCTAGTCTGTTCTTCAAGTCGTTGTGTGTCTCTAGCATGCCCACGCTGCTTGTGCAGGGTAGAAACAATGTTCAGGGACAGCTGGGTAAGAGGGGGGGATGGAACATGGATTGAGGGGTAATGGGAGATGAGACATGGGGTAAGGAGCATAGGCGAACATCAGGTTTGCTCCTGGTCCCCAAGACTGGAATGATGGTTGTCCAAGATGGTCATATGTAAGCATTTCTCGGGGTCTCTGTGCTCGAGCTGACCTCCTCATAGGTTGCACTTCCTCCTCGGACAGTTCCATTGCAGGCTCCTCATTGTCCTCCTGCTCTCTTGAATCCTCCTCCTCTGCAGTGTCATCAGTTATGAGTTCTCCTTGCACTTCCTGAGCTGGTGGTAGAACAGCTGCCAGCTGGTCTGGTGTCTGCACTGGATCTGGGACGGTGACAGGATCATGTTGTTGTCGTTTTTGAGTCAGATCTGTTACCTGTCTCAATGGTTGAAACTCTGGAGATATCGGTCGGAGCTCAGCTGGTGGGTTGGGCTGAGGACTTGCAGGTCTGACTCTCCTCCTGCTATACACTGGTATTGTTAGAAGACAATATGTATATTCCTCCTGTTCCTCAGAGTTTTCAGACTCCTGCTCCACTGTCTCTCTGTTGTTCCTGTCACAGTCCGTCTGTCTTTGTCTCCTCCTAGGTGCAGGCTGACTCGGTGGGACTTCTAAGGGCAAATCATTAACAGGTAACAGAAGGTTGCGATGCAGTGCACAGAGAGTGCGTTCTCCTGTTTCTGGTTGAACTCTGTAAACAGGTCCGTCTCCCATCTTTTCAACCACTCGATGAACCTTTTTCTCCCAATAAGCTCTGAGTTTGCCTGGACCACCTCTCTCTGACAAATTCTTGACAAGCACACGATCTCCGGGCTGCAGTGTAATACCTTTAACATGCTGATCATAATGCTTCTTTCCCTTAGCTGAACGCTTCCCACTGTTTTCTGAAGCAATTTTGTATGCTTCCTGCATGCGTGAAGCCCATTTCTGTGCATATTCTTACCTGGACCGTGGCTCCTCTTCAGGTTTCAAGTCAAAAAGCAGATCTACAGGTAAACGTGGAGCTCTACCATAAAGAAGAAAAAATGGTGAATAACCTGTTCCCTCATGTCTTGTACAGTTATATGCGTGGACAATGTGAGGTAGGTGATCCCTCCACTCTGTTTTTTTCTCCTCCTGCAGAGTGCGGAGCATCTGTAGAAGTGTCCTGTTCAGGCGCTCGACAGGATTCCCCTGCGGATGGTAGGGAGTGGTTCGCGAGTGGGAAATTCCTGCAAGCTGCTGGAGTCTCTGGAAGAGACTGTTTTCGAACTCCCTGCCCCGGTCATGATGTAGCTTTTCAGGGTACCCGAAGCGGGGGATAAAGTCATAGAAGATTTTCTCAGCTGCTGTTCTGCCAGATTTGTTTTTTGTGGCATAGGCTTGACCAAACCGAGTAAAGTGATCTACCAGGACTAAAATGTACTCATAACCGCCTTTACTCAGTTCAAGATGTAGATAATCAATTGAGATGAGCTCAAATGGGGCACTGGTTGTTATAGAACCCATAGGTGCTCTCTCTGGGATGTTTTTTTTTTTTTGTTTAATACACTGACACTGGCGAATGACATAATCTTCTATGTCTCGTTGCATAAAAGGCCAATAAAACCTTTCTCGTGCTAAATGTATGACTTTGTCAGCGCCCACATGTCCCATGTCATCATGCAGGTGTTTTAACACGGTTGCCTTCAATTTACTGGGGAGAACCAACTGTTTCCTCTGTCCTGTATGTCTGTACAAAATCCCTTTGTCAAGTCTAAGTCTGTTCCACTCATGTACCAGTCTGCGTGTTTCTCGTCCCATTTGTCTCTTCCCTTTATCCTGAGGACTCCATCCAGTTTTCTTTAGGTTTATCACGTCACAGATGGAAGCATCTTCTTTCTGTGCAGTTCTGACACTTTCTGGGGTGATGACCGGGGTGCCTCCAGTGTGTGTGTCACTTACATCAGACTGTAGCTGTAGTGCAGCCACCCATGGCACATCGCTGTCTTTTACAGCTTTGTCCCCCTGCCAGATGGCAGAGACTACATCCGGGGACACTGTCTCTGTGTACTCTTTTAGTTGATCCACAAGATGCACTGGGTGTCGTGAAAGGGTGTCAGCATCAGCGTTTGACTTTCCTGGCCGATATTTGATGGTGAAATGAAAGTCGGCTAACTCACCCACCCACCGATGCCCGACTGCGTTCAACCTGGCTGAGCTCAAAACATATGTAAGGGGGTTATTGTCCGTGTATACTGTGAAAGTGGGGGCGTAATAGAGGTAATCTCTAAATTTATCACAGATTGCCCACTTTAACGCTAGGAACTCAAGCTTGCTAGAATGGAGATGGTAGTTTTTCTCAGCGGGCGTGAGCGTTCTGGAGCCATAAGCAATAACCCGGAGCTTGTTTCCCTGCTGTTGATAAAGCACAGCACCCAGACCTTCATTCGAGGCATCTGTGTGGAGTACAAACGGTAAGTCATAGTCTGGATAAGCCAAAATGGGTGGACTGGTTAACATATCCACCAGGCGTGACACTACAGCAACCCACCTGGAAAACAGTTCACTGGTTTCATTTCAGTAACTTCCTCTAATGTTCCTAAAACTGTTCTCTTAGGGAGGTAGATGTCATGCTTAGTGGGGTTTTGAACAGGTATCTTAACAATTTTTGAGGACTCACTTGGAACATCAACTAAGGCCTGAAACAAATCCAACCCCTCAGGACAGTTACTCACTAAGTTGGGTTGGAAGAGCATAGCCCCACCCCCTGGCCATTCTCTGACTCTACATCTCGCCTCACAAATCTGCCCTGCGGGAATAGTGAGACCCATCTTCCCTGTTCTCACACTGCACTCTACCGCTGTCTCACCTGTGATCAGCATCTGACAAGCAGAAACTAGGGCTTCTACAGCACCGTCATTGATACTTAATGTTTCTTTTAATAAAGCAGAAATATCAACCTCGCTTCTCTGTTCTTTGATTATCTCCACTAAAACATTGCTGCCTAAGAGAGGACAGTTAAGACAGTTCTGGCTGATTAGCATTGGCACTTGAATGGTGACATGTCCACAGCGCTTGTTACCGATTTGGAGTTCAACATCTGCCCATCCATCAAAGGGGACATCTGTGCCATTGACTGCAGAAATCACCAGCGGCTCATCGAGAGGGAGGGATTCAAGTGGCTGGATTTCGACATGGGGGAGTGCTTCCTCCATCCAGCCTCTTCCCACCATCGTCACTTGTGCCCCTGAGTCAAGCAACATCTGGAGAGGAACACCATTGAGAGTACATGAAACCATACATCGCTTTCCTATGAGCTGTGCTAAGCGTTTCTTTGTTGGTGGTTGACACTGTGCTTTTGGTTTTACAGGACTTGCTGCCTTAGATATGCTGGGCTGGGCTGGGGTTTCCTTAGCTGTCACGGTCACTGGCTGCCCCTCTCCAGTGACCTCATCCCGTTTCCCGACATCCTCCTTTGAAGACAGCCGACTGCCCGATGTCCAGCTTGGCCACATACGAAGCAGTGAGGGCAACTCATCTTGCTCTGCTGAACACAGTTGCTGCATCTGCCACGGGCTTCAGGTGTTGGTGGCATTGGCTGGGCTGGCGCTGAGTGTGTGTTCACGGGGGTGACAGTGTCAGCAGGCCTCACCACTTGAGCCAGTTGTTTAGTCAGGGAGGACACCTGTGCAGTCAGTTCTTTAACAGCGGCACGGTTAGCCTGTAACTCAGTGTCAACTCTAGTCTGCTTAGTTGAGTCACTACAGTCAAGCTGGGCTGGGCTCACCGTCACTGGTCGGTTTTTAGCTACTGCGCCAAGGCGTCTGAGTCTCTCTGTCTCCTCACTGGTGGACTTAGTGATTTGGTCCAGAAGAAAGTCATCACTAACCTGCAAGTCTGTGAGAAGAGGTTTGAGATCATAACGAACATAGTTATTTTTCTCATTCAGACCTTGATACAGAGTGTGGAGAAAGGTGCCCTGAACCAGCTTTTTGTCGTAGCTAAACTCTGCACCAGGTTGTTGTGACTCAAACAAAACACACTGCTTTAAACCCATTATTCTGTAGAGAAATTGCTGAGGACTCTCTTTGTCCTGTTGTTTAGCATTACTTAACTCTTGGAAAAGTTCAGTGCTGCTTTTGTCCCTGATATGTGCGCGGAGAAACCGCTTTAGCTCATCAACAGTTAGATCACTTTTGTTTGTTAACATTTCTCTGAATGTACCTGGTTTGATTATTTTCATCACAGTGCGAATTACCTCTGACTCAGTAAAACCTTCATGTATTCCTTCTTCGATTTGTTTACAAAGGTTACTGTATGACATATCAGACCCAACATCAGAGATTTGTCCACCATGTAACTTAAATTCTCTGCGTGGGAGCAGAGCTGCAAAATCATTCACCCTCAATACCTGATCTCCCATGCTGGATGACAGACTTACTCTACCATGGGGAGATCCATCAACACCTGCGGTGAAAGCCCGGGTGACTGTGGGAGTGTCAAAGTTCCTCGCTGGCAGTCCACTGTCTCTTCGTGAAGGTGCTGGATGCATGTGAATGTCTCTGTCTTGTGATGGGCTGTTGGTGTGTGCACCTTTGTCCAGTTGTGGAGGTGAAAGGGGATGAATGTCTTTGTTCATCTGCAATGGCTGTGTGGGAATGTTGTGGTTGTGTGTAGTTGTAGAGGATTGTGTGACTGTGTCATGATGATCAGAATGAGGTGAAGTGGACAGCTGCTGCTGGTGGGGTGATGAATCCTCCACTGGCTGTCCTATCTCCGGCGCAGTCTGGCGAGCTTCACTTCCACTGGGGTCTGTGGCCAGCAGGTCACTCAGCATGTCATTCAGGATAAGGAGTTGAGCCATACCTTCATCTTCCATAGCACTCAATTTCTCACTCCTGAGGTAGTCCACAATCAGGTCATACAGTTCTGGTTCACTCAAATCTTGAATATTGTGAGTTTTGCTGCCATCGTCTATTGAACTCACAACTGCCGATAGCTGGTCTGTACTCAAATATGAAAGACTCTTCTGGATCTTGAATATCAGCATCCGCCGTGGGGTGACAGTGGCCATTGTGGCGTTACTCTGGTGGCTTCCGCTCTCTGGATGACGCCCTGGACTGCAGCAGCCTTCCCTGAAGCTTTGGGCACCGTTTCACGTCGTCGCGATACTCACTTCACCAGGCAGCGACGCTACTCATCCCGGACGAGCCCCCAATCGTTACCGGCGCCAGACCTAGGGGGAATCTGGGCCAGCAGCAAGGGTTGCACAGGCTAGGTAGCACTGTGTAACCAAGAGATACATACGCTAACTCTGGCTGTGGATCAACAAGGAGAGGACGAAAGTTACAGCTCAAGTATACTGGGAACGGCCGCGACGCGAGACGTAAGCGGGGCGGAGCGGAGTGTTTTAGCTGCTACACCAGGCACGGACGTGACGCAACCGGACGCGTCTTGCAGCTGTGTTTTCAAGACGAATATTTCCTGAAAATGGGTAAGTTAATGCATTTTCCACTTAATTATTTAAAAAACAAGACTTGTCTACACGTGTACTGAATGTATGCTGCACTTCTACTCTATTCTATTTTTATTGTTTTACTAGAAAATGCTATTTTATCAGTAATTTACTCTAGGTGTGAATATATGATAACGTTACAATAACAATAATGTTAATGTATGTATATTATTTGTTAACTGGGTTTGAGGCACCTTTATTTTATTTTCACCATTATTATATGTATGTTCTCTATGGTTATTATATCTATGGTTTATGGCTTTTAAACAAGTTGAGAAGGAGCTGTAAGTCCCAGCCTAGTCAAGCGAGCATGAACTGATGAAGCCTCTTGGATGAGAGGTGAAACGTCTTCAAAGACAAAAACCAAATCCAGTTGCGTTCGATTCAGTTTCCTTGAGATAACTATGACCTGGATGAATGAGAATATTCACAGGCAAGGAGTTGCAAAATTTGATGCTGCAAGAGACAAAGTACTTAACATATTACTTGTATTAATTTACTGTTTTTGCTCACTAGCTCCTGCTGTAAACAGAAGGAAGGCGATTGCCCTCGTCTTGTTACTGAGGAGGTTACAGAGAAGGAGGAGATATTGGGTACATCCGCTAAACCTAAAGAGAAGACAGCATGGAGCATTCCACACCCTTGTTGCAGAGTTGGCCTTGGACAGGGATCGCCATTTCCGCTATTTCAGGATGACTTCCGAACAGCTGGATCATCTTCTCTCTGTCATTGGCAAAGAGCTCACAAGGCAAAATACAAATTATAGGGCTGCCATCGAGCCAAATCAAAGGCACTGTGACACTGAGGTAAAGAAACTTGATTATAATATATAGTATTTTTTATCCCACTGTCTCAAATGCATATAATCTCATACCCTGTAGGATACACAACAATCAAAGTTGTAATGTAGTCAATTTTGGGTTGTTTGTAAAGCAAGAGACACAATCAACATTAATTAAATGCTGCAACACACATTTATTACAAATCACACAATATTTAGTTGGTAAATATAGGTGTGTCGATTACAGAGAACAACTATGTTGTGGTGACCCACAAAAATGTACAGTTAAAAACACAATATTAAGAACTGTAAAAACAAAGGTGAGTATTCATTTTATGTGAATACATGCACTACAACAATGAAACAGCATGTATAAACTCACACACACACACTTTGGCTACAGTTTTTGTAACAAAGCCTTTCAAGTACACCAAGCTACAGATCAGTGAAGTGAGAGCTAGCTGTAGAAAGTGATGTCTCATCATGTTCCCCCATTGCTCCTCACTGCTTGTGCTTGATAAGCGCATGGACCTAGGTCCAGTTTGAGTGTAGGTGTTTGGGGCCCGATTTATAGGCTGAAAGCCTTGCTGAGGAAGATACAGTAGGAGCCACTTAAAAGTTCACTGTTTTCCGTGACGGGCCCTTGGCTGGTCCGTGACTGGTCCCGCACAGGTCCGCGGGGGTAATTTGATCCCCCGCGATGACGTAGCCATTGAGGCTCTGGCTCGAAACGCCCATAAGCAGCCTCAGTGAAAAACAGCTGCAATGCCTCTTTTGTCCATGGGGAGGAGCAGTGATAATGCTCTGCTCTCAGTGGGTCTATACTAGACCCTATAAAGACACACCTGAACGCCGCGCCGCCAGAATACCATAAACAATAATAATAATTTAAAAAAAAAATGTTCGGAGATATCAGAGCGAAGCAGTCAGATTCATCATTCATTTCCACTTCAGTGACGTGACCCACGCAGCTGGAGGGTAAAACAGTGGTTCAACAACACGACCTGAAACGGCACAAAGCAGCAATAAGACAGTTAATTTTCCCATATCACAACCCAGATTGTTGCGGCGATGTACAGTGCAGATGCGACGGTCAGACCTCCCGACCGAGACTCCGTGAACTTTCCCCCGAAGACAGCCTCCGTCCCCGCGAGTCAGACAGCGTCCAGTTTATTAATGGTGATTATGTGATTATGTAATTTAGCGCGAAAAACGTAACTTCGTCACTTTCCAGGATGTTTGGTGGGTCAGGATCTCAATCACAACACATCATAACAGCATCCATATGATTATAAACTGTCCGCGGGTTTAGATTGACAGGGGGGACACCGGGGAAACACCTTGAAAACACACCGACGTCATCATCATGACGTGTACCGTCACGCCCCATAGGAGCCGCAGCGCCGGATTTCTGAGTGAATTCACGTCGGTTCGTCTTTAATGCGGAGCTGCTTCGCTCTGTGTGAACCACTATCGACGGAGAATTGCCGAACCGCCGCTGCGGAGATAATGCTGCAGCTCTGTATGTTAGGTGACTACAGGCACCATCCCCCACACAACAGACAATACAAATACCTGAGACAAAGCTCGCCTCAAACAAATTCACAACCCCCACCCTTCACTTCTCAGAGGCAGCACATGAGTGCAGGTCACTTCTGCAGGATTTTTACTTTGTTTAATAAAAAAATACAATCCTGCTGGTACCTGACTTTTCCTACAAGTGTCTGAATTTTAATTAAAAATGTTTTTTATATAAATCACATACAAGGCAAATAACATATCGGTCATTTTTACTTATTTCGGCCATACGCGGTCATATTGACCGCACGGATTTACCCGCTGTTAACGTTGCAATTTTGGTTGCTCAGACACTACCATTGTTTATGCCGTGTAGCAGTCTCGAGTGATTATATTTAGCAACATTGCAGGCTATGTCTTCTTAGGTGGCTAGTGTCCTCTGCTGCGTAATGGCGCTGCTGTAAGTTCTGTGCTGCGTAATGCTCCACCATTATGAAGGGGCAGACTGGCTATCCGTGTCTCCTGGAGAATCACAAAACAGCCCGTAGCCTACTCCAGGACGGCTGGTGGCCGGCGGCTAGTTAACCCGAATTACCACTGGGTGCGTCGGCATCGCGGAAAGGCTGCGCTGCGGTACCGGAGCTGATCACTGCCACTCTAATGAGGGGCCGGGTGCGCCGTGGCGTGTTTCAGCGTCTCTCCGCGCCACAGCGCTCTCAATCCGCAGCATTTCTATTTTGGACGTTAGACTAATTTACATGACAACACAATAAATGCATTAATTTTTCAACTGGGTATTCATTGTGAGACATGATAGAGTTGGAGTTCTAGCACTTCACTTGTGCAGGTATTCAGTGAAGTTAAAATTGTGACTACATTTGAATATTTGTGTTCAGAAAATCTTTTGAAAAATCTACTGTAGTTCTTGATTAATTTGATGCTTTAGTACCAAGCTGTAGCCTACACAATATGCCTACATCTAAGCTTGCAGATTCTTTATTATCTATGCAATATTGTGCATGATAACCTTTTAGGTGCTTCAGTAAGCAATGCAACTTCATTACTTCAGCTTCAACTACATTTACAGTTCATACTGTGGACATTGTAAAAATCCTGCAGAAGTGACCTGCACTCATGTGCTGCCTCTGAGAAGTGAAGGGTGGGGGTGTGAATTTGTTTGAGGCGAGCTTTGGCTAGGGTATTTGTATTGTCTGTTGTGTGGGGGATGGTGCCTGTCGTCACCTAACACACAGAGCGAAGCAGCTCCGCATTAAAGACGAACCGACGTGAATTCACTCAGAAAACCGTCTCTGTGGCTCCTAAAGGGGCGTGACGGTACACGTCATGATGGTGACGTCGTGTGTTTTCAAGGTGTTTCCCCGGTGTCCCCCCTGTCAATCTAAACCCGCGGACAGTTTATAATCATATGGATGCTGTTATGATGTGTCGTGATTGAGATCCTGACCCACCAAACATCCTGGAAAGTGACGAAGTTACGTTTTTCGCTCCAAATTACATAATCACAGAATCACCATCAATAAACTGGACGCTGTCTGACTCGCGGGGAGGGAGGCTGTCTTCGGGGGAAAGTTCACGGAGTTTCGGTCGGGAGGGCTGACCGTCGCGGTGATTTATTTTCATCACAAACACTGGGTGAGTTTAAGTTAGGCTATTTGCCGGTGACAGACGCTGTTTTTCCTGGCATGAATGTGTCGGTCAGACAGGAGGACAGACGCTTCTCCACGTATATCTGCGGTATTTTTTTTCCTCATATAAGTTGCCAAAGACAGTTACAGATACTAGTTACTGTTGTATGGTCCTGTAACGTTGCTTTGTGGGACATTTCTCTGCATTAAGTTGAGTGAAGGACCTGTGTAGTTATCAGATTGTCAGACTGACACGCCCTCGATACGTGAAGCTGGCTGATCCGTTCACACTGGTTCGGTTCGCCAATAATGCGGCCCTGATAGGCTACTACCTCGAGAGGCGTTGTCGGCTGGATGTCTCGTTATAGCCCTGTGCGTCTGCTTTGTAATTTCAAAAGCAGACGCCCCCCGCGGGTTGTGGCCCGTCATGTAGGCTAATGGCTTGGAAAATATCTGGACCGCAGCCAAACTTTATCGCAGACCCCTGGTGTAGGATTTAGTAGACTACATTTCTATAATTATATCGTATGTTGGTAATGACAATGGAACAAACTCCCGATTGTAAACGCATCACTTTGTCCACATTAAAAAAGGAATAATAATAAAAATTAGGCCTATAATGGAGATGGAAAAACGCAACAATCTGGGTTGTGATATGGGAAAAGAAGCGGAAATTAATGATGAATCTGACTGCTTCCCTCTGATATCTCCGAACATTTTTTAAAAACTTATTATTAGGCTATTGTTTATGGTATTCTGGCGGCGCAACATTTTGAGATCAATAAAATGTATTAGCCTATTTGGAGGGCAAAGTCAGCGGAGGAGGTGGCCTCTACACATGGGGTATTTTGTGAGAGAGGCGCCATCTGTTGGAAATACCCTGTAATTCAATGAATGGGTGGAGTTAACAGTAAAAATAGTCACACCCTGGAGAAGGAGGGGGTCACTCCAGCGGCTGGGAGTTGGCTGGCAGTTGGCTGGGAGTCGGCTGGGAGTCAGCTGGCTTTCGGCTGGAAGGGGAACTTTTGAATGGCTCCTACTGTAGGGTGGTTGACTGTATTGCACAGGCTGTGAATACTGTCCCTGATGGCTTAATGGATATTGTTGATGTGTCGGTGTAGTGCTTTGGCCTTGTGACTGTCGCTGGTCCAAATCTAGACTTTTTTCTACTACATCCAGTAGTGCATGTTTAACCCGCATCCTACCTCTTGTACTGAGTTTGTTCAGGGAGGGCACAAGAGTCAAGACAAAATAATACATTTTGTCATCTTCTTTTGGCACATATGGTGGTGTGGGAGGCTCCTGGATGAGAGCAAGTAGTCTGTCCTCCACTGTTGCTGCAGCTCTCCTCCTTGTTTCTGCTGCTGTGCGTGATGAAGCTCTACTTGCTGTCCCACGACCTGTTCCTGCATGAACTGAAGCTGGCAAATTGTGTTGCAGATGTGGGGGGGTTGAAGCTGCCGTGGCAACGCGAGCAGACCCCTCTACAGGATCATCCACCGCTGGCTGTTCTGGGCAACTCTCGGTCACATCTGTCTCGTCAGCAACATTAGCAGGCTCCAAACTGCTTTTTGAACTAAAGAAAACAAAAAGTTATTCAATGCATATTTCCTTTAACAAACATATGTTGTATTGTTTAAAGTGGAAGATCATTAAACATGATAGAAAAATACATATAAAAACATAAAATGTAAATGTATTAAATATTTAGTGGACTGTAAACAAACCTTCTAGGCTGTATGTGGGGTAGCAGGAAACACATAATTTGGAAATATTTCCACTCCCTTATTGTGCCTCCTGCGGATCCACTTGGAGTCTTTTTGTTTTTGTGGCGGACAAAAGTATCTCTCAAGTTTTTCCAGTACCGTTTGCAGTCATCAACTGAAACAAAGAAAAAAGGTATTATATTTTCTATATGACAAATACATGGTACGGTGTCTTCACTTCTTTTTCTTCTTTTCTGCAGGTTCCTGGCAAGTGGGGAGACATTCATCAGCCTGGCCTACAGCTACCGCCTTGGAGCCAAAACTGTGGCAGACTCTGTCTACATGACGTGTGATGCTATAAACAAGCTCATGTTACAGACCCACATCCCCAAGCCAACAGAGGAGGCATGGAGAAACATCGCAAGCCGGTTTTGGGATAAATGGAACTTTCCTCACTGCCTTGGGGCTCTGGACGGCAAGCATGTCACCATTCAAGCTCAGAGGGGCTCAGGCAGCTTGTACTTCAATTACAAAAAAACATTTTCAATTGTACTTCTGGCCCTTGTTGATGCCGACTACCGTTTCACCGCAATTCAGGTGGGTGATTTCGGGAGAACAAGTGATGGAGGCGTTTATGCTGCGTCAAGTCTGGGGAGAGGGATGGAGGCCAAAGCCCTGGATGTGCCACCAAATGAGCCACTAGCTGGATCAAGTGAACAAGGGGAAGTGCCATATGTGATGGTGGCGGATGCTGCCTTCCCTCTAAAGCCATACTTGATGAGGCCATACCCAGGTCAGCACCTCTCTAAAGAAAAACGCATCTTCAATTATCGCTTGTCAAGGGCAAGGATGGTTGTTGAGTGCGCGTTTGGCATTCTGGCTGCACGGTGGAGGGTTCTGTACACCAGAATCAACCTTTTACCTTCACATGTTGATGCAGTTGTGATGGCGACATGCATACTTCATAACTTCCTCGCAAACCCCACTGACAACCGCAGCTACATCGCAGAAAACAATGAAACAGCGATGCAGCTGCAGCATGTTAGAAATGTGGGAGGCAACAGAGGGTCACGGGAGGCATTTGCTGTGCGTGAGCAGTTTTCAAAGTACTTAAAGTCTGCTGAGGGAAGTGTCTACTGGCAGGACAGGATGGCATAGGCAAAGACAAAAAAGACATTAGCCAGCCTGCCACTGTTTTGGTTTGGCCTGCAGGCCGCTGTTTACAGGTTTAGAGAACACTGTGCATATGGATGGACAGCACAGCGTTCGTGAAATTCTATATGTTTTGTCTTTAAACATTAAAAAGTGTTACCATCACATATCTTGTGTTTGTGTTAGTAATTGTCCACTTGAAACAAAATCATGTGATAACCTAAACATGGTACACTTTAAAGTTATTAATTGATCATATAATTTAGTCCAATATTCATCTTTAACTGTCTGATAAAATTGAAATGTCACTTTTCTGTTTTCTGTAAAAGTGGGGAATGACAGTGGAAAATTGTTAAGGAAATTATAACTTACCTGGTGCTCCAATGGCAGAGGTAATTGCCCTCCATAGGGCATCCTTTTTTAAGTTGTCTTTATAAAAACGGTTGGATGGGTCATACAACTCTGGGTGTTTCTCAACTGCCAGAATCAGCTTCACCTCGTCCATTGTCAAGCCTATAGTA
Source organism: Lagodon rhomboides (assembly GCA_039737535.1). Taxonomy (NCBI): domain Eukaryota; kingdom Metazoa; phylum Chordata; class Actinopteri; order Spariformes; family Sparidae; genus Lagodon; species Lagodon rhomboides. The sequence continues at coordinate 8,088,035 of CM077801.1, forward strand.
AAATGAGTGCACTTTATGTTTCTCAACACATTTTTACATCCCTCCTGTTAAGATGGATTGACAGTACTTTTTTCACAGGTAATTTGGTGACTATGTAGGTTTTGCTAGTGCAGACTATATTAATTAGTATCAATTAACTGGAGTGTTTAACTACACGATCATGGATCCACATCGTACAATGTAAAAAACAAACCCCATAATGTTGCACTGCTACTGGCTTTGCCTCTGGTACATGAGACATTATTTTAATCACTTTTAAAAGTAATATATTCGTTTAATACACAGTTCTCTGTAGTTTTTACCTGTTGCAGGGCCGCGTAGCCACGCGTGGAGGAAAATAAATAGACCCGGCGCGAAAAAGAAGAGCGATGTCGCGCGACTGCCGCTGGAGTACGTGCCGCTGACATGGTCGGTGGACGAGCTTCAATTGACTACAACGGCCGCGACACACGTTTCGCGTCGCGGCCGTTGTAGTCAATTGAAGCTCGTCGTTCCCAGTGTACTTGAGCTGTTAGCGTGTCGCTCATGCTCAAGCTCATTTACTTCTGACAAGTACAATTCACAATCACATTCTCTGTGAATTCAGATGACAGAAACAAATTCACAATAAAGAATAAAACATTCTGTCTAAAAAAAGACAACTGCAATAACTCAAACAACTCACCATATTTCATAACAGAAATCGGTTCAACTCATAAGGTGCATCAAAACAATACATTTTCAAAACACACATATTCACTTTTACTCACAAAATACATATATAATCCAATTTACACTTATTCCGCGTCTACAACACTATCGCCATCTTTCACTCTCTCACATACATGTGTGAATCAACACTGAGAAAATGGCGATACCGCGCCCTGAACGCTCACGTAGTTTTAACCGAGCATTTCTCTTATTACAGCCTCGACACCGCTGGCTAACACTTTTAACAACAGCTCAACACATTTATGTTACAGATGGTTGCTATTGCTAATACACATTCTGACAATATTACCGTAAAAGTAAGTTAATGAGAACAAAGAGGCTCGCCGACACACGTCTGGCCAATTAACTAGAAAACAAACTTACTACATATACTACCGGTCTCAAAATCATGTCATAACATTACAGAGTGATGAATAAAGCATTCACAATAGTTACTGAACTATACTCAATGCTGAAATATGAACTTTTACCGTACCTGTGGATCAACAAGGAGAGGACGAAAGTTAGCGTGTCGCTCATGCTCAAGCTCATTTACTTCTGAGCTGCGCATGTGCTGAACTAGGTAGCTAATCTCCCTGGTGAGACCACAGCAGTACAATAGCGCCTTCTACTGACGTAATTGTGTATTGCTTCGATGTATGTGTGAAAAGTCATGTGAAAATAAATGTTAGGATAATTCAATTATTAATAAAAAAAATAGAGGGGTGCCTGTTTACATAAAAAAAACTACATATAGCGTTTCGCAACCTACTACACCATCAACACCCAGGTGGTGGTGGACCACAATGGCCTCATCACCGACATCGTTGCCAGGTGGCCAGGAGGCACACACGACAGCTTCGTGTGGGCCAACTCAGCTGTGGGGCAGAAGGCTGGCAGAGGAGAGTTCGGCAGGAGCATCTTCCTCGGGGACAGTGGCTACCCTCTCCGGAGTTACCTCGTAACACCGGTAACCAACCCAGCAACACCACAGGAGGAGAGGTTCAATGAGGCCCACACACACACACACACCAGGACCCACATTGAACGGGTGTTTGGCTGGTGGAAGTCCCGTTACCGATGTGTCCATCGTTCGTCGGGGGGGCTGCGCTTGTCACCTGTGAAATGTTGCCGCGTGATTGTTGTCACCGCCATGCTGCACAACATAGTAGTGCGCGTTGGAGCAGACGAGCCGCCTCCTGTGGATGACGATAGGGAAACATCGGAAGACGACGCCCCCAACCCCGTCCCCTGCGAAGCCCGAGCAGTACTCCACCAGGCTCGTGTCCAGACCAGAGAGGAGCTTGTGAATCTCTTTTGATGTCTCAGCCCCTACCCCCGTCACCACCAGTCACCAGTAACAGCACCACCCTACTCCCATCATCAAACCCATATATCAACTATCATGTATAGGGCTTGAAAGCTAGGAAGTGAAACAGATGTGCAGGTAAAACACCCAAATATTGCAGCAATAAATTAGTGTCGGATAACGTCCCGCACACCAATTTATTGTCGCAATGTTTGGGTGCTTTACCCATTTAAGGTCTAGCACAGGATGTAAAGGAATTCTTGCATACAGTATGTTAAAGTATACATGAAATCCAACTCTTGGATAGAGGAGGCCAGGTAACAAGTGGGGAATTAGCAGTGCTGAAAGTAGTGAGAGGATAAGCACGTGCGTCAGGACGCACATGTCATGAATCTACTCAAATCAATGACACAATACAAATTGCCTGGGATTTTTGTCGCTAGGTTTGACACCCTTTTTTCAATGCAAAATGATCCACAACACATGGTTGAAAAGGAAAAGTAGTTTATTTAAAACACAAAACAAAAAGCGATGGCACCGCTGTCTTTACTGGGCGTCTGAATCACCTGCAATGAAGAGAGATTTATTAGTGAAATTGAACGGGATACATTGTGCAATGCGGAGAAGGGAAAAAAAAAAATAAAAAATAGAAATGCCCCTTACCTGCATCCTGGGGGAGAATTATTGGGACCGAAATGGAGGGACTGTTAAACTGCGCCTCGGCAAGTGCCAGCTGTCTCCGGTGCAGCTCCAGCTTCTGGCGTTTGAGACGCACCATATCCTCCTGGAGGGCAGTCTGTCTCTCCAGTTGGCCCTCTATCCTTCCTCCTCACCAGCGTCTCGCTGCAGGTGCAGGTCGTTATGCAGGGGCGCCTTACGCCTCCCCGTGTGCGGACACCGGGCCCTGCTGGTTGGCGCGCGGGGACAGGGCTCGGTTGCGGGGGGTCATGGCTCGGTTGCGGGGGGGGTCGTCCTCTCCTGGGGACGTGCAGGTCGCTGCTCCGCTCCCAGATGGCTCCTCCTCCTCGCCCTCGCTGTTTTCTGAGAGCTCATCGTCCCCCAGAATATCGATGCCCCCACTAATGCCTTCAGAGGCCGTCTTGCCAATGATTGAGAGGACTTTTTCCTCGTCTGGAGTGAGGGTTGTACCCCCAGGTGCGCCCGTGCCCATGCTTTCTCGCCTCATCTTCGCACTTTTTTTTTTTTTTTGGCTTTGAAACTCCTGCCACTTCTTACGCACAGCACACCAGTCTCGCAGGCCACAGGGACTAGAGGGGGACATCTTTTGTGCTATTGCCTGCCAAACTCGGTTTTTTAAGGCGATGTCTTTTTTCCCCTTCGTTCCTCCAAATAAAACCTCGCGGTGCTGCCAGACCTCGTCCACTAATGTGGCTATCTCCTCTGTGGTAAACGAGGGTGACCTCTTGCTGCGTTTGCTGCCTGCTTTCTCCATTCCCACGTGTGTGCGTATCCACAGTGGGGTATATATGCGTTAATGGGCTTGATTACTACTTGGATACACCTGTTAGCTGTGATCACACACACACGTAGCCTAATTGCACAGGTGTGTGGGGACTACAGGGTGTTGTGGGTGACTTAAGCGCTGATAAAGTGGTGGGTGATCGATTTGCCTGGCATCGATTGATTTATATTTCAGCACAACGGCGGTGGACAGCTCCCACTAAGAACTTCTTAAGAAGCTTCTTTGGCGGGATCTTAAGAAGGCAGTTAAGAACGCGTCTGGGAAACACCCCTATCTTAGCGCTCCTTCTTAGCCGAACCCTTCTTAAGAGCCTTCTTAAGTCCTTAAGAACGATCAAATCTGGGAAACGTGGCCAATATTGGTTTTTCAGCTCTGAAGCTATATTTAGCAAGATCTGTGGCACTGTGGCACTTTTTCATGCAAGACCAAATAACTTCTAGGTGTGATGGAACTACATACTATATTACTACACCGAACCCACATTTAGTTAAAAGAAGTCAAAACTAATGGAGATATGAATTTTTGAAAATGACAGATTCTTCAAAATTACTTCCTGTTATTAATTTGATTACTGTAATCATTTAACAACAACCATTTAAATTAAAAAATGTTGCCATGTTTCCTTAGAATGTTGGATGTTCAGGACAAACCTACACACACACATACCAATACTTGCTCTTCGACTCTCATCACCAACTGGAGTACAAGCTGGGGGTCATCAGAACCCTAAACCATCAGGCGAAGACTGTGCCAACAGAGCCAGAAAGGAAGGAGAAGGAAAATGCACATCAGGGGAGCACTTAAAACCTGTGGTTACCCAAACTGGACCTTTGTCAAAACCTCTAAAAGATCTAGAGCAAAGAGGAAGAGATAGGAAAAAAGGAACAACATTGTCATTCCTTACATCACGGGAATTTCTGACAAACTCAGGAGGATCTTCAACAAACATCATATCCTGGTTCACTTCAAAACTACTAACAGAATGAATAGGTTATGGGTTAACTTTTCCTTTAACAACAACAAGCATGACTCTTGTGAATGATTGCCATTTTTATCATCTATTTTGACAGTCAGTCATAACCAAAAAGGAACAAATTAAGAAATCTAGGATTAAATAACAATTCCTTTAAAAACAGTTAAATAGAACAGTTTAAACAGTAGTACAACAGCAACTTAAATAAATCTACAAATAAATAATTCCCTTAGAATCTGCAGTACCACACTTTGAAGGGCAAATTGTGACAGCGAGTGTAATAGAGGTAATCTGGTTGAGTGCAAGTTGCCACACATCAGAGATAATGATTTTCTAATATAGTGCCTTTTGAAGTAAATGATTTTCTAAGAATTTACATCAAACTAAGTGTTAATTTTTACAGTCTTATTTGTATTACTACTTTGTCTTCAACAATAATAATAAATAGCGCTGAATGTGCTCTCTGTGTTTACCTATTGCCATGCATTTGATCATAGAAAATGTCATCAGCAATTAATAATGTGTAAAGTGTCATCCATGTCTATGGTATCAGTAGGTCATTAAAACAGTAAAAACAAAGCTATTTTGAATTGCCTTCTAATTTGTTGAGTCATCTTAACACACATAGATCAGTTCGTAAACTACCTTGATTTCAACAGCGACCATTATTGTCTTCTCTTTTCTTTCTACCCACCATTCAGACTACACTGTAACGAATTGCGAATTACGAATAACGAATTTAAATTTACTGCAGGATTTCAACAGTATTAAGGCGTTTTTTTTTTAAAATGCAGTGCTTTACTGTTAATATTAAAGAAAATCTGTTAAATTACAGTCCATTCAGTTTTTTTTAACAGAACTGTAATGTATTCCTAAAATACAGCACTTTACCGTAAAAGTATCTTAACTAACACTATCATGCAGTATTTTTGGCATTCTGGGAATAGCATTGCCTGAGCTGCACATCTGAAGCTAGATACCTGCCATTCTTGATCCATCCCCATCCTACTAATTATTTGGTGAGTATAGCAATTTTATTTGATTGTTTTATATTATACATTCATATCATTGTTTTATTTGATTGTATTTGTTTTGTTTGCATTGATGATTACTGCATGTGCACATCATGCTATAGAAGGATTTACCAGCTAGCTAAATTAATTAATCAAGCATACAAGGAGCACATTTTAATTTCTACTAAGTTAATGTGTGTTGACACCTGCATTTTGCCAGTGAATTCATGAAACTTTATGATAGTCCTGTGTAAACATTTTACCGTCTATGTCACTTTGACAGTTGACTACAGTGCATGCTAATTATTGTGTGTCACAGTGCTGTCACACTGCGGTGAGGTCTTGATTTATTTTGTGTCCTTTTGTTTCCTCTGTTCGAGGATTAACTCTTGCCATCAAGTCAACAAATAATCTAACTCCACAAACTAACAGAATCTAGTTAGGGAAATTATAGCTTTATAATGAAAATGTTGGCTTCAAAAGGGTGTGTTTGCCTCATTTACCTATCAATTTAGGTGTTGTTAACCAAGAATCAAAGTCCAAGCAAAACCATTCAAAGCCACTGCCCATCTGAATATTTACATAAATACTTTTTTTTCTTCCAGCAGTATTTAAAGCCAAAGTCCAAGTCTTTTCTTCCTCTCACTCCAGTCCTGCAGCTCTTCCTCTCTCAACTCGCCCTTCATTTTTCGTAACTCATCTTTGCTGCAAAATGGCAACAGCTGGGAAAGTAGGTACATTATTCAGTATAAGAATAATCTTATGAAGAACTGTGATGTTTTAATGAGTGCATTTTAGGCATTTTCTAATCTGAAAAAAAAAAAATAATAACTTCAGATTAATATACTTAATTTGAATGTTGTTTGATCCATCAGTGATAATTATGTTTTAAAATTTGATTACATTTTACGTGTCTGTGTATGTTTAGTGTTAATGAGTGTAAGATATCAAGCTGACATCTGACAACGTGTTTCAGTGCTTTCAATGTAATTCTCTTTGCACATACATGTTTATTTCCCTCAAATCAACTTAAACCTAAAGATCATTTTGACTGCAATAAAATGTATTAAAATAAAATAATCTCTTTCTTTTTCTGTCCCCTCTGTGTCAGTGAAATATTACATGTCCTGTGTAGACTTGGCACACAGTTTGAAACTTTCCAGACAGCTTTACACAACTGTGGATATTGGCAAAGATGAGGGAGTAGTAGGCCAGGAGATAATGGTGGAAGCCCAAGAATTCATTGTCATTTCCCGGAGTAAAACAAAAAATGACCAAAGCTTTTAAACCGCCTGATTTATCATGGTTGACAACAACTGATTTATTCAGTGGTTTACCTAGTGATACTTTATGTGCCAACCCAACATTACATTATACTGCTCTAATAAAATCTAAGTTTGTCAAAGAACTTTAAACTGTTAATGTGAGTTTTTGCTTTTTCAGAATAACTAGCAGTTGAGTGCTTTTGATTTACACATGCTACTTGAGTGGATTCTTGGCTTGACGCCCTTCCAGAAACCCATACTAACTTGCAGCATCAAGTAATGTGAGATTTCATGTCGTGTCACTGCCCTCTAGGTCATCAAGTGCAAGGCAGCAGTGGCGTGGGAGCCCAACAAGCCTCTGGTGATTGAGGAGATTGAGGTAGCCCCACCCCAGGCCAACGAGCTCCGCATTAAGGTGAGAGATTTTCGAGACTTAAGGCCCACACACCGCCCAAGGCCAACTTCCTTATCCAACTTCCTTATCCGACCACTTCGTTTCCTCCTGTCTGACCCGTTCAGCAGAAAAGTTGCATTGAAACACACCACCCTGGGTACACAGTAGCGTATACATTCTGCGCCTGTATGAAATGCAATAAGTCTCAGGAACATCGGGTGGCGCTAGTCTCTTGCCAGCTATCAAAACAAAGCACACACAGTGTTGGCTCGGCATTACTTGCGAGATGTCGTATAACGGTGGTCTCTCTTCCACCAGGGCAATCAGCTGCTTCTCAAAGTCCTCGGTCCACACAGCCGTGGCTTTCAAAAATACGTTGGTTTATCCCCAAAATAACAAACAGCGAAGTGTTGTTTGTACCTCTGTGCCGTCTCTGTTTATGTGGTTTGTTTATCATCGTCACTTCTGCCACCCCTCCCACACACCGCGCTGATACGCTGGCACACCGCCAATCAGAATGGTCACTGAACAGCTAGCTAACAACCAATCAGAGTATCCGACGGCGTCCAACCTCAGACGGCCAACTTCACATGTTCAGTAGGATCAGACGGCATCCGCGTGCTTCCGCGCGCCTCTGACACAGCTGAACACACCGAACAGAGTAGCTCCTGAACTCGTCCGACTCTCTCCAAACGCTTCAGATGTCCGACGTTTTAGCCGGAGTGTGCCGGCCTTTACACATGTACATGCAAGGAGATATCTTACCGTACATGTGAGTAAGTAGTAGTAAGAGGTTAACAAAAATGTTGTAGGACTTTGGTGAAAAGGTTCAGGTTGAACCATCAATTGCTAATGCAGCCTTAAAGGGATATTCCGGTGTAAGTTTAATCCGAGTAAGACTCCCCCTCAAGAGGTCAAGTTTGCTGACCACTAGCTTAGCTAGTTTTAGCAACCTCAGAAAAGACTGCACGAAAACAATACACTGTCGCTTATGCCTCCAATTAGAAACCGTCATCAAAGCCACTCATAGCCACAATTAATGGTCAGAACGGCACCAAACTTCAACAACAGTACATGTACAGTCCCAGCACACAGTACGAAGCCTCAAACATCTGCTAGCTTTGCCGGATTTGTATTGAAAACACAGCACAACTCACCACTCTCCTCCAGCAGCCTACCTGTGTGGGGAAGCCCTGACGAGTCGATTACCGAGTGCAGTAGATTTCCGAAGCTCAAGGATGAAAATGTATGATTATTACTCCATTACTTCCGTTCTTTTCCCTGTCAGCACTTGATAATAAGAACTGAGCATTCCATGGAGTAGACCATGGATTAAACTTACACCGGAATATCCCTTTAAGGGTTTAGAATGCATTTCTGGAGGAAGATGGACCCAAAGCATTTGTATTTAACAATTTGGGAGAAGCAATCATCTATCTTTCTCCAGAATTACCTTGCCTATCTTTAAATCAAAGCACACTACCCAATTATTCAAAAGAAAGAAGCATCAGTGTTCCCATTTTTGTCTTTGGTGTAGATTGTGGCAACTGGGGTTTGCCACACAGACCTCTATCATCTGTTCGAGGGGATGCATAAAGACGGCTTCCCAGCAGTCCTCGGCCATGAGGGAGCTGGCATCGTAGAGAGCGTCGGGCCTGGAGTCACTGAATTTCATCCAGGTAAATTAAAGTTTACAACCTCAACAGTTTGTCTGACAACTCGTGTTGTTTTCCCTTATAGATGTAGTAATGTGTAGATATTGTATATCATTGTAGATAAGCATATTGGTGCCATTCAGCCAACAAACCTGTTGCCCATTTGATGTATTGAATTTCAGGAGACAAGGTGATTCCTTTGTTCATCGCCCAGTGTCGAGAATGTCGCTTCTGTAAGAGTCCTAAGACCAACCAGTGTGTGAAAGGATGGTGAGCTCATCTATGTCTTCTTATCTCTGAATTTCATTCATCCATTTCATGCACAGTGTCTCTACTGTCATAGTGCTTAGTATGTCAGTGCAAGCTGATGGTGACACAGAACAGCTTGTTTGGATCCTTGGTTTTTCATTTCATGGCATATCACTCATGTTAATGATATTGCAATATTTTGTCTCAGGTTGTATTTTCACTTTAACAAATTCTCTGTTCAGGGCTGTTGAAAATCCTAATGCAATGGCATGTGCAGAGTCCAGGTTCACCTGTAAGGGTATGAAGGTGCTGCAGTTTATGGGAACCAGTACCTTCTCTGAGTACACTGTGATGAACCAGATAGCTGTGGCTAAGATCGACCCTGCAGCCCCTCTGGACAAAGTCTGTCTCCTCGGGTGTGGAGTTTGCACAGGATATGGAGCAGCAGTCAACACTGCTAAGGTGTATTTGTCTGACTGTTGGGGATAGTCCAACATGATATTGTTAAGGGCTGATACCAGCTATAATGAATTCCTCCCTCACCACCTTGTAAAAGGTCATACATCTGAAACAAAACATACTAACTGCCTGTGGCACATTAATGTACAGAGCACTAAAGGTCCACTTTGAAAGAACACTGATTTTTGTCTCTCATTCCTAACTCGTAAATACTGACACCCTTGGATGGCGACCAACCCAAACTACCGAAGCATCAGAATTTAACATGTTGGGAATGAGACTCAAAAATAAAGTTTCTTACAAAGTGGACATTTAAGAAGTCCAACCTAAAGTGCCAAAGTTTGTTTTACTTTAGGTTGAACCTGGCTCCACATGTGCTGTGTTTGGCCTGGGAGCAGTGGGTTTGGCTGCAGTCATGGGCTGCAAAAATGCAGGAGCCAAGAGGATTATTGCTGTTGACATCAATCCGGACAAGTTTGAGAAGGCCAAAGTGTTTGGTGCAACCGACTTTGTGAACCCCAAGGATCACAATAAACCCATCAACCAAGTTCTGTCTGAGATGACTGATGGAGGAGTGGACTTCTCCTTGGAATGTGTGGGGAATGTGGAAGTCATGGTAAGGCAGATAGAGGGGTTTGACATTGTATTCAAGAGTCATCCCAAAGACATGATATCTCACTATCAAAGCACTTATTTTCTCAGCGGCTTTAAGAATTGAAAGCCTGCAGTTAGCTGACTTTGTCCTGTTTCTCCATCTAGCGCAGTGCCTTGGAGTCTTGTGTGCAAGGTTGGGGTGTCAGCGTGCTGGTGGGCTGGACAGACCTGTATGACTTTGCTGCCCGACCCATTCAGCTCATCGCGGGACGCACATGGAAGGGCTCCTTGTTTGGAGGTGGGACCCCTTGTCAGTCAAATGTCACTGGTCATTTTTGATTGGTTGTCAATTTTAAGAAGGTAGGTCTTGCATAACAAGAGCCGACCAGAGGAGAGATTGAAGACATGGAGACAGAGAGGTGTAATGCAGAAGAATGCAAATAGCCACTTTTCATTGAGACTGTGATAGACAAAGAATGATGACCTTCATACCTGAAGTTTTTTTTTTGTTAGTTTCTGTCTGCATCTATTTGTTAAAGCTAGGGTCTACGATGTTGTTCAGAAACACATTTTGTTGTACTGGGTGAAATGTCCTTCAGTCCTGAGAGCAGTCAATACATTATGTATTCAGAAAAAGGAGTGAAAATAATCAGACCTCTGTGGCAGCTGTATGACTGCATGACAGTGCCTTCATTGGTCAGATGCCTTCATGTCCCGCCCTCCTCCGCGCGTGCACACGTCCGGTTTCACTGATGCCGGAAATATTCAGCACACTCCTCTGCAGGAATACAGAGTTCATTTGGTTACAATGGCAGAGAAAATGAAGCCACCGTTACTTCTGCCAACTCACCCCGCTAAAAAGGCAAGGAAAAGAAAGCCTGAGGCAGAAAAGGGTGCAACGAAAAAGGCTCTGGATAAAGTAAGAAGTCGGACCCGAGTCAACATCGGTGCTGCGTTCATGTTTGTGGGGGCGTGACTTTGGATGGAGCACTGACGGGATGGGGAGGGGGGGTGGAACTTAGAGTTCTCATACGTGCAAGTTAGAAGCTGGTACAGCCATAAGGCCTAACGGGAGACAAATCCCTTAGATCGGAAATTATCTTCCCAGTACTACCTGTGCTATGACATGTAAATAGGTCCGAACTAACATTAATGAATTTTTTTCTTTGTTTCACGTTACGTTTTTGCTAGCTTAAATGGCTAATTAACCTCAGCTTTAGATTAGCATACTAGTTTACTCTCTGTTGGACTGGAAAAGGCACCTCAGTCATATTCTGCTTATTACAAGGGGTTAGCCATTGCTCACACACTAATCCTAACCCTAAGGCCCACATTCTCTTCTTGCTGATTTGCAATTTTCATATTGATTACCATTAGCACTCTCTGAACCACTTCGCAATTGTCTAATTATGATTTAGCATCTTCGGGCAACTGCCAATGTTTTAGTGCTTCCGGTGTAGCCAGGAAGCACTAAAACAGATCTGTTATCCAGATAATAGATATCTGGGCCAAGGCTTCTTCCTTCATCATTTACAAAATGTATTATTTTCTGTGTCTTTTCAGTTGTCTGTTACCATTGGCTTAGGTTTGCACAACAACAACACTTGGTTAGGTTTTGTGAAATATGCTGCTGGTTAAAAAGATTTTTTTCACAGCGTAAACACATGTTTGAAAAGAAATCTTCTCCCATGTGCTTATTTGGCTGGTCTTATTCCTCAAGTTGTCAGAACCAATGATGGTCCTGGAGCAACATTAGTTATGATTTGCCAAGAACAACACCAGCATTGCGATATCTGTCTGTGCATGGAACCAAATGTGATTGCTGAATACTCAAACTACAAATTGACAGCAAATGGAAACCATATGCAGATATCTGTTTCTCAAAATTAACCTGTTAACCTAAAGACCTCAGATTATTGTACCATTTTGACCTGTGACAGTAATGAAAAGCCTGTAGGCCAGACCTCTGCAATCATCCAACAAATATTATTAAGAGAGGACCCTATTTGCTATTATTTCTTTATGAGGTGTTCTCTGTTACTCAGGATTTAAGAGTAAGGATGGTGTGCCCCAGATGGTGAAAGCCTACCTGGACAAGAAGGTCAAGCTGGATGAGTTCATCACTCATAACATGACCTTAGCCCAGGTCAATGAGGCCATCGAACTGATGAAGCACAGCAAATGGTAAGTTTACACTATACTTTATCCAGAAGGATTTACTGACTAGTTAAACAGGTGAAGAATCAATAAATGCATGTCTTCTCAATTCTGTTGTTTGTGTTCCACAGCATCCGGACTGTCCTGAGTGTTTCTCCGCAGTAACACCACTGTGTTGGCTTTAATGATGCCAAAACCATTTAATGAACTGCAGTTATGCTACACAGAATCTTAACACAATAAATCTTTCACACAGCACAATGCAAATTATAAAAAAGATCTATCAATTATGTAAAATATATGTCAATGACCTTGAACATTTCACACTATTCACTGCATTATGTGCAGGATTATCTGCAGTGTTCACATAAGCAAATGGGATGTATGGCTTCCTTGCTGGGGCTCTGGTTTTGTTGTGTTGTATGCCACAGGAAATCAATAACACTATGTCTTTGTTTATTACATTGTGTTTAGTGTGACAAAAGTGTTCTTGTCGACCAGCTTTCCATCAGATTTACTTAAAACAGCTTAGTTTTATCTATGCTTGGCAGGCAGCATGGAAATTATTATTAAAGTCCAACTGAAATGAAATTGCAAATGGTTTCATGATGGTGCCTCATACTTCTGCATTAATATCCATACAGATACAGTCAATAAAGCCTTGCATAAAACAATAATGTAAGCGCTTATAGGTTGAACTAACAGTCACACTGACACAGAGAGCTGCCAACAACTAAAACCCACAGCATGCTCACCTCAGTATATTCACAATCCAAGACTATCATATGCTTTGCACTTTTAGGATTATGGATTCTGCACAGATCAGATGACAGTGCTTTATTTCAGATTGTGGCCACAGGGATCGGTCACACTGACACCAAGAATATATGGTGTCATTATATATGTATACTGCTAAGAAAAAAAAGTTATTTTCATCATTTAATGAAAACTTTTATTGATACAAACCAAAGCTTTTCTCTTGAGTCAGAATACAGTTAGTTTACTCCTTCACTGTAATTTATATAAAAAATAAGAAAATTCAGTTTACTTGGGTTCTTTAGCTGTAAAATGCAGAGAAATAATCTGGAAAACATTTCATCTCATGGACTTGCTATGCGTCAAGCCCTGATGAAGCCAGGTATCTACTTCAGATAATCTGTCTACTCTTTCTTAGAAAGTTACGTGCTGAAACACGTATCTGCCCTGAGTCTGCTCAGTACTGTATCTCAAAGCTGGTAATACTGTGTTGGGTTAGTGGACCAAAGGTTTTAGAGGAGAAATAGTATGTTCATTTTCAAATTCATCATTTTATTTTGGGTTTCCTACAAGAATAGGTTTACATGCTTTACTGCCCAAGAACACATCAGTTTTCTCATACTGTCTGAGGGTACGGCACTGTATCCTTCCTCTGTCTGAAATACTCAGTTTCAGACAGAGGGTCCCCCCTCCCAAATACCCAGTTTGTGGTAAATTCTTATGGGCCAAACTAGCCTCTAGGCATAAACTATCCAAATGAGTGACATGGTAACATAGTGTGATGTCACGGAGTCACATAATTAAACTAATTAAACTACTACTACTAACTAATTAATAAACTTATTAAAGAAGAAGTACAAAAATAATTAAAACGCTGAAGGAAAGGGAAAGAACAAAAAAGCATAATCAGTTTCTTTTAAACCAGTGTTTTATACTTCACTCCACTATATATTTAAATAGCAAATAGTTATTTGCTGCTATATTAACAATCAAATTATCACATTTTTTTTAATTCTTGCATTTTCTTCAAATGAAATTGTAAATAAAAACCAAAAAAGTTAAATTCATATTACAATCTAATTTTTCTACTCAGCAAGCAAAACACCAAGGAAAGGCAAAGCGAAGGTAGCAATAGCCGTGACTTAAATTTCCTGAGTAATTAAATGTATTATTGTAAAATCTAACCTCAAGGCTAATCAGATTTAACTTGAATGTTGTCTGAAATCATTCTTTGAAATTTCAAGTCAGAATTGTATTATAGACATACTAAATTATCATTTATACTAAACTAGAGAACAAGAGGATATATAAAATGTAGGCATTGGCTAAACCCCTCCTCCATAAAACTGCAACAGGTCTCAGCTTTGGAATGCAGTGTGAATGGGTCAGTAGTAAGAGCCTTTTAGCCTGTTGATATTAGGTACACAGTTTGGAGTTTGGAGAGTAGTGTCATTGTGTGATTTGTTCTTTCTCAAGCCAATAACCTTAAGCTTGCCTGGCTATCCAGCTTACTAAAAATAAAGTAGGGTAGCTATTATGGGCTGAAATATGTGCCACTAGAAACTGAATTTGAATAATTTATATTTGAATTTGAATTGCTAAACTTGAATGATTGCATTAAAACATTTAATTTGAATCACATATTTGCATTTGTATTGTTTAATTTGAATCATTGCATTGAAAAACTGAATCTGAATATTACAATTTGAAACTGAATGTATTAATTTGGAACTGAATTCCAATAAACTTGAAACTGAATGTAAGATTATGAAATTGAATTCAGTTTCTCTGAAACTATATTTGATCCTCACTGAAAATTCAACTCTCTATATATTTTCACATTCAGTTCTCACAATTCAAATTCAGTTCTTGCAATTCAATTTCAATTTACTGTGACAGACATCCGGGTAGTTGAGGAAGAGCAATGGAGCGCAGATACACAGGACTCCTCTTCGGCCAATCAGCACCTACGTTTTTGAGCACATAACACAGTAGCCCCCCTCACACAGGAGAAGACGCATTATCTCCACAGTGGCGGTTTGCCAATTCTCTGCCGATGGTGATTCACATAGAGTGAAGCATCTCTGCCTTAAAGAAGAACCGCCGTGAATTCACACAGTAAGCCGGCGCTGCGGCTCCTAAAGAGGCATGACTGTACACATCACGATGATGAGGTGTGTTTTCAAGGTGTTTCCCCGGTGTCCCCCCTCTCAATCTAAACCCGCAGACAGTTTATAATCATATGGATGCTGTTATAATGTGTTGTGATTGAGATCCTGACCCATCATACATCCTGGAAAGTAACAAAGTTAAGTTTTTCACTCTAAATTGCATAATTAAATAATCGCCATCACTAAACTCAACGCAGTCTGACTCTGTCACTGGCAGGGAGGGAGGCTGTTTTCTGGGGGAAAGTTCACTGAAGTCTCGGTCTGGAGGTCTGACTGCCCCCCCCCCGCTAGTTCCACACATTAGCCTCCTTTTCCTACGAAAATTAGATTGTAATATGAATTATTTGTTTATATAATCATTCACAGTGATTAACCAGTTTTCCTCAGCTATATGGAGTGTCCAAGTGTCCTTTAGCCAATTATTTTGGCTTTCTAGCCTGCAACTTTCAATGCACTCTCCCTGCTCTCATTATTGTTGTTTTTGGACAGATTTAAACCCAGACTGCATGACTTGGAGACAAGTAGGTTATGTAAAAGTTAATGTTTACTCATGGTCAAATACAGACTTGCATTAAAAGCAGGTGGGCAGATCAAATCACACAAATCACAGCCTGTATCCTGAAAAGGGTTCAGGGTCAGGCAGGTGAATGGCCTGTAGCCTATATACTTCAGGGCTGGATGGAGTGTCTGGATCAGAAATGACAGGAGAGTATATGTGGCAGGGAAAAGTAGACCACACAAGACAATAAATAAATAGAAGTTGGTTGGCGTATATCTGCATGTAATAAAACAGTGATACGGAAACAAGTATGTCATGTAAATGTAATCCTTTTACCACCGGCTCATGTATAGAATAGAATAGAATAGAATAGAACTACTTTATTGATCCCAGACTGGGAAATTGTTTTGTTACAGCAGCAGTGGGTCCACAAAATACACTCTGTACATAACATAAACATAACATAAACAGAGAGCAAGATATATACAATATATATATACAGTGCAGACTGTACTATAAACAAAATAATCTATACAACTGTACAAGAAATAAACAATTCCTATAAATGTGCAATAACAAACCACAATATACATATGAATGTGCGAAAATAGAACCACAGATAATATAAATACATAAATAGACTTAAAAGAATGTGCACATGTAAACATGTTATAAACGGAATAAAAACAGAAGAGAGATCAGAGTTCTCACAAGTGATGGCATGTGGCAGGAAAGATTTCCTGTATCTGTTGCTACGACAGCAAAGCTGAAGCAGCCTTTTGGAGAAGGTGCTCCGCTGTCCGACCAGTGTGAGGTGGAGAGGTTGGAGAGGATTATCCATGATGGATAACAGTTTTTTTAGTGTCCTCCTCTCCACCACAGCCTCCAGAGTGTCCTGTTTACAGCCAATCACAGAGCCAGCCTTCTTTATGAGTTTATTGAGTCTGTTGGTGTCGCTGGCTCTGATGCTGCTCCCCCAACAAACCACAGCAAAGAAAAGTACACTGGCCACCACAGACTGATAGAAGATCTCCAACATCTTGCTACACACGTTGAAGGATCTCAGCTTCCTCAGGAAGTACAGTCTGCTCATCCCCTTCTTGTAAACAGCTTCAGTGTTAGCTCTCCAGTCCAGTCTGTGGTTGATGGTAACACCCAGGTACTTATAATCCTCCACCGTCTCTACATCCTTTCCCAGAATGCGCAGTGGTTGGGAAGCCACCTTCCTCTTCTTCCTAAAATCGATCACCATCTCTCTGGTCTTGCTGATGTTCAGCCGCAGGTGATTCTGTCCAGTCCACTCCACAGAGTTGTCCACCAGTGCTCTGTACTCCCCCTCCTGTCCCTCACTTATACACCCAACAACAGCCGTGTCGTCAGAAAACTTCTGCAGGTGACACGACTCGGTGTTGTACTGAAAGTCAGTGGTGTATAAGGTGAACAAGAAAGGAGACAGTACAGTCCCCTGTGGAGCTCCTGTATCATTAACCACCACATCAGACAGAACACTGCCCATACGGACAAACTGTGGCCTGTCTGTCAGGTAATCAGTAATCCAGGAGACAATGGAATTGTCGACACCCATTACCTGCAGCTTCTTACCCAGTAGCAGTGGCTGAATGGTGTTAAAAGCACTGGATAAATCAAAGAATGTGATTCTCACAGTGCTGCCATCACCATCCAGGTGCGAATGGGCTCGTTGCAGCAGGCATCAACTCCCAAGTGGGGCTGGTAAGCAAATTGCAGGGGGTCTAGCAGGGCTCTCACCTGCAGCCTCAGGTGGGCCAAGACCAGTCTCTCCAGCACCTTCATCACATAAGATGTGAGGGCCACTGGTCGGTAATCATTGAGGCCTGATGGTATCGACTTCTTTGGCACAGAAACCAGGCAGGACGTTTTCCAAAGTACCGGTATTCTCTCCTGACCCAGGCTCAGGTTGTAGAGGTGTTGTAGGACTGGAGACAGCTGGCTGGCACATGTCTTCAGGATCCTGGGGCTGATACCGTCAGGGCCTGCAGCCTTCCGCTGGTGGAGTCTCTCCAGCTGTCTCCTAACCTGGCCTGTAATCACAGTCATGCAGGGGAGGGTGCTGGTGTCTTCACTGAAGGAGGAGGAGGAGGAGGAGGGGGAGAGGTGCTGCACAGGAGAGCTTACAGCAGGGGAGTGGGGGAAGCAGTGGGGGTGTGTGGGGCTCTGGAAGTGTCGAGGAGACGACAGAAGGCTGTGAGCTGAACTTATTGAAGAAACTGTTCAGCTCGTTTGCCCTCTCCAGGCTGCCTGGTGACTGTCTGCCACTCACCTTACATCCAGTGATCTGCTTCATTCCAGTCCACACATCCCTCACATTGTTCTGCTGGAGTTTAGCCTCCAGCTTCCTCCTGTAGGTGTCTTTACATGCCCTCAGCATATCCCTGAGTTCATGCTGCACTTCCCTCAGTTCTTCTCTGTCTCCAGACCTGATCGCCCTTTTCTTCTTGTTAAGAAGGGCTTTCAGGTCATTGGTAATCCAAGGCTTATTGTTAGGGAAGCAGCGTACAGTCCGGGTTGGCATGGTGGTGTGTTCACAGAACCTGATGTATTGTGTACAGTGATGCAGTCAGTCATGTTGTTGAGGTCCTCCCCATGTGGCTTAACGAGTAGTATTAAACCCCAGCTTATGCTTGAAGATAAAGCTTAAACCCTTGTCAACTATTTTATGGTAAAAGACACATTTCAAATAGTAAATATCAGTCTAGGGTACTGTATGATTCTCACTCTTAAATAACCAGTTGAAGACCATGGGGAATACACTTGACCTGTAGACTCTCATGCAATACTTCAATAATAACACAATTCAATAAACCCAACACAAGATCTCGGTTTTAGAAATGTATTAACAATTTGAAGGAAAACACACATCCAAAAATTTCTCTATGAAGAAGAGAGAATATAGAAAATAAAAAAATATAATAGTTTTTTTGTCTTTTCTCAAACTGTCTAATTTTATTTTGAGTATACTCTTTGTCTCCTTTCGTTGGTGTGCTTTAATTGGCGCTCATGATGAAACCCTCTGATACAAGTACCTCCGTCTCCCTGCAGCAACAGTGAAGCGTCCTCCGTCTCAGCAACAGCGAAGCGTCCTCCGTCAACGACTCTCTCCCAAGACGACTTCCGAAGCTTCTCCTGTCCGTGCAGGCGGTGTCTCCCTTCAGTGAGGACTGTGGTGTTAGCCTAGCTCCTGCTATCTAACGTAACCAAACTTCCTCTTGTCCACCAAAACACAAGCGGTGGTGGAGAGTCCAACTCCCACACTCTGAACATGTCGTTCAACTACAGTTCACAGTCCGTCACTGATAAACTCAACAATGACGACTCACACAGTTCTGGAGTCTCTGCTCTACGCCATTAACACGTTGCTCCTTCTTCGTCCTCTCTCGGGTCTCTCGTGTAAACATTCCAAGGTCATGAACTCACGCACGTAACATAACATAATAGAATTACTTTTAACTTTTTTTAAAGGCATTGACACACCATGAAATGATGTTTTAAAATCACTAATTTTAAACATAAATTATTTATAAATTTTAATACCTTATTTATATCTCAAATAATTATTTATGTAAAATTTAACTTCACCATGAACTGGCATTTTATCCTTAACTTATTCCCATGAAAATAATAAAATAAATACCATTGATATTTATCAGAATATTACACTCTCCCCCCACCAAAATAAAAGCATGCCCTCATGACTTCGTACCTTGAAAACATAAAGCAATCATGGCACATCTGGTGAGTGAAACACACAATTAAGCAAAGATAGGTGTACCTATCCTCTTGTAAATACAAGAAACAAACTTCACCGTAGGGGCTGCTATGACACTTGGATGATCTGGGGTGTCATAAGTTAACCTTAAAGGAGCCCTCTTTAGTCTCTGGGGTCTGGTCTTAGTATCAAAGTCAGGATCAGTC
This sequence comes from Lagodon rhomboides, assembly GCA_039737535.1. Taxonomy (NCBI): domain Eukaryota; kingdom Metazoa; phylum Chordata; class Actinopteri; order Spariformes; family Sparidae; genus Lagodon; species Lagodon rhomboides. The sequence goes on from CM077801.1 coordinate 8,107,653, forward strand.
TCAGAATCAAGTTCAGTCTCTTCTTCTTGTAAGGGGAATGTCTTCAGTCAGTGTTTTGTCTCTTTCAGTCTCTTCGTGGTTCTCACTAGGGATGCACCGATTGTGAAATTCTGGGCCGATGCCGATACCAATGTTTAAATAACAACTTGGCCGATGGCCGATGCCAGTGCTTTTTCTTTTTGTTATTTATTCCGTCTTTGGTGCCACAGAAACATTACTGAACTATTTTAAAAGTCTTTCAGCTCTTCATCATACTATTATTTAATGAGCACAAATTCAATTAGACAAATTTATGAAACAAAAACAACCTTTAATGTCAATGTTTAATTTTAGTTGACATTTAAGATAACCTTAATTCACAAGACAAGTTCTTTTCTGAAAAATAATTTTCAAAAGCCCTCTTAGACTGTTAACTAATCAATGAAAATATTTTTTCAGTACTTACATTGCCCAACAAAAGTATTTGAGTGGTGTTAGCCTGATAAACACAAACTTACTGAATGAGAATCTTTTTTTTCAGTACCTACATTTCCCAGTAAAAAGATATTTGTCAAAATACAAAAATAAAATATTTCAAGTGTAAATGTAAAAACAATTGGAAAATAAATAAAATATGTTATTAATAAATAAAAACATAAATAAATAGGGCTATCTTTCACCTTGTGTATTTTTCATACAGAATAAAACATTACAGTGTTTCAGAACTTATGGGCTGGAACATGGGGCATCTTTATGAAACAAAATCGGCCTCTCAGGAAAAAAGTCCCATACAGTGGGCCTCCTCTTACATACAATCAGCTGCTGTATCTCTCACCTACTTCTTAGTAAGATGCATGTTTTTCTTTACAAAGATAAGCACCTCTGCCTTGTCACAGCAAAGTCTATTTCTCTAATCATCCAAGATATGAGACACAGGGCTGAACAGCAGCTCACTGTCTGTACTTGTGCATGGTGCACAAAGGTATTTGCGTGCCATTTGTGCCAGGGAATGAGGGTCTCTGCCAAGAAAATATCAAGTTGTTGGGATACAGAGGTACTTGGCCTCTCTGGTCCATTCTCCTCCAGAATCTCCTCGAACATATCATGCAGGGAGGGTCCTGCTCCGCTGGGTCGATGCCTCTTGCGCTGTAGATGTGCACTCTCTCCATTGCACGTCTCATCCTTGGCACTGGCAGCAAGCAACAGGTGCGCATGAAGTATTGCTCGTGCACCCTGTTTAACATCCTCATCAAAGTAGCGATCTTTGTAATGGCATCCAACAAGGTAGCAATACAGAACATGGGATCACACTCGATTTGATCGAAGCGTTTATTTACAGCCTCTAATAATGTGGTCTTTGTTGTTTTAACACCGTGGTCGGTGTCAGTCTGCTTGCTCAGAAGACGTCTCAGGGCTCTCACAGAGGGAATGACGTCAGCAGCTGATGCCTCTGACTAACTTCTCTGGTCAATTGTTCAAACGGGGAGAGGAGTGTTATAAAGTTTTCAATGAATTGCCACTGATGCGCACTGAGATTGGCGGGGAGGTCGTAGTCTGCGGCATACGTAGCAAGTGTGCGCTTTTGTTCAAGCATGTTCTCCAACATGTAAAAGGTACTATTCCAACGAGTGGAAATATCCTGCTGTAGCCTTTTTGGTTTCATCCCCAACTGGATCTGCACAGCCTGAAGACGCGAATAGGCGAGGGGTGAGTGTTTTAAGTGGCCGACTATTTTTCGGCAAATAGCCACAACATCTGTGACGCTGCACTGGCTAAAAACACCATCATGGACCATAAGTTGCAGAGTATGTGCCATGCAGCCAAAACTAGCCAGACCACGTCCATCATAGCTTTCATCATATTCCTAGCATTATCCCTTACTACAGCATGCACTCTGGTTTTGTCAATGTTCCATATCTGGAACATTTTCTCAAATGCCTCTAAGATGGCAGCTGCTGAGTGGGTAGCTGAGAACTCCTGGGAGTGTAACACTGCTGCACACACATGCGCCCACACACATGCTAAGCATGCTCACGGGGCTCACATCTGAACTCCATATATCAGTGGTAAAACTGATGGCGGCGATGTCACGGGCCAGTAGCTCATGAATGTGTGTGGCCACAATGTTGTGGATTTCGGGGAGACAGACCTCGGCGAAGTGACGTCGGCTAGGCAGCGTATAGCGTGGCTCCATGAACTTCATAAGACTCCCAAACCCCACGTCCTCTACTACGGAGAAAGGTTGGTCATCTAGAGTGATGAACTCCATCACCTTGTTCGTTATTTGTTTTGCTTTGGCGCTGTCTGTAGCCAGTTGTTTGACTCGGTCAAACGCCGTGTCAATTAAAGTCTGAGTCTTGCCGGCTGTGGCTATTTCGCTCTCTTGGCGGCTTCATTTTTCCATTTGTGGTCAGCTTGCAGGTAATCGCTGTACACCGCCACGTGCCTGCTTTTTAAATGTCCAATGAGATTTGATGTGATGTGTTGACTTTCTGTCAGTCCCACCTCTTGAAATACCACTTTTACACTTATTGCAACTGCATAACGCGGATCTTTCTCCGAGACTGTAAAGTATTCCCACACGATTGTCATCTTCTTCTAGCCTACCTGACTGAGAAAAGTGCGCAGGCGCCCTCATGTGGGTATAGTTATATCTTCCCCCCACAAAAAAGGAAAAAAGGAAGGTTCCTCCTGAGTACAGCGTTCATGCGCCATTTAAATCAACATAAACAGCCGGCCACTGCCATCGGTGAATGTCATCTTTTTTTGCCAATGGCCGATGCATCGGTGCATCCCTAGTTCTCACATGTCTCTTGTAGTTCAGATTCTGTTGTCTCAGTAGACTAAAGTTCATTTCCACTGTTCATTTCAGTTTCCTCCACGCATTCCTGTGTTACTCCCAGCTCAACTGCTTTTGGTTGTCCAGTCAATTCGCTTAAGGAAATATCCAAATCCAGACTGAATGGTTTCAGAGTATCATCATCCATGTTGTTACTGAGAGGTTCAATAGTTGAATCATACCACAGTCCATAGTCCTCATCCCCTGAGTCAGTGTACTCTTTTCCAACAGGATCACTGGGTCTAAGGGCCCCCACACACCGCCCAAGGCCGACTTTCTTATCCGACTTCCTTATCCGACCACTCCGTCGGATCTGTTTGGTAGAAAAGTTGCATTGAAACACACCGCCCCGGATACACAGTAGCGTATACGTTCTGCACCTGCGTGAAATGCAATAAGTCTCCTAAACATCGGGTGGCACTAGTCTCGTGCCAGTAACCCAAAACATAAAAACAGGAAATGGCGGAATGGAGTGCAGACCATAGCTTATCAAAACAAAGCACACACAGTGTTGGCTCTGCATTACTTGCGTGATGTTGTATTACGGTGGTCTCTCTTCCACCAGGGCACTCAGCTGCTCCTCAAAGTCCTCGGTCCACACAGCCATGGCTTTCAAAATTCGTTGGTTTATCCACAAAATAACGAACGGCGAAGTGTTGTTTGTTTTTGCCGTCTCTGTTTATGTGTTTTGTTTATCATTGCGCCACCCCTCCCACACGCCGCGCTGATTCGCTGGCACACCGCCAATCAGAATGGTCACTGACTAGCTAACAACCAATCAGAATATCCGACGGCGTCCTACCTCAGACGTCCAACTTTGCATGTTAAGTCGGATCAGCCACCGTCCTCCCGCTTCCGCGCGGCTCCAACACAGCTGAACACACCGAATAGAATAGCTCCCGAACTCGTCCGACTCTCTCCAAACGCTTCAGACATCCTACGTCTGAGCCGGTGTGTGCCGGCCTTAACCTCTCTTCTGTCGGAGTCTTTATCTGGCGTTTTCTGTGATTGTGTCTTTTCCTTTTCAGGCTTGTCTGTGCGTTCTTGTTGTTTTCTCCGTCGAAGAACTCTCCTTGTAGGTGTAACATCTGTATTAGATACAGGATCTGGACATATCCTCTTCCCAAGAGGCAGGAGGTGATTTTGATGGAGGATTTTGATTGGTCCATCACCATCTTCAGGTTTCAACCGGAACACTGGTAAATTTGGCATCTTGCTTTCCACAACATATGGTTTTGATGCCCAGTGACCTGCCAGTTTATGCTTCCCTTGTAATCCAAGGTTCCGTAGCAAGACTCTGTCTCAGGGCAACAACTGTGTAAATCTGATTCTTTTGTCATACCTCTGCATATTGTTATCATTTTGCTCGGCAGCAGTGGACTCTGCTAGTTCACAGGCAGCCTTCACCTTCTTCCTCATGTCAGAAACGTACTTGAGGTAAGTTTTCTGTTGTGTGCCTTCACTGGAAGTCTCAAAACATAGATCCACAGGTAATCTTCATTCATCTAGCTTCATTCAGAGTACAATTATAAGCATGGACCAAATGTAAAATGTGCTGACTATATTTTTTCTTCCTGTTTGGTTCCAGAGTCCCTAACATGTCCAACAAGGTCCTATTAAACCTCTCGGGTTGGGGGTCTCCTTGAGGATGATAGGGTGTTGTTCTTGATTTTTCAACTCCAAGTGAACTCAACACGTCATGGACAAGGCGACTTTCGAAATCCCTCCCCTGATCACTGTGCATCCTCTTGGGCAATCCATAATGGACAAAATATTTCTCCAGTAACACTTCTGCCACTAGAGGCTTTTTGGTCCTTTGTTGGAAAGGCTTGAGCATAGCGAGTGTAGTGATCAGTAATGACCGGGACATTTTCTATGTTGCTCGAATCGGGCTCAATGGACAGAAAGTCCATACAAACAAGGTCAAATAGTCCATCACTTTGCAAATGAGACAAGGGTGCAACTCTCTTGGGTAACGGCTTTCTTTTTATGCACCTCACACAAGACTTGCAATACTCTTCAATCTCTGACTTCATCTGAGGCCAGAAGAACGGATCTTTGATCAAGCCGTATGTCTTGTCTAGGCTCAGATGACCTGAGTCATCATGCAGTGATTTCATTACTGTGTTTCTGTACTTTTCTGGTAGTAACAACTGAGAACAGCGTGATTTTCCTGGTGGAATTACAATGCGATACATTACTCCTTTCTGCATCTTTAACCTGTCCCACTCTCTTAACAGCAAAGCGCAAGCTTGATGTTTTGTCTTGTCAACTTGGTTGATATTGCCATTACTCAGAGCTAACCACACATGTCCATGCCAGGATCTTCCTGCTGAGCAGTTGACAACTCAGTGAGACTCAAGAAGGGCATATTTTTGACACTCAAAGAAGCCAAATTACAATAAGCTTGGGATAGCTTGTGGAGAAATCCCCAAAAGCGCACTGGCTCTTCCAGACTGTGGGTTTCTGTGTTCTGTCACTACAGACATCTGGCACATGGCTCTCACACCTGCTTCAGGAATGTCTTTCCACTCTGATTTTTGTATTAGACTGGGATGTGGGCGACAAGAGAGAGCGTCAGCATCAATTTTTTGGACACCTGATCTGTACTTGAGACTGAAGTCATATGTAGCTAGGGCAGCAAGCCAACGGTGACCTGTCGCATCCAGCTTGGCAGACGTTAACACATCTGTTCTCACCTCGAACTTAGTCCCATACAGATAATCATGCAGTTTGTCCACTACTGCCCACTTCAGCGCCAAAAATTCCCATTTATGGGCTGAATAATTATTTTCTGAGGCTTCAACTGACAAAAGCCACAGGTCTCAATCCTTCACCCTGATCCTGGTACAACACTCCTCCTAGCCCTTCTCGGCTAGCGTCTACATGCAGCACATACAGTAAGGTAGCTGAGGATTTGCAAATGCTAACACAGGAGCTTGAGTAAGCCGTCGCTTCAGCTCTTCGAAGGCTGCTTCACATTTTTCATCCCACCGACAACCAAAAGGCTCTGAGGGGTTAAGGTAAGTACTCTCCTGCTTACCTTTGAATTTCTTTGCAGCTGGGGGGTAACCGGACAACAGTTGGTTCAGTGGGTAAGCTACCTTGGAATAATCCATCACGAAGCTCCTGTAGTACCCACAGAATCCTAGAAACGACCGCAAAGCAGTCACAGTGTTTGGTCTTGGCCATGTGGTTACAGCTTCAGTCTTCTTTGGATCAGTAGATACCCTTTCTTGAGATATAATGTGTCCAACATAAGTTACCGATGGCTGACAAAACTGGCATTTATCCAGTGACAACTTCAGTCCTTCATCTCTCAAGCGGTCAAGCACCTTTAACAACCTGGTCTCATGCTCCTCGAGCGTCGCTCCAAACACAATGAGATCATCGAGATAAACCAATACCTCAAGCAAATTCATGTCTCCGACAGTCTGTTCCATTATCCGCTGAAACGCAGCGGGAGCCCCTGTCACTCCCTGTGGCATTCTTTCAAATTGGAAGAATCCAGCCGGGCAGATGAAAGCTGTCTTTTCTTTGTCAGAGTCTGTCATAGGCACTTGATAGTATCCACTCCGAATGTCGAGCACACTAAACTACTTACTTCCACTGAGACAGGCCAAAGCATCTTCAATTCTTGGCACTGTGTATTGGTCTGGGACAATGCGGCGGTTTAGAGTCCTGAAATCCACATCCTTATCTTTCCGTTCTTCCTCCTCACGACCACAATGGGTGAGGCATAAGGACTGCGTGACTCTGTAATAACACCGGTGCTTTTTAGCTGCAACAGACGCTGTCTCAATGCCTCCACATCTGCAGGCGGCAGCCGACGAGATCTCTCACGAAATGGTTTGTCGTCTGTGGTTTTGATAGTGTGCTGGGTGTTTTTACTGCATCCTACATCAAACTCATGCAGAGAGAAAACCTCGCTTCGTTCCATCATTTTTGTCACCAATCTTTCTTTCCACTCCTTAGGAACTGGTGAGTCTGCAAAGTTGAAAGAGGAGGGTTGCAACTTTCCAGGTGAGTCAACATCAGACTCTTTCTTTTCAGGTGGAGATGACACGACGTCAACTGGAAACAGATGAGCTATCGGCATTCCTCTGGTCAAGGTACTTTCTCGTGCTGACATGTTTCTGACTAGAACAGTGATTCTCTTAGCCATCACACCAGTGGATGTCTGTTCTCTGGTCTCACCAGGAGTTCATCTGGAAACCGTGACTCATTTGCAGGGTCATCAGGTGAGTCCACGAGGATGGTCTGAGTGCTCCCTGAAACTTTGGTGCACCAGTCACTCTGGCAACTCCCCCAGGCCGTAAGTTGACAGGTTTGGTTTGAGTGAACCACAGTTCCTCACTTGTTGTTGTCAGTGTCAGGTGGCAGAAGTGAGATCTCACTGAAAATTTTTCTGAAGACTGGGTGAATGTGCATGGTTCTCACAAAGTTTTCTCCTCCCCTTTCTCCACAGTGGCTAAGTAGCCATCTCACAGTGGGTGCGTTTGTGCCAACAAGCATGGAAGCTTCACCTCTCACAACTGGGTCAGGACATACCACCACAAGTGCATCAATGGTCTCACTCACTCCTATGTCTGCTTCCAAAAACTCCAGCCTAAGTGACAAAAAGCCATCATAAGGGTACTCAGCAGGACTAAGACCCCATATCTGCAAAGTGCTGATAGACGTCAATGGCAGGTGTGTCAAATATCTGTCATAGAAGGACCTGTACAGCAAAGTTACTAGAGAACCAGAATCGAGTATGGCTTTAGAATAGATGCCTTCAATCTGTACTGACACAACAGAGCTAGGGCCCACTAAGCCTTCAGGTACAGTGTCATTCACTTTTCTTTCTGAGTTTCTGCACTTGGTGGAACGTGTTGCAACCACCAGGATGCCAGGCCGTTCCTCTTCTGGACCCCGTGGTAGTTTCCCGATTTCTTTGTCAGTTTAATGAGGCGCTTATTGACTTTGAGTAGATTTTCTTCACCTTTACATTCCATCTTAAAATGTCCATCCTCCCCACATCTATAGCAAAATATCCCAGGTTTATCCTCTTGATAGCTTAGATAGCTTGATAGATTTTTTTTTGTAGGTTGTCTTGGCAGGGATTTCTAGTTGTGGACTCTGGGTGTCTGGATGTGATGCAACTGTAACAGCTTTAAGACTAATCATTTCAGCTTTCATGACACTGATCTCTTTTTTCAGCTTTTCTACTTCAGGATCCACTTCCGGTTTAGGTGCAGGCTTGGAAATGGGAGTTACAGACTGTGACATTCCTGGGTTCTTGACATCGTTTCTGCTTTGGAGAATATCCTCTTCCTCCCTTACCTCTTTTAGCAACTCACTGAAAGAAGGAGGTTCTCGCAGCTTGTGGGTCATGCGGAGTTGAAGAGCAATCATGACTTGCTGCAGTGCTCCTCTCACAACCTGCTCCATCCGTAATCGATTCATGTCAGACAGCGCCACACCTCCTTTCCTGAAAATACAGTGCAACAGTTCATCTAGCCTCAACAGGTAAGTAGACAGTTTTTTGCCAACATTTTGATATGTGTGTCTAAATTTCACCAGGAGATCAGATATACTCTCGGTTGTTCCAAAAGCTGTCTCCAAAACTGGCATGTAGTCATATGAAGTTGCAGTGAGCTTCTGCACTCTCAGGAATCTCAATATGTCAGCAGCTGGACCTTTCAAGCTTTCCACTATCCTCTGTTTCTTTGTATTGTCACTGCACTGCCACTCTTCTAGCAAATGCGTTGTCTGCTCTGCCCAGGCATCATACTCTTCCTCCCCATTGGGCGTAGGTTTCACACCAGAGAACATGCGCAGCTTGCGATAACTCTGAGAATCAGCAGATGTGGTGTTACATTTATCCACTAGGGAGCTGATGGCGTGTATCAGTGCAGTGTTCATGTCAAGGGGTGAAGATTGGAGTTAGCCGCTAACATCAGTGAGAGTTTTACCTTCAGTCTTCAGAAATGACATTAGTTTAGCTTGAAACTCTTCATTGTCTGCAGGAGCAGTGAGCCCATGCGCAGGCCATGGACCAGCCTCCCCAGGAAGTCCAACAACGTCAGGTAGGGTTTGATCAATCAAGTCAGCGGAAGTCTTGATAAACTGTGTTTTAGAAGCTACATCAAGACAACGATCAACTATCTCAGATTTCCCAAATACTTTAACTTGACTCAAAGCTGTTAGCAGAACTGCATCTGTGACATCTGGGTCAACATCACTCAAAACAACTGCATTTTCATAAGCTAACTGCTTCTTTTTGCACCAGGCTTCAATTCAGCTGCTTTCAATTTTCCTTTTTTTTTTTTTTTTTTTTTTTTTTTAGCTCAAAACAGTAAAAGACTTCACAATAAATGTAACCACACTTAACAAGTCCCCGTTATTAGCAATAAAGATATTACATTAGCAGTCTCAAATTCTTTCTCTCTATTTAGTTCTTTCTCTCTATCTAGGTCAGTAATAACAAAAATACATCCCGGACGAGCCCCCAAAAATGTAACCCTTTTACCACCCGCTCGTGTATTAAACCCCACCTTATGCTTGGAGATGAAGCTTAAACCCTTGTCAAATATTTTATGGTAAAAGACACATTTCAAATAGTAAATATCAATCTAGGGTACTGATTCTCACTCTTAAATAACCAGTTGGAGACTATGGGGAATATACTTGACCTGTAGACTCTCATGCAATACTTCAATAATAACACAATTCAATAGACCCAACACAAGATCTCGGTTTTAGAAATGTATAAACAATTTGCAGGAAAACACACATCCAAACCTTTCTCTATGAAGAAGAGAGAATATAGAAAATAAAAAAATAGGTATAGTTTTTTTTGTCTTTTCTCAAACTGTCTACTTTTATTTTGAGTGCACTCTTTGTCTCCTTTCATTGGCACGCTTCAGTTGGAGCTCATGATGAAACCCTTTGATACCAGTACCTCCGTCTCCCTGCAGCAACAGCGAAGCGTCCTCCGTCAGCGACTCTCTCCCGAGACGACTCTCCGAAGCTCCTCACATCCGTGCAGGCGGTGTCTCCCTTCAGCGAGGACCATGGCGTTAGCCTAGCTCCTGCTAGCTAACATAACCGAACTTCCTCTTGTTAACCAAAACACAAGCGGTGGTGGAGAGTCCGACTCCCACACTCTGAACACGTCGTTCAACTACAGTTCACTGTCCGTCACTGATAAACGCAACACTGACAGCATTCACACGCCATGAAATGATGTTTTTAAAGTCACTCATTTTAAAAATAAATTATTTATAAATTTTAATACCTTATTTATATCTCAAATAATTATTTATGTTTTAACTTCACCATGAACTGGCATTTTATCCTTAACTTATTACCATGAAAATAATAAAATAAATACCACTGATATTTATCAGAATATTACATAAAAGTTAATGTTTACTGGTGGTCAAATACAGACTTGCGTTAAAAGCAGGCGGGCAGATCAAATCACACAAATCACGGTCTGTATCCTGAAAAGGGTTCAGGCACGGAGACTGAAGTCCAAGGGTCAGGCAGAGAAATAGCCTGTAGCCTATATACTTCAGGGCTGGATGGAGTGTCTGGATCAGAAATGACAGGAGAGTATAATATGGCAGGGAAAAGCAGACCAGACAAGACAATTAATGACAAGGAGTTGGTTGGAGTAAATCTGCCTGTAATAAAAAAGTGATACACAAACTGCAAAATATCCAGATCAGATTCTAAGGTGCTTTTCAACTTTCATGGTTAATTTTTTTTTCTTCATTGTCTGCCGCTTGAGCTGAAATTCCTGTGAGCTGGAATGAGCCAGAAACTTGAAACTTGGCCCAAAGATTGGAAATGATGTGCATCAACTTATATTAAAATATGAGCCCAGTCGGCCAGATGATGGCGCTGTAATTAAGGCTTGAAAATGCGTTTTTCAGAAGGCCACGCCCCTCACACCATAAGTCTGATTGACTTGAAATTTGACACACAGGTCCAGCTCAATGTGCTCTACAAAAAAGCCTCTTGGACCATTAAGCTCCGCCTACGTTTTTGCTAATTTGCATAATGTGAAAAACAGTAAAGTGAAATAAACTTTTACAACATTGACTCTATCAACACCAAATTTGGTACACAGCCTCGGGGGATGAAAGGACAAATTTCTATTTCAATTGAGCCAGATCGGTCGAAAAACATGGCCGCTACGGACCAATGAATCTTCGCAATGGGTGGAGCTTAGAAATGATTGGCTATTACTCCCGCACCCCTTGCCCTATCATCACCAAACTTGGTGGGTAGGTTCACAGTGGGACTCGGAAGCTGCCTACCAAAGCATTTTGAGCTCAACCTGTAGGGGGCACTATAAATGCTACACATGCGTATCTCAAAGACCATTGGACGGAATTTCGCCAAATTTGGTATGCATGCTCTAGGGGTGACTATTCATGAATATCTAGAGTGCCATGTTGATACGTTTAAGTGGACGTGGCCTATTCGTCATTATTGATTTTTGACAAGTTGGAAGGACCTAGGGACATGAAACTTGGTACATCCACTATAAACGACATCAAAATGCTGCTCAAAAAATGTGAACCCAATCGGCCAAATGGGGGCGCTATAACGTGGAGCGTTAACTTCAAAAGGCTCTCCCTGCCGCACCACCAGTGCTATTGACTTGAAATCTTACACACACGTCCTCCTGATAGTCCTCTACAAAAAAAGCCTCTTGCACCTCGAACGCCGCTGCTACAGATGTTTTGCTAATTTGCATAATGTTAAAAACAATAAAATGAATAAACTTTTGAAATATTTGTGCTATCAACACCAAACTTGGTATGAGGCATCAGGGGACCGAGACAGTCATTTCTATTATCAATGAGCGTGATCGGACGAAAAACATGGCCGCCGTCAAGCAAAATGTCCTCGCAAAGGGCGGGCTTAGCAAATATTGCTCCAAAACGTTAACCGTTTTTCCGATCGTCACGAAACTCGGTGGATATCTTCGGAAGGGCACTATGAACGAGCCCACCGAAACATTTTGAGCTCAGCCCATAGGGGGCGCCATAAGCATCATAAACGTGTAACCAATCGCCCGGTTTGGAGAAACCTGGGGCTTGTAATGGGTGTGTATTGCATCCTTCGTGGACTGGGTGGAGCAGGTGATGTCGTTGGCTGCGGCAGGCGAGTGGGTGATGCCATTGGCTGCGGCGGGTGAGGGCCAGGGTGGCCGGTTTGGGCCGGAACAGGTTTGCGGCTGTATTTCTGTATTGCTTGACAATTGTCCAAATCCAAACTACAGAACAACAGGGAGATGAGGTGCCCATTTACTGGAGGAAGGTGTCTGCCCACAAACCAACAGCTCTCATTGTCCACTCCAGCTCTGTTTGCTGAATGATTTGTTTCTTTTTCAGAGAAAAGAATGTTAACTAAAAAAATGTGAGTCCTCTCTGTGATGGAATACAAATTAGATTAGATTCAACTTTATTGTCATTGTGCACAGTACAAGTACAGAGACAACAAAATGCAGTTAGCGTCTAACTAGAAGTGCAAAAAAAGCAGTAAAGTGCAAAGTGTGTACAGTATAAATAGTGCAGCAAGACAGATATTACAGTATGTAAAGTTTAGTATGTATAAGTGGTTGTCACCGCTGTGTGGAGTTCAGTAGGGTGACAGATGCAGGGAAAAAGATTCCCCTGAACCTACTAGTCTGGGTGCGGAGAGACCTGTAGCGACTCCTGGAGGGGAGGTGGGTGAACAGTCTGTGGTTGGGGTGAGAACAGTCCTACGCGCCTTTTGCAGACATCGCTTGCTCTGGAGAGCCTTGATGGAAGGCGTGATGCGTTGGGCAGTTCTTTACCCTCTGCAGTGCTTTCCAGTCAGAGACAGAGCAGTTGCCGTACCAAACTGTGACACAGTTGGTAAAGATGCTCTCAATGGTGCAGCGGTAGAAGTTCACCAGAATCTGAGGAAAAAGATGTACCTTCTTTAGTCTCCTCAGGAAGAAGAGATGCTGGTGAGCCTTCTTGATCAGGGTGGAGGTGTTGAGGGTCAAAGAGAGGTCCTCGGAGATGTGGACACCCAGAAACTTGAAGCTGGTGACACGATTAACCTCCATTCCGTTGATGTGGATGGGGGTGTGTGTGCCATCATTTGACTTTCTGTAGTCCACAATGAGCTCTTTGGTCTTCTTGGTGTTGAGAACCAAATTGCTGTTGGCACACCACGCTGTTAGGTGCTGGACCTCCTCCCTGCAGGTTGACTCATCGTTGTTGCTGATGAGACCAATCACCATTGTGTCGTCTGCGAACTTGACAATGATGTTTGAACCATGTGCAGGTGTGCAGTCGTAGGTGAAGAGGGAGGAGGCTCAGCATGGATCCTTGTGGAACGCCATTGCTCAGGGTGAGGGTTGAGGAGGTGTGGTTATCTAACCTAACAGACTGTGGTCTGTTAGGTTAGATAACCACACCTCCGCTGCTTGCTGCAGTGGAGTGTTTTGACACCAGCACGATGGAGGTGGTTTTGAAGAACGCAGGGACAGCTGCTTGGGCTAGTGACAGGTTGAGTATGTCAGTCCAGACCTCAGTCAGCTGCAAAGCACAGGCCCTGAGGACACATCCGGGTACACCATCAAGATCAGCAGCCTTCCGTGCATTAACCCTGCTCAGTGCCGTACGCTGTCACAGTGGGAGAGAGTGTGAGGGGCTGGTGGTCTGCATGGAGCACAGCCTTGATGGCCACCTCCTTGTTGTCCCTGTCAAAGCGGCCATAAAAGTGGTTAAGCTCATCAGGTAGGGAGGCGTTGCTGGATGGAGTGGAGGCGTTGGTTGGTTTGTAGCCTGTGATGGCCTGGATGCCTTGCCACATGCGTCGGGGGTCAGAGTTATTCTTGAAGTGCTCCTCAATCCTTAGCTTGTGGCTGTGCTTGGCCTTTTTGATTTTCTTCAGGTTAGCCCTGGATGAGGTATAGGCCTGAGCATTGCCTGATCTGAAGGCGGTGTCACATGCTTTCAGCAGGAGTTGGACCTCTCTGTTCATCCATGGCTTCTGATTAGGGAATGTGGTGATCCGTTTGAAGTTGATAACACTGTTGATATTGGAGTTGATACAGTCCAGAACAGAGGAGGTAAACAAGTCAATGTCTGTGTGGGAGTCGAGGGTGGCCTGAGTGGCAAACATATTCCAGTTAGTGTTTTTTGTTTGCCACCCAGGTCACCCTCGACTTCTACACAGACTTATATGCGTCCTCCGTTTATTTGTTTCTTAATAAATGTAAGATAAAGTAACTCCAATATGTTTTAGCACGATTTTAGCAGAGGTGACAAAAGTGCTTAACCTTACTTGTACAAAGGTAACTATATATATATATATATATATATATATATATATATATATATATATATATATATATATATATATATATATATATATATATATATATACACACATACATACATACCAGCTACTATAAGGCTTACTTAACAACACTGTATATCTTGTCATAGCTTGATGGCTAGTATAAGTGTGGTGGTTATTTGAAAATTATTAAATAAACAAAAGTGTCAGGCTGGTCTCGAAGCAGGACTCAGACGCAGAGATAGAGTTTGTCAGAAGGCACTTTATTTGTTGACTTTGACAGCAAGAGGTAATCCCCGAACAGAGGAAACAAAAGGGCTATGAAAACTATTAGGCTAGAAGACCTAAAACTAAAATTCCCTGAAAAGAGGGGAAAACACAAAACTCCTGACTACCCTAAATCCCTGAGCAAAAACTATCCTAAAGGGAAAAAGGAATAATCAAACCTGACAAGGAAGGGAAAAAGGGGACAAAATAAAATACTAAATAAAAAAAGGCGCTCCAAAAGGGAGGAAACAAACCTAACAAGAAAAAAAGGCTAAACTAAAAATCACTCCGCAAAACTGGAGGACTGGCTAAGGGAAGAATCTAAGTAAACTCAAAATCACTCCGTAAGGAGGAAAAACAAAACAGCTATCTAACAGCTAACAAACTAAGGGTACAAGGCTAAGCTGTAAAAATTACAAAAGAAAATCACTCTTACGAGGAAAACACACTTGTCGGCGAAGCAAGGCAAAAGACTGTGGCTGTGGCGAGATCTGAGGCAAGGCTGGCGGGATGATAAACGACACACTGGCACAAGACAAGGGAGACGCAGACTATTTAACACATGGGGGAAGGGAGCACCAGGTGAACACAATCGGTGATTAGGGGAGACACTCAGACAGGTGACACACAGGGAAGAGCAAGTGACCTGAAACGAGAGGAGAGTTACTTTTCAAAATAAAAGCAATGATGAGACCAGAACACAAAATAAAACAAGACCTCACCGCCATGTGACAAAAAGAGATTAATATTGAGTTTTAACAGCTGCTGCTTGTTTTTCTCTACACAAAGGAACAATTTAGGAACAAATCAAATGAACAGTCTCTTTCAACAATGGAACAAGCCTTTTACAGATGCACATGTCTGCATTTTCTGTATGCAAAGTCATGAATGAGGTCATCATATTACAGCTGCTGTGCCACTTCTGAGTTGATGCTTATGATAGCCAGGCCACTCAAGCATTCTTGCACCATTGATGAGCGGAGGTATGTTTTGATGAGCTTCAGGCAACTGTAACAGGGAGAAAAATAAAGGATTATCTTAATTTATCTTAATTAATCTTATCTAATCTTATATGACTGTTATAAATTAAATTCACCAAGAGATGGCAACGTTTACCTCCATAAAAATAGCCCAAAACTTGTATTGAGAGCATACATTGATAGGCTATTAACCTGAGCCAACATAGGACCACCAACTGGTCAATTAACCACTCCTTTTTTAACAGAGGTGAATGTATATGCAGTCAACAAGACATTCAATATATGATAATCAGGGCCACTGGAAAATTTCATCTCCAGTCCACATCTAGACAGAATTATCCTCTCTTCTGTCTCATGATTAGCAGGCCACAAAGTTTTTCTTTTTTATTTCAACAACATACCCACCTTCAAGTGAAGGACGAGCCTCCTCTTGTTTTGACTTTTTCTTTCTTTTGCTTACTCCCAATTCATATTGCCGTTTGGAGGCCATCTCTCCACCTGCATCCAACTGCCTGTCGGTGCATCTGATTGGTCAGATGCTGCGTGCTGTCAATCATTGCAGCAACGCGTGCGGTGTCAGATTACTCATCTCTTTTTTTTCTCTCCTGCCTTGGGCTGCCTTGGTGCTCTAGGCGCGCCTCACGGCAGCGATGCATATCCTTTGTACATTTGCAGAGAATGCGTCCCCTTGCACAAAATGGGGCCCCCAGTGGATCGTGGGGGCCCTACGCACAGCGCGTGTTCTGCGTGAAGGGAGGGGCGGCGCTGCACCTAGATTCGGGTCACGGGGAATTCAATGAGCTGATAAGAAGTCCCAGCCTGTCAATGTTTGCCAAACTGGTATACTCTGCCGCGATATACAAACCCAAAGTCCAGGATCTCTTCTTATCCCCACCATACTCCTGTCCTGCAGCTGCACTTCTCTCCTAACGCTTTTTTATTCTCAACTTTGCCGCAGAAATGGCCACAGCTGGGAAGGTAAGTACACTGTATCATTTAACATGTGGACACTTACGTTTACGTGAATGTATTTATGCACACACTAACAAAGTTTATACACAATGATGAAACAAAGCATTATTGTGTGCAGTTCAAATTTGTGTTTGTGAGGCTGATTCAGTAGGTGGAGCATGAATGGGTGTAAAGTTGATTCCTGATGACACTATACATATTGTATATCTTGTATTGTCTTCCTGTGCAGTATTCAACTGTGTACAGATATGTAATTTATGTAACGGCTTTAGTTTTCGGGGAGCTTGATTTTAAAATATCATCTATCATCTATCTCTAGTGTCTCTTTACCCTCTGCTCCAGTAAGATATCTCAGGTACTGCCTTAACTTGGCACACAGTTTAAAACTATCCATTCCCTGCGGTACTGTTGCTCTTTTTCGGAAACCCTTCCTAGTATGGTTCAAGGAACTTTAAAGAGAAGGAGGGGTCATTACAACACTGATTCTTGCTTTGAGGCCAGACTGTGGAGACGGCTCGAATAAAGTCTATGGAAATGCATGGAGAAACACACTAAAACCTGTTGGGTTTTAGTGTGTTTCCCCATGCATCTCCTATATACTTTAATATAACCAGCACCACAGGTTATAAAGAAGACCCCAAAGGTTCCTTGGTATGGTTTAACAGTGGCAGTCCTCACAATTATTTGTAATTTGTGCTCATGCTAGATAATTTCATATGGTGTCGCTGCCCTCTAGGTAATCAAGTGCAAAGCAGCAGTGGCGTGGGAGCCAAACAAGCCTCTGGTTATTGAAGAGATTGAGGTAGCCCCGCCTCAGGCCAACGAGGTCCGCATCAAGGTGAGAGAAGACCGCTATCAGAAAACACATATGTAAACACCCGGTTTGCTACACTTTACTTCACTCTTCTCCAGAGCAGCCTCGCTTTGTCACATAGTGGTTCTCACATAGGTGTATTGTTACATATTATTTAGTGTAGCTCATAACATCCATGTTTGATATAAAAGTAGTGTAGTTTTTGGAGAAAAAAATTAAATTCAGAATTTTAATATTTACTATATTAATGAGGTAATAATACAAACTCCAGAAATATTCATTTTTCCATAAATTGATAAACAAGCTTTTCTCAGAGGAAAATACAGGCCCCCAGAACACTGTTTGACGCTAGTATGGTGGCAGGGTCCAAGAAATATAAACAACGTTAAACAATATGAAATTGTATTGTCCATTATGGTTTGTTTATTCAGTCACAAAAACAAAGAGAATTTGTTTATTTAGTTTACTTTAGTTTTGTTTATTTAGCTTAGTTAAAAATCAGACAATGAAAATCTTTCTCTTCTGATAAAATTTTCTTTACCAAAACTACATAGTGCACCTCTAACACTAAATAAAAGTGTCAATATACCATATTCACACAACAGCCATTTTCCTCTGACATCAGAATAATGGATAGTGAGTATCCTGAAGGACATCAGGCTGTATTTCAAGGTAAAACAATACATTAGACTGGCCTGAAACTAAATCACTGGATGTAATCAAACAGTAATGTTACCTAAAAAGAGGTTGAAAGCTATCTTTAGAGATCAAATATGTTATTTTACCTTGAAGTATGGTACAATGTCCCTCCAGATTTTCACTGTTCATCATCTTTTTAGTTGCTGATCAATTGGGAAGTGGTAAAATGATGACAATTTGTCAGATTCCCTACATTTATACCCAGAAGATGCACCATTAGCAGTCACGATTCCCAACATCAAAGAAAAAGGACCGCCGTGTGAATATGGTCTATATAATGTGTTGTGAGTACTGCTGAACCCACCGAAAGTGAACACTTCTCAATGTGTTCCTTTTATCGACTTTGCCTTTTCATGGTTTGGTTACTCTCTTTGGTGCAGATTGTGGCAACTTCAGTGTGCCATACAGACCTGTACCACCTTTTGGAGAGTATGCATCCAGATGGCTTCCCAACAGTCCTCGGCCATGAGGCAGCTGGGATTGTAGAGAGTGTTGGACCTGGAGTCACTGAATATCAGCCAGGTTAGTTTCAAATGGTAGTACATTATGCATATATACTTTCTTTCTCAAAGTGAGTTGAGGAGATCGATATTTTGTGGGTGTGTGTTGAGTATGGAGCTGGATGTGTTTAGCTTAGCTATTGGCTTTAGCTTTGGCTAAAAAAAGACTGGAAACAATTATCCTGCCCCTGTCCAGAGTTCAAACTACAGTAAACACTGTACCTTAACATGAGCAAAAAAGTTGAATTTAGCAACAGCTCCACTGGTGGTAGCGCTCTCCTACTGTCGATCTGATTGGTTGAAGTTAGTCCATGATAGACAGTTATAGACATATGGTTCATCCAGTCACTTGCAAAGTATTTTTTGAGTGTGTCTTCCCCTTCCATACTGTTTCTAGCGGTGGTTCTATGAAACAAACCATCGGGCATAATAGATTGTTTGAAGTAGTAGAGGCCTATCACTCAACTAAGCTAAAAATAAAAAATGGAGGTGCAAACTAAGAGCAAAGCCATGCTGAAATTACCAACAAGATAAGGTATATAAATAACACTCAAATGTATTCAAACTGATAACATGTAAATTTTAATCGTTCAGACTTGACTTTTTGAAAAGGGACTGCACCACTGGCACTGACTAAAACCTCTAAAGCAGGGGTGTCAAACTCATTTTCACCGAGGGCCACATCAGCATAATGGTTGCCCTCAAAGGGCCAGATGTAGGCCTAACTGTAAAACGGTATAAATATAACTAAATATAATGTATAATAAATGTAACTACTCCATAATGTATTGTTAAATAACTTTCTGTATTTATTACTTATTTAAGTTACAAATGTTACAAATGCATTTACATAGCTTGTTGCTCTGTTCAGGGGTGCAAACCTGTCACCTTTCGGTGAAATTCGCCGTTTTGAATCCCAATTCCCAATTGGATCATTTGTGTGATTCGTGTAAATCCGCAATAAAAAAAAAAATTGTGGGGGGGGGGGGTGAGGCAAAACAAAGGCTTTGAGGCGCTCTCCTAAAAAGAGTTTAACCAGCCAGCGGTAAACCTCTAAAAACTTGCGGATAAAGTTACCTGGCTCGTTATCTCCAGCGGGATGACGACGGAATCGGCCCCGGGCGATCATTTCAGTAGACCGGCTACTGCCTCTGTGACGTGCCAGTACCATGGATGCAGCCTAACTAGCCCCCGGTCGCTGCTCCTTCTGCACTTCTCCCAAAACAAACGTCGGAGCAAATTTCCTAACAGGCGATATCTGGATAAACTGACCACAGACTGGGGATTTAACGGTGACTTTTATCAGCTAGCGGACTTTATGCTTAGTTGTGATGCTGGCTGTGTGTGTTTTGAACGTTGTTTCAAACTATGTGCGTTTGCTTGAACATCTTTTAACCCTCTGGGATCGACGGACGCGCCGGCACGTCCAAATCATGTGACCGCTTTAAGACGACGGAGCAGCGAGAGGCAGCTTCACTGATTCTCTGTTTCAACTTGTGGCGAAAGTGCGGACTTCAAACTATATACCAGTTTTTAAATTGTGTTGATAGGCCGAGTAAAACCGAGCTTTTCTCAGTAACGTGTCCGCAAACAGGAAGTGCTTGCAAGCAAGAAAAAAACACGTGATACCCTTTCCTATTGGTGGAAAAATCCACCACATCAACGAATCACAAAATTATATGGTAAATCACGTGATTTGGTTGCTGGGGAACAGGGGGAAGTTGTGGGGAAGGACGGCGGCGAAGAGTGACAGCGATACTGACAGCGACAGAGACAGCATTAGTGACAGATTTAAAGCAACATAGACCTATTTTAAGACAACCTTTTTTTAAAGACCAATTAAGCACTCGCGGGCCACATAAAATGACGTGGCGGGCCACATCTGGCCCGCGGGCCTTGAGTTTGACACATGTGCTCTAAAGCTATAAACTATAAACACTATGTTGTAATAAACTGAGGCCTACTTTTGCCATTCGGCCAATATGTTTTACACTATTATAAGCTGGCCCTAAAATTTAAAAGTCATATGGCATCATTGTTTTTGTCTTTCAGGAGACAAAGTTATCCCTCTGTTCATCGCCCAGTGTAGAGAATGTCGCTTCTGTAAAGACCAAAGGACCAACCAATGTGAGCAAGCATGGTGAGCTCAATAAGCATCATATAGACCTATTATCCAGCAGCATACTTTCTTCACTCCAAACATTTAATTTCATACTCAGTACTCAACTTTTATTTCAGGAGGGCCACTGCTCGTCCCACTGTGATGGCACCGCCAGAGACCAGACTGACCTGTAAGGGCAAGACGCTACTACAGTTTGTAGGGACCAGTACCTTCTCTGAGTACACTGTGGTTAACGCGATGGCTGTAGCTAAGATCGACCCTGCTGCCCCTCTGGACAAAGTCTGTCTTATTGGGTGTGGTGTCTGCACAGGATATGGAGCGGCAGTCAATACTGCCAAGGTTTGACTGTTTGACTGTTGCAAATAGCTGACATGAAACAATGAAATTAGGTATTTTGTTATAAGTGCCTAGAAATTACCCAGAATAGCATTAAAAATGTCCATCCTTACTTTAGGTGGAACCAGGCTCCACATGTGCTGTGTTTGGCATGGGAGGTGTGGGTTTGGCTGCAGTCATGGGCTGCAAAAATGCAAGAGCCAAGAGGATTATTGCTGTTGACATCAATCCGGACAAGTTTGAGAAGGCCAAAGTGTTTGGTGCAACTGACTTTGTGAACCCCAAGGATCATGATAAACCCATCAGCCAAGTGCTAGCTGAGATGACCAATGGAGGAGTGGACTTTTCCCTAGAATGCACCGGGAAAGTGGAAGTCATGGTAGGGTGATTTCATTGAATCTGGTTCAAGAATATAATAAGGAGGTATCTAACTCTTAATTCAATAACCTTTATTCTAATCAAAGACAACTTATTCAGTTGGCTCTTTTTCCAGCAATAGCCCTAACCCTAACTCTCTTTAAAGGTGAAATATGTGAGACATTTTGTTAAAAACATTCAAAAATTCACTAAAATTATCAACAGAATGTGAAGAAATAAAAGTTTTAAGTCATGGCATCAATGTATTATGTTGCAGAGATATTTAATGAAGTTAACATGCTAACCAGCTTGCTCCATCTCATCCAGGTCCAAAGCTCCTGGGCTCGCAGTGTAAACAACAACACTCCCCTGGTGCTCTGCGCTCCCTATCTGTAACTTCATAGCTAACTGAGCTAACCACCTAACAGCAGTTACAGTTAGCAGGAGTTATTGGTTACACTAATGATATGCTGCCCCCTATTTGTTTTGAGTATGAATCTCTATCAAACTCAGAGTTACCCAGTTCACATTTCCTCAGCTAGTCAAGAGATTTAGACCTGCACCCATGTGGTTACAACCCCTTTGACTTTGTGCTGTTTTTCCATCTAGCGCAGTGCCTTGGAGTCTTGTATACAAGGCTGGGGTGTCAGCGTGGTTGTTGGCTGGACAGACCTGCATGACATTTCTACCCGACCGGGTCAGCTCATTGCTGGACGCACATGGAAAGGCTCTGCGTTCGGGGGTGAGACAAATATATGACTTTGACTAATTAATCTTTTGTTACTAAATGGCTGCGGGTTTTTGTCAAGCTAGCTGTATTCTGGATAAGACTCTAACCTCTTATTTTGTGATTTTATGTGTATTCTATGGCTTAGGCTTTAAGGGTAGAGATGCAGTGCCTGGGATGGTCAAAGCCTACCTGGACAAGAAGGTGAAGCTGGATGAGTTCATCACTCACAAATTGACTTTAGAACAGGTCAATGATGCCATTGAAATGATGAAGACCGGCAAATGGCATGTTTACACTCCTGTACATTCTCCACCATTCATTACTCACAACAATAACAACACAGATACATTAATAAATGCATGTCTGTTTACTTCAGTTATTTTTATTTCCACAGCATCCGGACAGTCCTGAATGTTTCTCCAGAATAAGACCACCATGATGCTTTTGTTGACCCCAAAATAAATAATAGATCTACCAAATTATGTGCAATGTACATAACCTTGAACAATCAACACTGGACACTGACTTATGTGCAGCTTGTAATGTGAGAATCACATACGCAAATGTAAAACATGTGGAGTAAACAGAATCTCTCTGGCTTCCTTGTTTGTGTTCTGCTTTTATTCTCTTTTATTTCATAGACACCGCATGTGTCTAAAGTATTGTCTGTCATGGCTCTGAATGCTCTATTAAAAGGTGTTTAAACTGTCAAAGAGTTTTAGCTCAGATTTCTTCAAACCAGCTTAATTTGATCAATGTTGGCAGACTACATTGCAATTATTCTGCTAGAACAGGCTCGAAGATCCATAGCAGTGCTTCTGCCTGTTTCTCATAGATTTTTTGATGAAGGATAGGCTGTTGCAGTTAAACAACAGGCACACCAGATCAAATTATATGAAACCATATAACTACATAATAACAGCTGATGTTGAAAATACAGTCCATGATTGCTCTCTGTTTCTGCGGAAGCTAAGTGCAACCCCAAGATGCAATGTATTTGGGTTTTCTTTTATCCAATTATCACAAGATCATTATCATAACCTAGAGAATACAACAGCTGCATCCTTGTTTGGATTTTCTTGTATAAATTGTACAAATGTGTAATTTAAAACTGCAATTGTTTCACTATATGGATCATTGTCCAAAATGTGAATTCCAGTTAAATAAGACACATTATCTTTACTTGGATACTTAATTAAATTTGATTGCTCTATGTTGATACCAGCAACTCTTCACATCCTTGGCAAGAATAAAGTCTCCTCTGATAAGGAGCTGGTCTGGAATCTTAGCCTCTTTAAACTGTCCTGGTGGGGAGAGCATACAGCATTTTGAAATTATTAGAACAGCTCATAATTCCTACTCCACCAATTTTAAACATTAAAGGTCTTGGGGAGTACTACCGCAAATGTGCAAAAAAGGATTATAAAGCATTTTGTCATTCCACAAAATTGGATGTAATCTGATAAATTCCCTCAAGTGGTATCAAGTTGCAAGTTGCATTGTGGGGAATGGAGGTGCCAGGTTTTGAAAAGCAGTTCACTGGTGTAGCACTGCACTCCTTTCACAATGATGGACAGTTTAAAAAAAATGAAAATTGATAAAGCAGAAACAGATAAAAATCATCTTTTTTCATGCATTCTTCTTTCTTTTCCAAAACCTGCCACCTACATTACCCACAATGCAATTAAACCACTGGAGACAATTTATATGATTACATGCAGCCTTTCCTCTGGAGTCACAAAACACTTTATAGTACTATGTTTTTCATATGCAGTCAAGTCAAGTCAAGTCAAGTCAAATTTATTATCCCACGTGGGGGGAATTAAGTTGCAGCCAGGTATTAAGAACACACAACCAACGACACAACACACAAGATAATAAATAACAATGGAGACAGCATTACAACACAGATAGACAAAGACCAGTACATGAAATAAAATACAGTGCAAGATCACTACATGGAGAGGCCAAGATAAGCAATAGTCCAAAAGTCCAGTGTGCAAAAGAAGCATAAAGTGCAATAGTGACATCATTTGAGCAGATTCAGCATATTAATGGAAGTACATACAAAGGAGAGTTTGTAACGTTTAGTCCTATGGGTGGGAACTCTATACCTCTTTATAGAGGGGGTGGTCATCACAGTCCAAAATGGCCAGAGCCTTCCTAAGGACATGACGGTCAAATAAGTCACAGAGTGAAGACTGCTTCACTCCTATAACCTTGCCAGTAACACTAAAAAAAAACGACCCAGCTAGTTTCGCTCAGCAAGGTTAAAGTTGCCAAACCATACAATAACAGAAAAAGACAGGACTCACTCAATGAAAGATTTATAAAAAAAAAAAGTCATCATTTTTGTGCACACATTAAACATATTCATTTTTCTCAAAAAGTAGAGACGCTGTTGGACCTTCTTATAGATACCCTCTGCATTAGTCTGGAAACCAGACAGTTCCAGCACAGTTCCTAGGTATTTGTAGCTTTCCACTAGTTCCACCTCCGATCCCCCTAACTCTGTAGGCTTGGGAGTAGGTGCAGACTTTCTAAAATCAAGTACCATGTCCTTGGTTTTGGACACGTTAAGTTCCAGATAGGACTCCTTACACAAAGTGACAAAGTCATTTACCACTGGGCCAAGTACACACCCCTGGGGTGAACCAGTGGAAGAGTAGAGCTTTTCAGAGAGAACACCATTGACTCTAACACAATGGTGTTCTCTCTGAAAAGCTCTACTCTTCTGTAGCTGTAGTACTCCCCAAGACCTGTAAACACACGTTAATGTGTTTAATCGGTGGCCTTTTTGTTTTTGTTTCTTTGTTTTTGTCTGTTTTTCATCTTTCTCAAAATGTATTGTATTCAGTTTTTGGAATGTCATTGTCTGCTTTTCCTTTATGTTAATTACAAAAACAATGACTGTTTATCATCAAGAAGGCAGCGTCTGTTGTTGGATCTGAGCTTGTCACCCTGGAGGATGTGGCAGAGGACAGGTTGCTAGCAAAACTGCTGGCAAACAAGGACAAAGCCTCTCATCCCCTCCACAAAACACTGGACAAGCTTAAGAGCAGCTTCAACAGCAGACTTATTCAACCCCACTCCCTAAAGCAACGGCACAGGAAATCTATCTAAATAAAAATGCAACTAACATACTGAAAGCACTAACGAAAAATCTAACTGAACTAAAATTGAAATCGATATTGGGAGACAAACAAACTACAGTTTGGGATTGTTCATTACAATCCCAAACTATACCTCTTCTAAGGTCCTAACTCCTTTTATAAAACTGTTAAATGAAATGGCACACCCACAAGTTTTGATTTAATTGAAACAAACTGCATAAATGTTATATATGTAGGTCTTCTATAATTTATTCTGTTTATTATGTCTCTTTTTATTTCCATATCTTCACCTCTTTTCGAAGATAGGAGGGGGGAAATGAGCTTTGTAGAAAATCGAGAGATCAGCACAAAGTGTTTGGATAAGGCCCACAGGCCAGGTCCCTTTGTGATTGGTCTAAACTACGATAAGCATTCTGCACTATTACCTAACCCTGAGTGTGAGAGTCTGCTTGTGAAACAGCATGGCAACCGCAGGGAGGGTAAGCACACTGACTTCCTACTTTAATGCATTTATATCAGGATGAACTTCTGCAAATGTTTGAAAAATACAGCAATGATTGCCAGGATATTTTCCTTTTCTAGCAAAGGGAACATTTACAGTACATTTACAGTATGACAGGAAGGATATCAACGGTTGAAGAGATATTTATTGGTTATAATTTAATGACTGTTGAAGTCATAAACAAGCCCTCTGCTACACAAACTATAAAATGCAAAAGTCATTGAAGAGTTCGATGTGTTTGTTCCAAGAATCTTAAGTATTTGCCAAGTGCTTGTTGAGTCTTTTTATTGTTGAAACAAGTCTGCACAAATGGGAAAAGGGGCAAAGTTGTCTTGAAGACCCATTTTGCAGGTTTGTTATGTTCAGCCTGTCGAGAAACAAATTACTTTGAACTTACTCTGATCCTGTTTACAGTAAAAGAAGCAAGGGTTTTCTTCATCTCTTTAAATCAAGGCTGCTTCCTCTGTAGCACTGAATGGGTTAAATGTGGCAAAAGAGTTGTTATCCCGAGAGATGCCAGGCCAGCTTAAGCTCTTCTTGAATGCTGTGTTGTAGGTGATCCTGTGCAAAGCTGCAGTAGCATGGGAGGCTGGGAAGCCTCTCATGATTGAGGAGGTGGAGGTGGCACCTCCTAAAGCTGGGGAAGTTCGCCTCAAGGTAAATTAATCAGGGCTGATGTGTTTCCTGTTTCATGTCATATAGACTTAAGATTTGTGTAATCATATAAAACTAATAACCATAACTAAACTAAAGAGGTTTCTTCAGTTCTCACTAACTTGAGGGGAGTTGAAGGCTTTTAAAACCCTGTGTGGGAGTGTCCTTGCAGACCTGTTTATGAGACTCATGTGAACTCAGAGTTTCAGAGTCGTAAGGCTCCCTTGCGACTGTTGGGAATTCGATGGTAGGGCAGGTGTGGTTATTAGAAATTAATAATTACTGATAATTATTAAAATTAAATCAATACAATTTGATGTCAATTATGATAAAATCATTAAAACGGGGCACCACCCTGAAATCAGGGACCAATAACCAGACCAAAATAGTCTCAAAATAGAAGGGTTCACTTTAAATGTAGATATTTGTGAAATCTTTACAATTAAAGGAACAGTGAAGGAAATGAATCCGAGCACTGACCATCACAACCAGAAAATATCACAAACATATGCACAAAATAATCACAGAAAACTGCTATGTACAATGTAATAGAATTTATTAACATAAGCACCTTGATCAAATCAAAAATACTTTCAATGAACAAAATCCATCACTAGACTAAAGCAGCTAACTATGAAATTAAACAAACTCAAGCACAAACCAGGGTGTCAAACTCATTTTCACCGAGGGCCACATCAGCATAATGGTTGCCCTCAAAGGGCCAGATGTAGGCCTAACTGTAAAACTGTATAAATGTAACCAAATATAATGTATAATAAATGTAACTACTCCGTAACGTATTGTTAAATAACTTTCTGTATTTATTACTTATTTAAGTTACAAATATTACAAATGCATTTACATAGCTTGTTGCTCTTTTCACCTTTCGGCGAAATTCGCCGTTTTGAATCCCAATTGGGTCATTTGTGTGATTCGTGTAAATCCGCAATAAAACATTTTTCGGGGGGGGTGAGGCGAAACAACGGCTTTGAGGTGCTCTCCTAAAAAGAGTTTAACCAGCCAGCGGTAAACCTCTAAAAACTTGCGGATAAAGTTACCTGGCTCGTTATCTCCAGCGGGATGACGACGGAGTCGGCCCCGGGCGATCATTTCATTTGACCGGCTACTGCCTCTGTGACGTGCCAGTACCATGGATGCAGCCTAACTAGCCCCCGGTCGCTGCTCCTTCTGCACTTCTCCCAAAACAAACGTCGGAGCAAATTTCCTAACAGGCGATATCTGGATAAACTGACCACAGACTGGGGATTTAACGGTGACTTTTATCAGCTAGCGGACTTTATGCTTAGTTGTGATGCTGGCTGTGTGTGTTTTGAACGTTGTTTCAAACTATGTGTGTTTGCTTGAACATCTTTTAACCCTCTGGGATCGACGGACGCGCCGGCACGTCCAAATCACGTGACCGCTTTAAGACGACGGAGCAGCGAGAGGCAGCTTCACTGATTCTCCGTTTCAACTTGTGGCGAAAGTGCGGACTTCAAACTATAAACCAGTTTTTAAATTGTGTTGATAGGCCGAGTAAAACCAAGCTTTTCTCAGTAACGTGTCCGCAAACAGGAAGTGCTTGCAAGCAAGAAAAAAACACGTGATACCCTTTCCTATTGGTGGAAAAATCCACCACATCAACGAATCACAAAATTATATGGTAAATCACGTGATTTGGTTGCTGGGGAACAGGGGGAAGTTGTGGGGAGGGACGGCGGCGAAGAGTGACAGCGATACAAAAGTATACATAAGACTGAGAACAGTGTATACAATGATGAGATGTCGTATACAAGATTAATACACAAACAAACAATCATATACAATCAAACACGCCAGGGGTTGACAGCAGGACAGAACAAATAAAATAAAAACTTACTCAGTAAAAATTCTGTAAAGCTTACATAGATCATATGTTTTAACAGCTTTTTTATTTTCACAATCACCAAGAGAGGAGATGTATTGTTTAATATATACAGACAGTTCCAGAAAGTTTGGTTTCTTACCAGAAAATTTAGATTTGTGTATGTAAAATTTAGATAAAATAATTAACAAATTAATCAAATAAAACTGGGAACTTAGTTTTTTATCATATTCAGTATAGCCAAACAAAACATTTTTCCAGCATAAGTTAAACTGGGGGTAAATATGAACACTGATAAAGCGTGTCAGTTTGCTCCAGAGTTGTCTGGTGTGTGGGCAAGACCAAAATAAATGAACCAAGGTTTCGTTGACAGAGTCACAGTGAATACAAGTCACCTCAATGTCCTTTTTAAGCCTTTGTATATAGTGATTAGTTGGGTAAAATCTATGAAGCATCTTAAAGGATATCTCTTTGACCTTGTTGGTTAATAAAAACTTATGAGGCAGAAGCCATACTTTTTCCCAGTTAATATTTCCAATAAAAGTAGACCAATAGGATAAAGCAGAGGGTGAACTCACAATGTCTTGTTGAAATAGTTGGCGAATAATCTTGTTTTTATTTTTATTATTACCCGTGAAACAAGTTTTCCCCATTGCTGTTTCAGTTATGCTTAAAGGTATGGGCAAGTTGTTGTTTACATTCAGATTTTTAAAAAGGGAGATAATACCCGAAGGCACTGCATCAAAAACAACAGAAAAATCCTTGGGTGTAACAGGGATTCCATAATGTCGCATGAAATCAACATAACTGTAAAGACGCCCATGCTGATCAAACAACTGACTCAGTAAAAGTATATTATTATCAAACCATTGTTGGAGGAAGATAGATTTGTTTTTATATAAGATATATCTATTGTTCCATATAAAAAACCTATGGGGAGTAAAATTGTGTTTGTAAATTAAACACCAAGCTAACAGCATTTGTTTATGAAATGAGGAAAGTTGGAGGGGAAGTTTGTCAGCGTTATAGGTACAAAGCAACAAAAACTGGAGCCCACCAACCGAAGAAAAGACATAATGGGGAATAAAGTTCCATAAGGAGGTTGGATGTTTGAGGTAACGTTTAATCCAATTAATTTTGAAGGTGTAATTTAGTGAGGTGAAGTCCAAAAGATTAAGGCCACCTTTACTGTATTCATTCATTAGCACCGATTTTTTAAGATAGTGAGTCCGTGTTTTTCCAAACAAAGTCAAATAAAATCTTGTCTATTGATTTACACACACGACTCTCAACTCCTAGAGCTAAGGCAGCATATGTTAACCTTGAAATACCTTCGGCCTTCGAAAGGAGTATTCGACCTCTTAAAGATAAATCATGTGAAAGCCACTGATTAAATCTTTTTTTTGTTTTATCAATTATTGGGGTGAAGTTATTATGACACCTTTGGGATTCATTTTTATCAATAATGAGACCTAAATAAGTAACAGAGTTTTTTATTGGGATATTGGAAATTGACTCAACATCACAATCTTTTATAGCTAAGAGTTCACATTTTTTGAGATTTAAGCAAAGACCAGACGCTTTAGTAAATTGTTTTATAATATCTATAGCTAAAGGTACTTGAGAGCTGTCTTTTAAAAACAAGGTTGTGTCATCTGCCAGTTGACTTATTAACACATTTCTATCAGCAATAAAAATACCCTGCAGATTACTACACTTGATATGATCACATAGGAGTTGGGCAGCTAGTAAAAATAAATATGGAGATATTGGGCAACCTTGCCGAACACCACGTTTTACGGCAAACCTGGGAGATGACCCAAATTTGAGTTTGATTGAACAATTAGCATTATTGTAAAGAGTTTTGATGGCATTACAGAAAAAATCACCAAATCCAAATTTTCTTAATGAGTGAAAGAGAAAACTGTGCTCCACAGTATCGAAGGCTTTAAAAAAGTCTAAGAAAAGCATAAAACTGTTATCAGAAATAAGGTGTGAATAGTCAAGGATGTCTAAGACAAGCCTGATATTGTTAGTAATGTGTCTGTTGGGCATAAAACCTGACTGCGTATCATCAATTAGAGTATCTAGTACTTTTTTGATTCTCCTAGCAAGAATTAAGGCTAGAATTTTATAATCGTTATTAAGAAGACAAATAGGACGCCAGTTATCAATGTAGAGAGGGTCTTTGCGAGGTTTAGGAATTAAATTAATCAAACCTTGGGTCATACTTGCAGGTAAGGTACTGGAAATTAAACTTTCATTAAATACTTGCAAAAGAAAAGGCGCCACCTGCTGGGAAAATAGTTTATAGAACTCAGAGGATAAACCATCAGTTCCAGGGGATTTGTTATTTTTTAGGAGATTGATACAGTCACTGATTTCTGTTTGAGATAACGGGAGATCACAGAATTCAGTATCAGACTCAACTAGATGAGAAGTATGTTGTAATGAATTCAGAAACAATAGAGTGTCATTTTCAGAGTATTCAGATGTATATAATTTTTTATAGAAAGCGGAGCAAAAGTTGGATATAATATGCGGGTCATCTGTTTTATTATCATCAATAATTAGTTCATTAATGGTGTTTATTTTTGCGTGATATTTCTCCAGATTAAAGAAGTATGTGGAGTTTTGTTCTCCTTTTTCTAACCATTGCTTCCGTGATCTTATATAAGCTCCTTCTGCCCTTCTCCTATAGATCCCATCAAGTTTTTCCTGTAAATTAAACAATTTTAATTTGTCTTCTTCAGTTAGGGTGTCTGGTAGAAGTTGAGAGAGTAATGAGATATCAGAGATGATGTTTTGTTCCTCTAGTTTCCTGTTTTTTGCTAAATTGCTCCCAAACGCTCTCAAATATTTTCCTGATTCATATTTAAATAGCTCCCAGTTTGAACCAAATGAATTATCTATTTTAGCCTTATTAAAATAAAAATGTATAAGCTGAGAAATTTTTGTCTTAACTTCTTCATATTTAAGAAGAGTATTATTCAGTTTCCAATGTATTGCTTTGCAGTTTTTACCAGAGGGAAAAAGATTAATTGAAATATGGATAGCTTTATGATCACTAAATGGACAGGGAGTAATGTTTATTGTGACATCCTGTTCATTAAGATCTTTGGAAATTAACCAAAAGTCTAAACGCGAGAGCCTTGTGTTTTCCTTATTGCTCCAAGTAAATGTTACTGCATCAGGGAACTTAACTCTCCATATATCCACCAAATGAAATCTCTCCATAAAAGTTTTAAGGAAAGAGTTTCTGTTATTATTTCTTGTAGGTGGCCATCTATCTATTGATGGATCTAATGTTACATTAAAGTCTCCACCAATTATAATGTATGAATTCGGGAATTTAGTTTGCCAATGTTTTAGTCTATTTTCTATTACATTAAATAATTGGGAGTTTTCTAAATAAGAGTTGTATCCATACACATTAACAGAAATCAAAATTAACTTATTGACATCAATAACTTGACAGATATAATGACCTTTTGCATCAGTGTCTGTGTGTAAAATATCATTATTATATCTATTTTTCATAGTCAACACACCAGCTGATCTTTCTGAACAGTGAGAAAACCATAGATCGTTGCCCCACTGGGTTCTCCAAAAATTCACATCACTTGAAGTTGAGTGAGACTCCTGACAAAAACAAAAATCGGCATTAAGCTGTTTGGTGAACAAAAATAAAGCTTTACGTTTTAAATTATTTCTCAATCCCCTGGCGTTTAGGGAAACAATAGACAATGAAATATTGAAATGTGGAAAACTTACAAAATACTTAGAAACAAGTAGTTATTATGTTAAAGTGCTGAGCAACATATGCACCTTGAACAAGTGACATTATTGTGATAAGATTTGAATATAAGATTAAGCAAACTGAGGGTGTCTTAATTAATTAAACTTAAGAATAAATATCCAACATATGTTATGGCATCAGGAGATATCTTTTTGAAAAAAACAAAAACAAAACAAAAAGAAAACCAAAAAAAAAGCCCACACTTATAAAGTTCAAATTAGCTCAGTACCCCTATAAGCAATGACTGTTCATCAGTTTTAATAGGATAGGGGACTGACCTATGTATCCAGCAGGACATAGAGAGACTCAGTAGAAATCAGTCACCTATTACCTCAGGTAACTTCTTGTCCATTGATGAAGGCCCGTGCACCGACATAATATGCTGGTTTACCTTCACTTCGTGCCTTTTTTATCAAGGGCCACGTCTTCAACCTGGCTTCTTTGACGAGCTGAGGAAGATCCTCAGCAAAACGGAGCTTGTTATCACGCATGTAGGGATGGTTTTTTGCAGACTTCCAAACCGCATCTCTGTAGGATCTCAGGGAGAAGCGAATGATGATGGGTCTCGGCGTGGATTGGTTTGAAGATGATTTTCCAAGACGATGAGCAATGTCAATAACAGTTTGAGGCATGTTCTGACCATCTGAAAGGATCTTCTGGCAAACTTCTATGGCTTTTTCTTTCACATTTTCTGTTGGGTTTTCGGCGACGCTATGAAGTTTCAAGTTCCACCGTCTTGAGTAGGTGTCCATATTGCAAATACGTGTTTGGAGGATGGCAACATTCCTTTCTTCCTCTTTGAGACGTGCATCAACATTCACCATTTTTTTCTGCGTGTCTTTAATTTCACTACATGCAAAGTCCAGAGTTTTCTTTAATCCCTCTATTTTAAGCGTGTTGCTGTCAATTTTCTTGGAGTTTTCACTCACTAACTTTTCGAGGGAGTCTGCTCTCTCGTTAATGAACTTTGAGAGAGTGGATATGATGACATTGTCTGGAGAGGTGGATAACTGCTGTGGGTTGTACAGGGCTTTTATAGCAGCTGGGGATTTGGAGGGAGTTACAGGTAGCGGCGGAAAATCTTCGTCTGCCATGATAACAGTTACTGGTGCCACGGGGCTAGCATAGTCGTGACAAGAGGCTATTAGCATGTTACCTGGGTGAGCCTCGGAGGAGAAGGCTTTGTTGTTGTGAGATCTTTTTCTGTCCCAGTTCGGCATTGAATTGTTTTCCGATGCCAAAGAAGTCACTTCAACTGGAATTTCCTCGTTTTTTCACCATCTAATTCAACC
Source organism: Lagodon rhomboides (assembly GCA_039737535.1). Lineage (NCBI taxonomy): Eukaryota > Metazoa > Chordata > Actinopteri > Spariformes > Sparidae > Lagodon > Lagodon rhomboides. The sequence continues at coordinate 8,140,812 of CM077801.1, forward strand.
TGGTGCGGGAGCTCAGCGAGAGTGAACCTACTCGGCAGCCATCTTGGCCCATCCAGAGTGACAGCGATACTGACAGCGACAGAGACAGCATTAGTGACAGATTTAAAGCAACATAGACCTATTTTAAGATAACCTTTTTTTAAAGACCAATTAAGCACTCGTGGGCCATATAAAATGACGTGGCCTTGAGTTTGACACATGTGATGTAGTGTGTGTGTGTGTGTGTGTGTATGTGTGTGTAACAAAGAAAGAGAGCCGAAATGGCGGCCGTAGTCAAAGACACAAGATGGCAAAGAGCCAAAATGGCGGTTACGATCTCTTGGAAGGTAACGTCACGGAGTGTTCCGTGAAAGGACTACAAAAATGGCCGACCATGACTTGGGGAAGCCACGCGCGGGATTTGAACAACGGCGATGGTTACAACACAGCTGACTTCGTGTGTACTTTTGGATACACACATACACACAAGATAATGTTCTAAAAGATAGCAGTGCTACCACAAGGCTTATATAAAATATGAAAGGGGTTCCCATAAAGCACACGTATCAAATGTTATAGTTAAGTTAAGTCTCCAAGGAGTCACTCATAAGATTTATACATGTGTCTGCGTAACCCCTAATGTGTGTATAGTGTACGTGTGGGTTAGTTAAGAGAGAGAAAGAGAGAGACAAAGACAAAGGGGACAACGCCCTTAGCGGAGGCTAAGATAACATGTGGTACTCCACAACGTGGAGACTCAGATCAGCTCGTGATGAGCTGAAATGAAAACAAGCAAGCAACAAATGTTTTACAATGTAAAACTAACAGCAATAAAAAGGGGACTCGGCGGTCCACAAACTCGAACATTGTAGCTTACAAGCATACAATACACGCTAACTTCTAGTATCTGCCCAGACACAATTAAATAAGCCTCACTTATAGTTACGTCTTCAATAATCCAGCTCGCTTCCTTGGCGTGGATTATTGGCGGTTGCAGCGTCCTGCGTTGACTGTTAAGAACAGCGTGGTCGACATGGGCATTGAGAAAACGGATGTTTTCTGAGGGAAAATCCTCCTTCTGCAGGCGGTGAAAGCGGCTGGTTGTACAGCTACTATTCTGGATCCGGAGCATGTTTGGTAACACGGGGCAGTTTGACTCGTCCAGCGAGGTGAAACACTGCGGCCTTCGGCGGTTAAAATCCAAACGCATGGTTGCTCCCTTTGAGTAACGGTTGCGCTGACGAAAGCCGAAGCTTACAGCAACACGTAACTCTGGGACTGGCAATGAAATGGGCACACAGTTGCTCTTATTTTTCTCCGTTCATCCGGTCATTGCGGATGTGACGACGCATTCAGGTACAATCAGACAATGGGAGATGGGAGTTGCCAAACCTGTGGGGGGCTGTGTCAAGCAGGCGCCACCTACTGGACATTAGGGTCAATGCACTTTCCTTTGTTAGTGCAATTAAGGCCGCTCTGATATCAGACCCATGTGAGGGTCCCAACAGACCCATCTGGCCTTTGTGTGGGTTGCTTGGGCTAGTTGAGTCCAGGTGTGACTGGTTGTTAAGCTGTCTGGGGAAGGAACTCAGTATTGCATTTTAGGTGTAAAAGGTGGTAAGCAGTGTTGTAGGCTACCTACTTTGTTCAAAGGCGGTCGTTCCAGTTTGACATAGATGGATTATTTTACTACTAGAATTGGTCTACATGCATTAATGCTCAAAATACAAATCAGTTTCTCATACTGTCCACTGCAACAGCACTGTGTCCCCCCTCTGTCTAAGACATTCTGTTCAAGCTCCTTTCTTTAAGGCTCCCCTCCAGGATACTCAGTCTGCTCTGATTGGTCAGCTCACACACACCTGAGCCAGCACAGCTCACTGTGACTCTGGTAAGCTCTGTTAGCTTCAATTCTACCATCACAAGCGACCAGGGAATGGGCCTGGATCTTGGTCGAACAGATTACCAAAAAACAACTTCTTCAGAGCTTACTTGAGTCAGAGCAAATGCTCAAAGAAAATCACTGGAGATGTTCAGTCTGTTGCAATAGAGTTAATTGTGTTCTCCAAGACAGCAACCCCAATAAACCTGAGCAGGTCCCGGGACCCTATTAAAACGGAACACTCAGGGTTCCCTTTTTTATACTCTTAATGATCAACTCGTCTCCTTTCATATAATTTGTGATTTATAGCCTGAAACCCTGCCTTCCCTGTTTGCACATGGTAGTGTCCTCTTTGCTGCAAAGTAATTGGTTAGCAGCGCTCATCAGCCTATTTCTTCTTGAGACCATCCAACCACAGCAGAGGACTATTCGCAGACCGCAGAGGGAAGACTGTTTGATTTGGGCCAATTAGACAGAAGATATATGATGACACGAGAAAGCAATGGAGCATATACAACACTCTCTCTGACCTCAAACCAAGATGCATGATTTTCTTCACACAACATATGTCTCATCAAAAACTTGGCTACACTGGATTGTTGTCAAGTTTTGTACAACAAACATAGCAATAAATGATGGATATCGGTTACATGGTGACACAGTGTGATGTCAAGAAGTCACAGAATTAAAGGGATAGTTCGGAAGTGGGGTCATATAAAGTACATATCTATAGTCGATCTGTTCCATACCGTAATTGCCGATCAGTGCAGCCTCAGTTTGGAGAAGCAGAGAGCTGCTCCAGCCCAGATGCTCAGCTTTGTACTGCAGTGAATGGAGACCAGATGCAAAGCAAATTTTAACCACCTAAAACAAGGCCCACCTAAAAAAATCTATGTCAGTTCAAGTGTACGTTGTATAGAGAAAGTTCACACAGCTTTACATCGCCATCAGACCACCCGTTCATTTGGCACTACATTTTCTCAACCGTAGAACCTCCGTATTCCTGCTAGAGTTTAGATTCTCTGCCGGAGCTCGAGCCCAAACTTGACCCGACCACTATCCTCGGGCCGGGCCGGGCCGGGCCGGGCCGGGCCGGGCCGGGCCGGGACCTTGATCAAGCATTTGTGGGTTTTTTTTATTATTATTTTTTTAATCATTACTTTTTTAGCCTAATTGGGTGGGGAGAAAGCTATGCCATAATCAGAAATATTATATATATATTCAGCAAAGTAGGCCTAAGTAACAGATGTGTACAAAGTTGCATAAAGTTAAAAAAACGCAACACGTGTCGCAGCGCACGTGTCTCCACTCGCACGCATCACACCAACTGCAACATGGAGCTTGACGATGTTAAGAAGAAAATAAAACAGGAACCATTTTAAAAAAGTTGTGGGCAGTGACAACATATGTGTCGGCTTTGTGGAGTGCATTAAGTGCGGCACACTGCTCGCCTATGACAGCAAAAAAACGGGGACTTCGACGATGAACAGACACGTGAAGCAGGCTTGCCATGGCAGAAAGGATGTCAGTCAGCCTTCAATGTCCTCTTTTGTTACTTCTCCAAGTATACCCCTGAGGGCGAGGCAAGCCCTCACAGAGAAATGCGTTGCGTTTTGCTGCAGGGACATAAGGCCATTTTACATTGTAAGTGGCCAGGGCTTCCAGGGGCTAGCTCAAGAATTGATCAATGTCGGTGCTACATATGGTCATGTATCAGCTCAGTCCAGCCTGCCTCACCATAGCACCGTTCCCAAGGCTTGCCTAGAAAAGGCCGATGAGAGGAGGGAAGTTCTGGCACAGATGCTCAAAGATGCTCTGAAGAATGGAGATATAGGGATGAGCACGGATATGTGGACTGATGACTACAAAAAGCTCAGTTACATCGCAATAACGTGCCATTATATCACTGATGACTATACATTAATTGGTAAAACTCTCACCACAGCAATGTTTCCCGTAGAGGATGCTAAAACAGGGAAAAATATCAGACGCGAGTTAGTGCGCCTGCTGGTCAACAGATTTGGCCTCGACCCTAGCTCCCTCAGCCGAATACTGTGGGTAACAGATCAAGGCAGCAACATAATCAAAGCCCTGGAGCCGTACAGGAGGCTTTCTTGCCTAGATCATCTAATCAACACTGTCCTTCGCCACGGTCTGCACGCCGACGCACTGGCCGACAACGCGCCTGATATAGGTGAGACCATATCTGCTGCTAAAGGACTCGTCAGATATTTAAAACAATCTGGCCTGGTTGCGCAGTTATCGAAGACAGTGCTACAGATGGGGGAGGCACGATTTAGCACAGTTTACCTCACACTCAAGTCAGTGCAGGACATATACCCAGAGCTATGGGAGAAGCTGGATACCCGCGGTGAGCTTGAGCACATCGAAAATATTGCGCCTGACTTATTGAGCTTTCTGGTCACCTTTTTGGAGCCATTCTATAATGCCCAGAGAGAGTTGGAGGGCGACAAATATCCAACCATAAACCTGGTCTGCCTCTGGCTTGAGAGACTGAAGAGACATTGCCTGCCCTCTCCCATCGACTCTCCACAGCAAGCCCTTGTGCGCCAGAGACATGCCGAGTTCATAGTGCAAAAAATCCAGGTGAACATGATGCACAAAGTTGCTCTTTTCCTCTGACCCGAATTCAACAAACTGAGGATGATGTCTCCTGTAGAGATATCTGAAGTACATGCCCACGTTCGCACCCTGCTCTTGCCTGTGGAGGAAGATGCTGCAGCGGCTGACAGTGCAATGAGCAGTACTGGCTTCACACCACCGGCAGCCAGGCCCAGGAGAGACCCGAGTCTCTCAAGTGGGAGAACCAAGACAATGATAACGAACCAGATGTGGATGAAGTGGCCATGTACATTTCACAGAGGCATGCCATGGATGACGACAGGGACCTACTGAAATGGTGGAAAGTCAACGGATTGGTGTATCCAAAACTAGCCAGGCTGGCAAGATCCGTCCTCTGCATTCCAACAAGCAGCAGCAGCGAGCGGGTGTTCAGCACAGCTGGCCGAACGATAGAGCAGAGGAGGACCGCTCTGAAACCAGCAACTGTGGATGCAATTTTGTTCTTGCATGACAACATGTAGAACCATGTAAGTAGGCTACAGCTTTGTGATTAATATGCTATTATAAAATGGTTACATTTATGTATAGCAGGCAGCATATAGCCTTGGCCTAATCAATTCCCCACACTTCATCTACAGGCTTATACACAGGCAGGACGCTACCATCAGACATGACGGGTCCATCAACCTGGAGTGTTTGAACCTGCTCAGTTTAATAAGACTTTTTCATTTAGTCTAATCCAACATTACTTTGTTAATTTTGTATGTTAATTTTTTTTTGGTATTGGAGTGTAATTATTGTAGCCTACCCTGCATCATTAGCCTATCCCCTTGATCCCTCCATGTGACTGCGGGTTTTTGCAAATATTGCAAAATATCAAAATAGGCCCATTTGTTGTGTTTTCAAATTATTCAATTTATATTAACTTTGCTAACTTATAGGCCTATAAGACTAGACCATCCAAAGTTAATACTTGTTCATTTTCTATGTTTTAGATCATTGCTAAAAATCTATTTTTTTAGGGACATTTGCACTACATTTTATAATATCTTTAAACATATTTATTTACCTTGTTGAAATATATTAGAGTGTTAGGCATACTCCTCGGCCAACCAAAGTTCATTCTTGTTCATTGTCTATGTTCATCATTGTTCATGTTTTTGTTTTTTTTTACGTTTCTTCATTCGGATCCATTCCATTATGAATAAACAAACAACGCAGTTTACATGCTTCGTCCTCGTTGCATTATTCATTAAGATAATTCTAAACAGATTTCTGTGGTTCAAACAACTCGGAATTGTAGTTGACAACGTCAGTTATAACAGCCCACGTATTAAAAAACTGTCGGGTTTAAATCGGGCCCGGGCTCATAATTACAGTTAATGTGTCGGGCCGGGCCGGACTCGGACACAACTTGCACGGGCTTGGGTAGGGTCGGGCTTGATTTTTTGGGCCCGATCTAAGCTCTAATTCCTGCGCATTAGCGTAGATACTATATCTAATATATATGGATAATATATATAGCGTGTACTATAGATATGTACTTTATATGACCCCACTTCAAAAAACACGAACTATCCCTTTAAAGTCTGGAGAGGTGTTTAAAGTGCTTCAGGAGCAGTGAGTGTTGTAGAGAGTGTTTGATGTCAGAAAGAGGAGCTCCTCTTACCATGGGCTTTTTACATACACAATAACATATACAAAACACTGAAAAAAATATTTATCTCTAGACCATATATTGACCAGTTTCTCTCAGTAGCTTATCTATTGTAAATCTTTATAGTATGTAGGCTACAGTCCAACACTAGTGTACTTTACACCTTTAGTTATTCCTGGTTATATGTTTACACTAGTAATATAACCTCTACTTAAAGAAAATCTCACAACTCAGTATTGGTAGAGGATTTAATTAATTACTCATATGAACCTTTATTTCAGATTGTGGCCACTGGGATCTGCCACACTGACTCCTACACACTAAGTGGCTCTGACCCTGAGGGAGTTTTCCCTGTAGTGCTGGGCCACGAGGGAGCCGGCACCGTGGAGAGCGTGGGAGAGGGAGTCACCAAGTTTCAACCAGGTTCTCCCTTTTTTTTTCGCCTTCTCTTAACAGCCAGATTGCTGCATGTAAACATAATAAACATGTTCATGAATAACGTGATGTTTGCATTTTAGGGGACACGGTCATACCCTTGTATATCCCACAGTGTGGAGAGTGCAAGTTCTGCAAGAATCCCAAAACCAACTTGTGTCAAAAGATCAGGTATATGTCCTGTTTTTAAAGGTGCAATGCATAATATAAGGCCAGAAATCTAGTTTAAAACATTAAAAAAATTGGAAAACAGTAGTAACAGAATGTGAAGAAATGATAATAATAACAACTGCAACTTTCACATTATGGCAGACGCATCTGTATTGTCTTGTAGGGATATCTACTGAAGTTAGCATGCTAACCGGCAAGCCTCGGCCCATGCCAGCTCATATTTCCACTTGTACCACGAGAGGTGTTAGTCCAATATCCCTGAAGTTTCAGTTTGAAGCTGTATGCAAGCAGCAACTTTGCTTCATTTTACAAGCTCTCTTAGGTTTTAGTTGAATAAATAAACAAAAGATCCTCACAACATGTTGAGAAAGAAAATACTTGCTAGTCTTCTCGTCCCTGGAGTCCTGGTTGAAGTCGTGGAAAATCACCTCTGCACAGTATTCTGTCATCAAACTGGCATCTGTCTGTCTCCAAGGCTATGTTCAGTCCCAGTCCTGGTTCTCCATTGCGTAATCACCAACGGTCTACATTGCACAAGGTAGCAAACTCATAGGCCCACTAGCTGCGTGGCTAACTGAGCTAACCAGCAAATGGGAGCGAGCTACGGCCATAAATAGCTACAGCAAACAGTACTGTGAGCAGCTGTTAGGGGATACTCTGGTGATATGCTGTCCCCAGTTGTTTGAGGGGGCCAATCTTCACTCATGCACCTTTAAAGCACTTAGTACAGATTAACTTCTCACATGGAAATCTTGCCTTGTGAAGCTGATCTGTTGTATCCTGTTCTTCAGGCTCACTCAGGGCAAAGGCTTGATGCCAGATGGGACAACCCGTTTCTCCTGCAAAGGCAAGAGCCTCTTCCATTTCATGGGCTGTAGCACATTTTCGGAGTACACCGTGGTGGCTGAGATCTCCCTGGCCAAAGTGGATCACAGGGCCCCTCTAGACAAGGTGTGTCTGCTGGGCTGCGGCATCACCACTGGTTATGGTGCTGCTGTAAACAGTGCCAAGGTAAGTCAGCCTACCACAGTTTAGCTCCCAGCATGTGGGCTTGTACATATGGAAGGCAGAAGCCACAAGTAATAATTCTCACTATACTGTATGTAACGTGGACGTTATGGGGTCAAGAGCATGCTAAATTTCTTTTAAAGATGCAATATGTAAGATTTAAAAAAAAAAAGAGAGAAAACATTCAAAAATGAAAATGTGAAGAAACATCAGTTTTGATGTTGTCAAAAAGGTCTATGTACTGTGTGGCAGTGATATGTAGCTTATTGAGGTTAGCATGCTAACAAGCTACCCTTAACAACAGGTTTTCAGTCTATTTGTAAAAAAAAAAATAACACCCTCTGTGCTCCAAGATTTCAGTCAGGGGTACAAGCGGGCTGCACGGTTAACTGAACTTGGCAGTTATTCTACTGATATGCTGCCCTCTATGCCATTGTCTATTCTCATATTGCATATATATATATATATATATATATATATATATATATATATATATATATATATATATATATATATATATATATATATATATATATATAGTGTAAGCTAGTGTTGGTGTATTTTTTAGAAACCCAGCAGCATGGCTCAAGGAATGATAATGACATGTCTGTTGGTCAAATGCAAACATTGATGGGTCCCAGAGGATGAAACCTACTGACTTTTGGTGAACCCCTGATTTTTTTTCCTGTACAGCCACAAGCAGTCAACATTTTCACATACCCACTTCACTAGTACGTACCGAGTTCACTAGTACCATTAGCTGACTCTTGGATCTCGGAGCATAGGAGGGTGGTAGGAGGGTGTTATTTTTGTTTACAAACAGACTGACAACCCAGCTCACTGGGTATGTGAAAATGTTGACTGCTTGTGGCTGTACAGGAAAAAAATCAGCTCAACAGCCACTGAATGAATAGGTACAAACATTTTGTACAGACATTCATGGTCCCCAGAAGATGCATGCGAATAACTTTGATCATTACCAGTGTGGTAATGAGAGAAATGTTTCAACCATTTTGGATTGTTTGCCATCAAATTTGACAGTTTCTGTGATCCCTTAACCTTTCATCTAGTACCATCATCATAATAAGTACAATAATTTGGTGTATGACCAACTATCTGCAAGACTTAATGACATTTCCGTCAGCCTTAGCTGTACTTAATATTTAGTATTTATTGAAAATAGCATGCAAATGATGAAAAAAGATGATGAAAATGACAAATATTTTACCCACTAAATAAAAGCATGTTGTGTTGTCACTGTGAGCATGTTAGTGTGTTGACATTAGCCTTTAGTTCAATGCACTTGCTGTAATGAATTTGAATATAGATAATCCCAATTTATTGCAAAATGCTGCTTCTTGTATTCCATTCCATTCAACCTCATTCTTTTTCCCTACTCTATACTCCACCATTAAGCTCTGCAGAAATGTGCTGACCTGTACTTGCCTCTCCCTCACTTTGCAGGTGGAGGTCCTCTCAACCTGTGCAGTGTTTGGCCTGGGAGCTCTTGGCCTTGCAGCAATCATGGGATGTAAAGCAGCAGGGGCAGCCAGAATTATTGGAATTGACCTCAACTCTGACAAGTTTAAAACTGCTCGAGAGTTCGGTGCTACAGATGTGGTGAACCCAAAGGACCACAGCAAGCCGATCCAAGAGGTCCTGGTAGAGATGACTGATGGAGGTGTGGACTACTCCTTTGAATGTGTGGGCAATGTGGCAATCATGGTGAGTTGGGGAGTTAATAACTTTATGTTACTGACCAGCTCCCATACTAAGTAATTCCCCTGTGCATGGTGAATAACCACATAAATCATGATTGTCCTTCATTGTTTACTGATACAATTAAATGTTTTTATGAAATTTCAAGTAGTGTTTTTACCATTATTTTATTCCAGCCATAGACAATCATACTTGGACACATCCCATCCCACCACTAATAGTCCTAGTATTTATCAGGCCTTAAAAACAGAAAACATTCATGATAAACAAAGTTACAGTCTGTGACTGGGGTGAGAACACTCCTTGACGATGCTGCATGCATCGAGTTGGTTGTAGTGATACTATCCTGCTATTGTCTCTTGGTGGCAGAGGGCAGCACTCGAGGCCTGCCATAAAGGCTGGGGCACCAGTGTCATCATCGGGGTTGCAGCAGCCGGACAAGAGGTCACCACCCGGCCATTCCAGCTGGTGACTGGACGCACCTGGAAAGGCACTGCTTTTGGAGGTAACAAGCTAGTTTTTGTGCGAGTGATTTGTTTTGAAATGCTGATTGAAGAGGCTCCTAATTCAGCGTAAAAGCATTTTAAGTAATAGCTTCGTCCAAAATCCTTCTCATTTACTATGAGTGTGCTAGCTCAAAAGTAGTGAACATGCCATGGAGAGTCTTATTTTGTTTGACTGTGTATATTTTTAGGGCATACATTTCACACTCCGAATTTCGACACTCAAATAAAAGGTGTGCAGGGTTAATATAATGCACTATATAATAATTAGAGAGTTATTTTGGACATGCTAGTGGTATATCTTAAGACTTTGTGAGTTTAACTGACCGACAGGAGGCTGTTTCCCGGGGGGAAGTTCACTGAAGTCTCGGTCGGGAGGACTGACCGTCGCTGTGATTTATTTTCATCAGAAACACTCCATGAGTTAATGTTTTTTGCTGTGACAGACACTGTTTTTCGGGCAGAAATGTGACAAAAAGTCGGGAGGACAGATGGGAGGACAGAGCTTCTCACCTATATCTGCCATATTTTTTTCCTCATATAAGTTGCCAAAGACAGTTACAATTACTATGTTACTTTTGTTTGGTCATGTAATGTTGCTTTGTGGGACATTTCTCTGTATTAAGTTGAGTGAAGGACCTGTGTAGTTAACCAACCGTCCGATCGACACGCCCTCGATACGCGAAGCCGGCTTATCCATTCACACTAGTTCGGTTCGTCAATAATGCGGCCCTGATACTACCTTCCACAGGAGGGAGGTTGCTGAGAATTGGTGCAGGATCCCCGCATGCAAACGGCAGTGTGAATGGGGCTCTGGATTTTTCTGGGCCTAACAGGTTGGGCCTGCTGCATTTCCAACAGGCCCAAAGAACTTTTCCTCACACAGAGCACCATATGTAGTTCTTTATGCAACATTAATAGGGAATTTCGGGTTAAATTTGGTTATCGATATTAATTAATAATTATCAGGGATAAGTACTTATGATAAATAATAAGATCTAATTTACATTAGATCACTTTGGGAAGGGAACTTAAAGAAGGGAAAAGATAGCCAAGTCACTAAATCAGTCTCATAAAAAGGTATTAAACTGTCAGTTTCAACTTCAACTTCAGGCCCCCACACACCGGGTCCGACGTCTTCCTAATCCGACTTCCTTCTCCGACCACTCCGTCGGATCGGTTAGGATGCGTTAGGTAGAAAAGTTGCACTGAAACACACCGCCCCGGCTACACAGTAGCGTATACGTTCTGCGCCTGCGCGAGATGCAATAAGTCTCCTAAACATCAGGTGGCGCTAGTCTCGTGCCAGTCACCCAAAACATGAAAACATGAAATGACGGAACGGAGTGCGGACCGTAGCTTATCAAAACAAAGCACACACAGTGTTAGCTCGGCATTACTTGCGTGATGTCTTACTACGGTGGTCTCTCTTCCACCAGGGCAATCAGCTGCTCCTCAAAGTCCTCGGTCCACACAGCCATGGCTTCCAAATATACGCTGGTTTATCCCCAAAATAACGAACGGCGAAGCGTTGTTTGTAATTCTGTGCCGTCTCTGTTTATGTGGTTGGTTTATCATCGGCACTTCCGCCGCCCCTCCCACACGCCGCGCTGATTCGCTGGCACACCGCCAATCAGAATGGTCGCTGAACAGCTAGCTAACAACCAATCAGAGGATCCGACGGTGTCCTAACTCAGACGTCCGACTGAACATGTTCATTCAGATCAGACACCGTCCTCGCGCTTCCGCGTGGCTCCAACAACGCTGAACACACCGAACAGAATAGCTCCCTAACTCGTCCGACTCTTTCCTAACACTTCAGACGTCCGACGTCGGACCCGGTGTGTGGGGCCCTTTCAACTTCAACTTCAAAGCTTTATTGTCAATTTCTTCACATGCTCCAGACATACAAAGGAATCAAAATTTCGTTCCTAACTATCCCACGGTGAAGACGAGACAAGACATTTCTAGAGCTAAAAAAACAGTAAAGTAAAGTGCACTGGCACAACAATAGGGACAGACCTATTGTCAACATTTAAGTGGGGCACCAATGATCCTTCCAGCTGTGTTTACTATGAGCTGCAGGGCTTTCCTGTTGTAGTTTGTAACTCTGACTAATAATTGACTTAATAACTACAACCAAAATTACTATAACAGCTAGTAATGGTCGAAGGATTTTAAAGTCCTTGAGAGGGTAGAGGTTAGCAACATTCACTCTTGTGCGATATTAAATAGAGATTAAATATAGTACATTCAAAAGTATTTTATTTAACACAAAATGAAAACACACAATCTAACTAACATGTACTATATACAGGTGTGTATGTGTGAGTGTGTCTGGAAGAACAAAAAGCAAAATAGTGGATAGGGTTCAAAGCATAGACATAATATACGTAGACGCCTCATGAGGTGCTGGAACGTAATCCAGCGTCGCCGCCATATTGGACGGGTCTCCTCACTCTAGGCTAGCACCAGAGTCAACGGAGTCAACGGAGAGTGAGCAACTATGCCCATATTTTGTGCAGTTTACGGTTGAAATAAACGGCACAGTATTGTTACCAGATTGCATGGGATTACCTTTCACAAGTAAGATTGAAAAAAAAAGAAATTAAATAATTTTTGTGATAGCATCCTGAGTCATAACTAAATCTCTGCTGTTTGTAACAAACCAAACTGTGCGAAAATCCGGTAAAAATTTGGGGAGTTATGATGATTATTGTAGATGGGGATACACCTTCCTCAGTAGAAATAACTACAGAGGGACCCATCCAAGATGGCGTTCGTGCTGATACATCAGCTCCAGTAGGCAGCGTCAGTCTATGAGGCGTCTACGTATATTATGTCTATGGTTCAAAGTGCCATGCCGCCTCATGCCGCATGGACAAAGAAAGACTACAAACAAAATGCCTGATCATCGGGGAGTACAAGATGGCTGACGAGGGTTGGACTCAGGTCCAAGATGGTGAATCACCACTTGTTTGTTTAGCTGTTTTTATACTGGCCAGTAAGCCACCAATATGCCGTCCTTTTGGCAGCTAGGTCCGCGGATTTAGACAGAAAGCAGTAAACTGGGGGTCTGTTTTGGTCCGCCAATTTGGCGCCTCAGAGGGTACACTTATTTCTACCTCCATTGCTATATAAATCCAAGGCGTCGATGTGCCGGCAATTGCGTGAGATGGGTGGAGGTGTCGATGACGTGCACTGTTGTGCACCCACATCCGGGAGTTTTAAAACCAGGAAACAGCTGATCACAGCAGTCAGTCCATCACTTCATCCTCAGATGTCAAGATGAGCAACTGGAAAGCCACTGAGATCCGGGAGATGACACCACCTTATTTTTATAGGATGCTTCTCAGGTTTCAGTAGCCATTGACATAATTAAGTCTTTTTCTAATGCTTCTGGCTCAGCTTAAATATCAGTAAGTGTGAACTGTTAGCCCTCAAAAATTGTGACGCATCCTCCATCTCTAACATTCCTGTGAAGGATTCCGTAACCTATCTTGGCATAACGATCAACAAGAACCAAAATACTAGATGCTCTCTGAATTTCAACCACATTATAGATAAGGTACAGAAAAAAAACTTCAAAGAGACTTGTCAATTAGAGGAAGAATCTTATTAACTAAAGCAGAAGGCATTTCCCGTTTGACCTATACAGCCCTGTCTCTTGATGTGAATAAACAGACCGCTGAATCCATTGATAATATGCTATATAAATTTGTATGGAGAAATAGGATTCATTATATTAGTAAGTCAGTTCTGAGGAACTCATATGAACATGGTGGTATGAATTTTCTTGATTTTTCAACTCTAAATAATTCTTTCAAAATAAATTGGATAAAACAATTTCTTAAAAACCCATCGTCAACCTGGAATTTTATCCCAAATTTCTTATTTTTAAAACTTGGTAGCCTTAAATTTATTTTCACTTTGTAACTACAACATTGAAAAGATCCCCTTAAAGCTGTCAAATTTCCATAAACAACTGCTTCTTTCTTGGACTTTAATTCATAGGCACAATTTTTCACCTCACAGATACTACATCTGGAACAACAGATATATATTATACAAACAGAAATCTTTATTTCTGGAAAACTGGTTTAACCATGGAATCTATTTAGTCAAGCAGCTTTTCAAATGTAATAGTGTTTTAATGTCTTACTCTGAACTTCTAAATAAGTACGGTATTCCCATTCCTCCAAAGGAATAAACTGTAGTTTTTGACACTATTCCGTCTGGTGTTATTATGCTACTTAAAAGCTCCATTACATCTGAACTGCCTTTATTGAAATTAGACCCTGCTGACACTAGTGTTGATCAAATCTGTTTTTCTACTAAGAAAAGTAATAACAACTGTAATATACTTACTAAACTTACAATGAAGAACTAGTCTACTTGCCTAACATCTATATGTTAGCACCGTTATTGTAAGCATATTAGCACGCTGGTATTAGCATATAGCTCAAACTTGTGTCCAAACACAGCCTCACAGACCTGATGGCAAGGCTGTAGGCAGCAAAATTGGAGTTGGACACACCCTAAATGCACTTGCCCCATGTGCTTTAGACTGTTTAGATAGGGCCCGATAGTCTTTACTTCAAAGTGGCTGTGCCTTTAAGCTTGTTAAAATAAACTGTTCACTTAAAATGTAAACTTAGCAATGAAGCACATACAGCACAGGGTAAATTAATCATTATTATTTTTTTTTTTACAACCAGTGCAACCTTGGATTGAAGCCAGGATGTTACACAAGCATTTACTTGTACATGTACATACATGTACAGTGTACATACTGAAAAAAGTGTGGGTGTAGATTAAATACAACTTTTCCTTAGTTTTTCACTTCTGCTCAGTTGAGTAACTTGGTTGCTTTGTCACGTGTAGAAGCATCAAACCCTTTTAAAGAATGAGACTCTGCTTTAATATGAAAGGGTTCAGGGCTCATTTTACACTGAAAAATAGTTATTCCTTAGCCCATTGTCTGACCTGTCAATATTTTTGTGCAGTTACATATATAGACAAAAAACATGTAACATTTTGCCAGCCACTACTTTTGTCAACTTAATGTTCATTTACACTTTTCCAAGGATACAAGAGTGTGGACAGTGTCCCCAAACTGGTGGAGGAGTACATGAACAAGAATCTCAAAGTGGATGAATTTGTGACCCACACTCTGCCCTTTGACAAGATCACTGATGGTTTTGATCTCATGCATGCTGGGAAATGGTAAGCCTCAACCTTACATACTTACATATTTAACTCATTCGTTATGTTAATGTGCGCATTGGCCTCGCGTCCCTCCAGGTTTTGTTTGTTAAAGATGTCACTACTGCCCTCTGTTGAGGACAAAGCTCAGTTGTGATGAGACAGGATTTTATAATTTTCACCATGAGTTGCCTTTCTTCAAATATGAGTACCAATTCAGTCAGTAATGTATAATCTGATATCCATAATCCGACCTAATTTCCTTCTTTCAGCATTCGCGTGGTCCTGCAGTTCTAGATGCAGCAGAGCACAGAGAAACCACGATCTCACTCCATGTGTACCCCACTCAGTGTCATAAATAAACTTTCAATATCCTGTTCCAAGTCTGTTTTGTTTGAACAATGCACAGTAAGACACATCGTTGATCAGTTTTCCCTGAAGGAACACGCATATACAATGGGAAACTGAGTGAAGGGAAAAAAGAACCAAAGCAAGATTATTCTGAAATATTCTTTGATCTCAACTGAATGAATAATAAGATGGTACAATTGCAAACAACCAAATGGCATCAGTGGTGGAGGGTTTTTCAGCTGATATGGATTTTCAAATGGTTCTTTTGCTTAATAGTTTGGACATCAAGGGCAAAAAAGACATTGCAGAACATTCTTTGATTATTCTTCCTGTAGGATTTGATTTAATAATTTATTGATGTAAATGTGGGAGTCTCTCCGAGGTTCGGTGGTGCACTTTCACTTCCAAAATGTTGAGTCAAAGTGGAACTGACTTGAGAGAATTACTCTAGCACCTTGAGTTGAGCTACACTAAACTTAGTCAAAGCATCAAACAGCCATGTTTCCTCAGGAGCTCAGTTCACGCTCTCCAGTTGAAACCCAGAATTCCAATCATCAATGTATTTTAAAATAATATCAAATGCTTATAATCAGTAACAAATTCTTGTCTAAACAGAGTATGCTGTGATCACTTTCTCATTTGACAAACAGCAATTAATGCAGAAGTCAATAGAGTAAGAATGCCATCTGAAAGCATGAATGTAAGTATGCTATTCTATGCTAGTCTATGCTCTGTAATTACATTACCCCCTGTAAAACAGCAACTGTTGTTTTTAAACTTCAGTTTAGAATTGAGAAAAAGAAGATAGTTTGGATTGACCCATTTTCAGTCTATAGCTTCATATTTACTGTAATGACATATTAGTGATCTGTCTTTTTGTATAACTGCAACCTCCATCACTATGACAGAACATTAACTAAAAATAATGAGAAATACTTGGAGCAGTCTGATCTGTATGTTGAGTGTTAGAGTCATTGTAAAAACCCACAAGTTATACATGAAAGTAAAGATACTGTGTTAAAATATTACTTCAATAAAAGTAAAAATCAGCCATATAATTAGTCCTTCTATTAAAGTTTCAAAGTATCTTATATTAAATGTACTTCAGTACATTTATTGCCAGAAAATTATCTCTGCTACTTCAACTAGGTAAAAAAAGTTTTTGAATTATACATATATTTACGTACCTACATACTGTATACCATGGGCTAGCTGATTTTGGCTTAAGATAGTGATCCAATATTAAACATTTTTCTGATTCAGAATTAGTGTTCTTTTATTATATCCGACTGCTGATAAAATACATTAATTTAAAAATGTACTATTTTAGCTCTGATGCAGCTTGCAATCTACAAAGTAACTAGTAATTAAAGTGGCAACAGACAACCTCTCCCCCTAGCATTTCCGAATAGTATTATTGTTGGCATTGCTGTTGCAAAGACAACTGGATCATTTCCATATTCCTCAGAGGCACAAAAAACATCAACACAGGACAAAACAGAATTTATTCAAACATTTAGTCTATAAAAGAAAAGGATCACAACTTAACTTTACTTTTCCTGGGTGACCAGGTTTCCAAAACTGTATAGTGAAAGTGAGGTTTATAGAGAATCAATGTGAATGCTGAGGGTTTCATTATTCTACATTCTACATTGTGCAACATTTAAGTACTTACGTACATGTTGAAGCAGAAGACTTGCCAGTAAAGTTATCAAATAAATAAGTACAATATTTGCCACAAAAATGTAGTGCAGTGGAAGCAGAAAATGGAATACTACAGAAATTATACTTAAGTACAGTACCTGAGTAAATGTACTTAGTTACATACCATAACTTGATAATAATTAGGTATTGAAACTTGTGCCAATAGAAGGTGTCTGTATTGTATCTGCATGTGATGTGACTGGGCATTATGGCCTAAAAATAATATTGCAATATTTTAAGTTTATATCACGAAACACAATATTGACCTTTATATTTTGAAATCTCCTCAAAAGCCCTTCATTAATGCTAGGACTGGGTGACAAAATCAAATATCACAAATATTTTTGCCCAAATATCCAGATATCGATACTGTAACAATATTGTAAGGATAATGATTGATGCTGTCACAGAATATTGACACAAGGAGATTTCTGATCAGTAATCATCAGAAATGTGGATTTCATGATTGAGTAGGTAAAGTATTTAAAGAGTTCGGTAAAAAAAAAAAAAAATCAATTTACTCTAATGCAGCTTTTGAAACCAGAAAATGATACTACATATTTATATATATGGCCCACACCTATGTGACTGGGTGTTTTGCACTGTAAGGACAGGATATATTGTTTCAAGTTAAGAATTTAGAAAAGTGGCTCCATTTTCTGCCCTCAGCCTGTTTATTACACCTGCTCAAATTTCTACCATTATTCATTCACATGCTATTGTGGTGCAGCATTTATGTCACACTAGTGTACCAACTACTTCACTTCTGCTGAATCAACATTTGGTTTCAAAACAACTACCATCAGCTTTGATACATGGCGTGATTTATCTTGAGTAAGTGAGTCACTGTGGACTAAACGCTTGTGACGTAGTGAAATAAATATGCAGTTTAAGCTATCACTGTACTTCACTGAGTTTAAAAAGGCATTTTAATTAATTAGATGGTGAATTAACAACTTTGGGATCTAGATCAATCTATTCAAGGACAAACTCACCCACACAGAGCTACACAAGAGTCATTTATTACTCCATTCGAAGAAATACAAAGAGAAACTGTGATCCCATTAGTCCTCTGAAAATGTAGTAATAATGAATGTTGCTCAAACCGGGAGAATCCCAACATCAAGGTAAAATGGTGACTGTCGAGATAAGGGGAAATATCAGTGAATGTGCCTTAAGTTAACTGGCTAGATTTACACATTAAGGCTTAATTTGCTACACCAGGGCTATTGGGGACATGAGACAAACTGACAGGATATTCCTCAAAGTAGGTCCAGCACTGGAGCGACTTTGTGCTCAATGTTATTGTCATTCTGGATATCTACGTAGAGAGATCTGCTATTGAGTCATGGCTCCCTTGCCAACTGTGGCTGACGTCATCTACTGGAAAATTGTGTGTGCACTAATGATAACACATTCAGAATATTACAGTTAAATTAGAATGCTTCTACTGGACACCTTTAACAGGTACATATGACAATAAATCAATTACTTATTGAATATTTTCCCTACAAAAAACAGGTGAATTTTATTTATTTTTTTATTATGCATCTTGCAAAGGGTTGGATGAAAAGCTTAACACAGTTCTCATATCTGTCAATTTAACATGAAGCTACAATCAGGTGACAGTTAGCTTAGCCTTTCTTAGAATAAAGACGGCTTGCCCGGCTCTGCCTAAAGGTGACAAAACTCACCTACAAGCTACATAAGGTCACTAATTAACCCATTATCTCTCATTTGCTAATCCATACAATTTGTAAATGTGACGATTGTAGTTTTACAAGGTGTTATGTGCCGGATTATCTCTTTGCCACTTCTCCACCTACTTTTTTGAACAGATTGAACAAACAACATATTATGTCTAAATTACAGAGATACATGGCATGGCCCCCCCTAGTTTGCATTCTTTTTTGACTTTGGACACAGCCAGGCTAGCACTTTCCCATGCTTCCAGTCTAGGCTATGCTTACCATCTCCTGGTTGTAGTTACATGTTGAAGGGACAGATATGAGAGCAGTATTTATCATCGGACCCAACTGCTCATCTTAGTATATTTCCTAAAACCCCAAGCTATTCCTTTAAATACATCTGTTAAACTCTGAAGAAATCCAACATGGCTGCCAGAGGAAGATTTTTGTTGGGTGAAATCTAAACTTCCAGTTTTTCCGCCTTAAGCTTTAAAGGCAAATAAGGTTCAAGTTGCTGGTTGTTGAGGTCATGAGACTTGTTGACCCAGTTTCCTGGAACCCTCCTCTGTCTGTATTGCTGATTCTTTTCAGTCCATCTCTGGGAATTTCATATGATTAAGTTAGCAGAGGCTGAGAGAAAAGAAGCAAAGCATGGGGTACTAGTTGGATTTGCCCTGAGCTCCACACCACAGACAACAACTTGCCAGCCAGTAAAAACTCTGCCTGACATCATCCAGAAGTCAGATCATGCCCGATGTCAAGCCCGAACACTAAACTAAACCTAATAAATACTTTCATATTACTTTCAGAAGACACAGTTGTCACTAATAAAGCAATCCACGTTTGATATAAGACACATTCAAGTACTTCCATTTAATCTGAGAACCCATATTTAATTCAAAGAACAATGAGAGCCACAGTTAAACTGAGCTCTAGGAGTGATGCCTCTTGTTTCAGGTGTGTATGTATGTGTGTGTGTGTGTGTGTGAAACCCAGAGGTGCTGGGTATCTGGTGTCTGGGAAGTCCAGTCCTTGGTGCGTTCAGGTCCAGCCTACATCTGAGTCAGGAAGTGAGCGCGGCCGTTGTCCTCAAAGCGCCGGGTGAGTATCTCACAACCAGTCTCCGTCACCAGCAGGGTGTGTTCGAACTGAGCTGAGCGCTTCCCATCTCTGGTCACTGCCGTCCAGCCGTCGGGCCATGTCTCGTCTTGCCAGCCACCTGAGACATGAGGCACAAAAACACATAGCACTTTGGGCTTACACACCATCAATTAAACAGAGTTGTAGTATCATAACAAGTCAAGTCTGGCACTGACTCATTGGATAGCCGTGAGGTATGGAATCTGAAAAACTGTTATTATATAATTGACACAACTTTGCAAATTGTGTAATTAAAGCAATTATGTTACATTTATATCCATACAAATTAATATCATCTCTACAACAATCCCTACCATTGTCCACATTCATCTATGAAAGGCAGCTCCACTCACCTTCACATATCATAGGCTCAATGGTGAATACATGGCCAGGCTTCATAACTCCGACTGCTTTGTTTTCTGGGAAATTAATAAATGTAGAAATCATCCTTGTGTGGGAAAACATGTAAATATCTGTAAGTAGATATTTAATATGTGGAAATTGGCAGAAATGTGACAACTCACTGGCATAATGTGGCACATTGGGAGCAGTGTGGAAAAGTCTGTGGATGCCATGGCCACAGTAGCTCCGCACCACAGAGAAGCCGTTGGCCTGAGCGTGCTTCTGGATAATGTTACCTAATTCTCTATAGCGAATACCAGGCTTCACTGTCAAAAGAAAAAGAAGAAACACAGAATGAGCGCTGCAGGCCTTGGAAAAAAAATCATTGTAATTTATAGTCTCATAAATACTGGAATTCTGTGTCAGTTATCAACATTTTAAGAATATTTCTGTTTATTTTAAGACAATTAACCAAACATTTTTGATAAGGATTCCTTAAAATTGGCTATTAAAGAATGTACAGTCGAGGTCAAAAGTTTACAAACATCATTTCAAGTTAAGAATCTAAGTTGTAAAGAAAATGTATATCATGGCAGTTTTCAGTTCCAATGATTTATACAGCTGGTAAGTTGGTTTGGTAATGAATAGGTCTTCTGAAAATATAGTCGAAGCTGCTGGGTCAAAAATATACATACTGGGGCGCCGTTTAACTCAGTTGGTAGAGCGGGCGTCTCATGTACAGAGGCTTTGTCCTCACTGCAGCGGACCCGGGATTGGGTCCCGGCCTGGGGACCCTTTGCTGTGTGTCACTCCCCCTCTCTCTCATCCCGTTTCTTGTCATATCTTCAGCTGTTCTATCAATAAAACAGCTCCACAGCATAATACTACTACTACCACCATGCTTGACAATGGATACAGTGTTCTTGGGGTGACAGGCCTCACTTTCAGCAACCTCTCAGCTTACATTGAAAAATGTTGCAAAACACACTTGACTGTAGACACTGACCCCTGTCTTCCAGCAACTTCTAATTCATTGCAGAATTGCTTTTTGGTTGACTCTTTCTCAATTTTCTCTCAGCAGCAGGTGATAGTTTGCATTTTCTTCCCAATCATAGCAGTGACACAACTGTGCCATGCACTTTATAATTACAAACAATGGTTTGCACAGTTGATATTGGGACCTGTAATTGCTTTAAAATGGCTCCATGTGACTTTCCTGACTTGGTCAAATCAATAATGTGCTCCCTCAGATCAATGCTGAGCTCTTAAGACTTTCCCCACTGTAGAAAGTCTAGTGGATAAATCAAACAAGCCCTATTAAAATGGGCCCAGAAAAGTCACCAGCTGTTATCAATCAGAATCACTCAGAAGAGTTAAGAGACCATTTGACTGACACAATTTTCTACAATCAGCTGAGCCAGCAGATTTGGTCACATTTTCAGAAGACCCGTATTAATTTCAGATTAACTTCATGAATGTTTTTTTGTGACAATGTATGTGTTCCTCTCATCTATCACAAAAAAAATGAGAGCTGTAGAAATCATTGGAACTGACGACTGCTATGATACACATTTTCTTTCCATGTGTATGTACATTTTTGACCACAACTGTTCATAGGGAGCCATTACAGTTCTTTTTTTTATCCTTTATCAAAGCACTTATCAAACAGCTTTTCAAACACGTTAGCTTTAAAGTTGAAACTGAAACTTAATTTTTGACCAGATATACAGTTACTAAGGTCAAGAATGAAAATTCAATCTCAACTTGCTCTCAAATGTATGTGCTCTCTACTGGACAAACTATGTACTGGCATAACTGTTTCCAAATCAATTCAAATGCATATCTATGCATTGGTAGAATAGTATTTTATAAGCACACATCAGTAAAATTGAAGAAATCAATGGAGTTCCTACCCAAGTCAATGGCTTGCATAAGGCATTCATATGTGGTCTGAACCAGTTTCTTTGCTTCTTCATCCACCTCTCCGACAAAAAAGGTTTCATTGAGGTCACCATGGAAACCGTTATAGTAGACTGTAATGTCCACTGCATAAGAGGAAGATGATGAATATGTGTTACGTGAAAAACTTCATTCCATTATGATGAACACAAAGAGAAGACTGTTATGATTAATGAAACATAATGGCATGTATTGCACGAACACTGATTTTTATAAAAACATCTGTCCATTTGTCAGGCCAAACACGTCCCTCTTTTTATCACTGCTGATGAAATTGGAACTGCTAGTGGGCAAACTGGAACTTTTCCCACTTAAGGAGAAATACTGAGAGCAGAGGATGTGACTGGCAAATCCCTACTGGTAAAGATTAATGAAACAATTTGTTTTGTCGGAACACGCAGCGAGAGATGAGTCGCTGGCAAGTACTCCATCAGACGCTCTGAGGGGAGTGGCTGATGGAAGACATCACTTTTGCAGAAAGTGTCATAAAAAGGCTAAAACTGGGCCAAACTCCTGCTGACAAAATTTCAGGATGGTGGGAGAACCATTTATCATGATGGAGGAATACCCCCCACATACATACAAACACTCTCTTCAATAAGACACTTCCCTACATCCAAACTAAGTTAAATGTTCCTCGGACTTGGTTTGACATTGAGAATATGACAATATTGAGAATTTCCAGGCATCTTGAAAGGTCAATGTTGGGATTGTAAGAGTCAATTCTAAAAAAATTAAACAGTAAAGCAGTAACAGATAGGAGCAAAACAACTATTAGAAGCTGTTGTTAGGGTCCAATAATCATGTAAAGTTTAGTGAAATAAACACACCATTGAGGATATCTCCTTCTTGTAGTGGTCTTCTGTCGGGGATACCGTGGCAAATGACCTCATTGACAGATGTGCAGCAGGATTTGGGGAAGTTGTAGTAGTTGAGAGGAGAGGGGTAGCAGTTCCGTGCTGTACAAGCCTGATCAGAAAGCAAGTAAAGTAAGTCTTTCTCCACATGGTGCTGCCTTACAGCTTAATGCAGTTAAGGTCTGTATCAGAAGATGGTCATCTTACATCACAAACCTACACAATCCTGTGTGTGTTCAAAGTATTAGATGAGTCGTACATAACAGTGTGTCTGTCTCGTCGAACTGTTGTTTGTTGACAGACAAAAGGTAACTGAAGTTGAACTGACTTTCCACAGCAATACCTCATTTATATGATGAAACTCGTTGTTACATTATTTATTAGCAGCATCTGTTCCACAACAATTATCAAACAAATTTAAACTAGACTAAGAGTTTACAGCAGGACTAGTTTTGAAGTAAATGTCAGTATGCTAACATGATCACAATGGCAATGTTAACATGATGATGTTTGACAGGTATAATGTCTACCATGGCCACCATCTTACATCATCATGTCAGCATACTAACAATTGATAATGAGAACAGAAACAATAAAATAGGCTGATGGTAATGTTAAAGTTTTGAGAGTATTTCCTCATAAGCTACAGAACAACCTGTGGCACAGAAAATAATAATTTAAAAAAATCCTAGAATGATATGGATACAAGAGTTGTTGTCTTCTGAAGACAAAATTTTAAACTCTACCAGTTCAGAAGGGCGTTTGGCAGAAGTCTCAGGGAAAATGGCATTTGTAATGTGTAATTTGCAGCCCAATATCACATGTTTAATAAGTTTTGTTGATAACCAAGTCTGAATTATTAGAGTAGACCATCTTAAAAGTGTTTCATAAATGCCATCAATTCACTTACATAATAATGACAGGCTACAATTAGAAACCAGTGTTACATTTACTCTTATTTTTCATTTTATAGAAAAATATCCCTAAATTCAGGCCAACTGATGGCCATATAAACTTGGGTGGATTTTGATTGGCTGTCAGTGTCTGTCATTTATCAGATCACTCTAGAAGTGATCCTAACTATATAATTTGGCTGTGCTGTAGTAGTTGTGTGGACACCTTCCACTCGAGTTAAAACAATTTATAAAATGATATATTTATAGTTATTGTTAAAGGTGCAATATGTACAAATTTTTGTTTAAAACATCCAAAAATGTACTAAAATTATCACCAGAATGTAAAGCAATTTTGATGATATTTCAGAGACACCTATGTATTATGTTCCAAGAATATCTATTAAAGTTTGCATGCTAACGACCTAGCCCCACTGTACCACAACAGGTGATAGTCTGATAGAACAGGGGTTCCCAAACTTTTCCATGCCGAGGCCCCCCAAACAGCATTAGCTTCTGGCCAGACCCCCAAACCCACAGACAATGCTACAAAATATGTAAAGAAACATCAACCTTTAGAATGTATTTTCTTACCTTTATTCACTATTCAATAATTATTACATTTGTTTAGCATAAGAAAATTATCTTTTCAGCACTGTATATTCCCACTGAATAATAAACTTTTCAATAAACTGTTGACAGATAAGAACAGAACAAAAGAAATCAAACCTCTCGTGTGTGTGTGTGTGTGTGTGTGTCTGTGTCTGGGAGTGACAGACAGAGATTACACTAGTGGGAGGAATGGGCTTGGTGGCTCCTACACAGTTTGTCAAGCCTGGCCTTAATGTCTATCAGTGCCATACGCATGTCATTGTCCACGTGTAGACATGCTCTATGTTTTATTTTAAGCACTTTTAAAGTGGAAAAGCCAGACTCACACAAGTAGGTTGTTGCAAAAGGGAGAAGGCATTTCAGTGCCCTGTCGGCCAAGGTGGGATAGTCCTTTCTTACATGTAGCCAGTAGTCTGAGAGGGAAGAGCCTCAAAGTTCAGTTTTAAATCCCCTGAATTTGTCATCTCAATCAGTGAGACTTTAAATCCAGACTAGAATCGACACCAGGGGCAAAGGGGTTCCTAACCCACTTTAAATGTGTGTTTTCAAGGTCAGGGAAATAGTCTTTGAAATATATATGGAGGTGCTCCGGGTGGGACTGGATCAATGGAGAGATGGAGCCCAAATAATCGCATGACAGCAGTTCCTGATGAAGTAGTGGGAACATTTCTCTAACTCCCTCCTGGAGCTTGTTTGACCACAGCATAATCTTTTTGCAAAAAGCACGCACTTTGTCTTGCACTTTGATCTGACCGTGATCTTGTACGTGTCACACCCTTGCATGCTTTGATTCAGTACATTTAGACCCCCCCCCGTAAGCCTCCCAAAGAGCTTTCCATCGCTACCCACCTCTTCTGTCCAAGCCAAGTGCCATTTGTTCTTACATCTTTAGTGTCTTCCCCTGGCTTCGTGAATTTGCAGTCCACCCTGACACTACGGTGCTCGTCAACAGCACGTGGAGCGACTGCTCTCTGGATCAATCTGTTTGGCCAAGGCCCGCCCCCACCGTATTTCTGATTGGCTAGTAGACCTGTCCTTAGTGTAATTGACTGAAAGTTGCGCCTCTGTGAGATCCAGAGAACTGTATGTTAGATCTCTGGGCAAACCCGATTTCTTTTTTTTTTTTAAATTCGCAGTCACGCCGGTACGCCGGAGACCCGGCACAGCGCCGGACTGCAATCAGCCCTGTTTTCAGATGAGAGGAACTCTGCAACCTCCCTCCGCAGCTCATAGACACGGTTTAAAACAGCGCCCCGTGACAGCCAGCGCACGTTCAAGTGAAGCAGCAGCCCCTCAAAATGGGCATCCATCTCATTACATAGCAGGGTAAACAGTCTGTGTTTCATGGGGTGGGCTTTAATAAAATTCAGTACTTGTATGACCTCCTGTAGTACCTGTTTCAACTCATAATCTATCCTTTTTGCAACAAGTGCCTCGTGATGGAACATGCAGTGTATGGCCACTACATGCGGGGCTTTCTGCTTGATGAGAGTGGTCACTCCACTGATCTTCCCGGTCATTGCAGCAGCGCCGTCCAAACACACAAGAAATAAATCTAATGTTCACAAGCAGCTGACCTCATTGGATAAATCTGTGCTCTCATCCAGCTGAAGTGCGAAGTATTAGCTGAGCAGATATGTCCTGAGCCATGTCACCGATCTGTTGGCTCACGGTGTTATCAGAGAGTGGGACAGCATCCATTTTTTTGGCAGCATCCTCTCCAATTGTGTGAGGTTTTTTAGCATGAGTAATGTGGTACGAGGCTAAGAATGATGCCTTCAGCCCGCTCGGGCATGGTAGCCTGCTGTGTTAATGCAGCAGACTGCCTGACCAAATGCTCTTCTTTACATCTGAAGAAGTCTAAACTGTTTTATCAGCCTCTGCCGGATGTTTCTGTATCAAGTGACACTGAAGTTTCAAGTGACGCTAGCTTGAGGAGCAGAGCAGCTTGATAACAACCGCCAGGTCTACACAGATTATGACGTCATCATGCCGAACTTGCACCTGAACTTGTGAATCCGACGATTACGGCAGTTTACGTGTTGTACGGTTCAGGACAAATGGTTATCAAAAAAAAATAAAATAAAAAAATAAAACATTTCTTTTCTTTTTTTTTTTACATTTTTCTTCTCATCTTCCCTCGTATTTTCTGAGGTGCCCCTAGTGCCCCCTGGCGGCCTCAGCCCCCACTTTGAAAACCACTGCGATAGAAAACAACACCAACACTCCCTCGGTGCAGGCAGAGTTAGCTTAAATGACCCTTAGCTACACAATTAATTTAGCGTACAAGCTAACTGTGGTTACAGATCAGCCACAGTTACAGTTTACAGTCAGCCTCAAGGCCTCTCTAGGGCCGTTTTTCCATTACATCTGCCGGCCTAGCTCCACACGGTAGACTCTACTCTCTTTTATTAAATGTTTGCCAATAAGTAAAAATGGGTGTTGGAGCCTATTACGTATATCTTTTTATTTGGGAAATAATAATGGTAATAATGATAATTGTTTTTTGCTGCTCAGGTCCCTCCTCCTCCTAGTCAGGCCATCCTCCTCCAGTAATTGGGGAGTGAGGACAGCTGGTGTTTTGGGAGTCTGATTTTTGTTGAAGGAGTGAAGGAGTGAGGAGTGATATAGTTTATCTACCACTAAATTAATCCCTTTTTTTTATTTTTACTATTTGAAGTCAACCGGGAGAATATTTCTGCTTTTGTAAATAAATTCGAAACCTTTGTTGAAACTGAAACCTGTCCGTGAGTGCTTTTTATTTAGTGAGTCATAGACCTCCTCCTCACAACTACTCGGATGTTTTTTACTTTTTTTGGAACAAGAGTAGCCGTAACAATGGGCATGAGTAGCCGTAACAATGGACATGACCATGTTTTCAGGGAGTAGAACATGTTTTTAAGACTGAGGCCATGTAGGACAGTTATTTTCACAACATATTCTGTGTTTGTGTAAAAGTTACTTTAGTTAAGAGAGGACACCACATCCAAGCTTGTTCGTGTTTGTCAGTGAATTTATACCAGATGCACGGCATGGTCGATTTCCTCTGTTGTAACTCCTGGTTTCACCATCAAGGCTGCAATATCCAGCACTTCTCTTGCCAGCTGCGAAAAAACAAACATTTCAAAACAAAAAATGGATTAAATGGAAAACCCACAACAAAAAAAAACCATGGCAACACGGTGAAAGCAATATGATGTCAGTTTTGTTACCTTGCACACGACTCTCATGCCTTCAATGTCCTCAGGAGACAGGATCTTGATCTGTGACGTCCCCTTCAGAAATTGCTCAGACTCAGATATCCCTGTGGGAAGGAAACAAAGACAGACGAGCACCATCATTCACACGTCGACACTCAATGAAGCTGATGAGCTAACTCAA